>CM046424.1:48233452-48828452 GCA_025506505.1 Flaveria sonorensis | reverse complement strand
CACAAACATATGAAAGATAAAAATATAATAGAGAATTACCAGAATAGAAGACTTGATTCTTAAACTTTTAAACTTCAAATATTATTGCTGAAAAATTTATACAAGAGAGAAGTGGAGTGGTTGTGAAAACCGGTGCCTCTATCTAAACACTAAGTCCTCTTTATATAGAGGTTCTGGCACCGAATATTACAGTGAATATTCGCTCATAATTTCGTATGACGCGTTTTGTATTACAAGTCAAAAAGTAAATAGTAAAAGTTACAATAATGTAACATACAGACAAAATATTGTCGGCCAATTATGAAGATGAATTATTGATTCTTCTTTTCTTCCTTGCGGGGCCTATTGTGTCCTCTTGTCTTTTGTTTTTTCTGGTGTATCAACCGGACCAAATTCTTCTTCTAATTCTGCAATCATTCTGGCATAAGCCTCGTCATCCATAGGCTCGTTCTCATCTTGACTGTCCTGGTATAACTGGGAGTCTTCTTCTTCCATTTGTGAAGAACTTGAATCTGATCTTTTTGAAGATGATTCATCTTTTCTTTTGAAGTTCTTGGCTACATCCTTCTTAACTTCTTCTAGATAATATTTCATCATTTCTTGGTCACTTATATCATCTGTGCCTTTAATCATTTTAATTTTTCTAACAATGTGTTGGAATGGGCTCGGAGATTCCCTCTGCTGCTTTATCTGCTGCTATCTTTTATATAGATCAATTGTTTTCTGGATTTGATCCAGAGTGTCTTGGCATTTGATTTTGCCATCTTCTTCTTTATCCATCATTTTTTTCCAGAACTTAGTCATATAAGCTCTTTTTAAACAGAAAATATTTTCACTGGTATAACCAGTTTCCGGAATCCATTTTCATATCCAAGGGATACTGAACTGGATAAAATAATGTAAAGAGACCATTCCCTCTATAAAAGTATTATTGTGTTGTGCCTCTATTAAGGCTGGAGAAAGATCTACCCATTGGGTATATAAATTTTTAAATTTTTTAGATTCATTTATAAAAATATCAATAGATGGACCGTATGACTGCCACCATTGATAAAACCATGCTGGTATTTCTGATTCATAATTTGTATGACAAATTTTTATGAACTATGAGTGTTTATGATTAGGGTTTTCATATAAGAATGCCCTTTGAAAAGCTTTAACATAATCCCAATAGTTATATCTAATGGGAGTTTTTGTTTCAGGGTGTAAAATTTCCCTCTCTCTTAGGGGTGATGTCCCACAAGTTTCCACAGATATAATCTGTTTAATAATAATTTTACTAAAGCTATGAGCTTTATTATTCCCAGTATAATGGGTAATTTCGCAAGATTCTGCTTTTAATATTTCTTCATAATATATTCGAGACTTATATGTCTCGTTGGGATAGTATCCCTGATCAAAATATCTCTTGACTATGAGCCAAGGTTGATCTTTCCATTTTTGATCTTTATGATATAAAAGAAGTATGACTTCTTTATTGGGTGTATTAACCCATCCTTCATCCTCACTTTCATTTATGAGGGTTTTAGCATATGATGCTACTTCTTCTGGGTTATGTCCCTGAGAAGCTTTAAAGGCTAGAAATTCCTTTATTTCATCTTCATCAAGTATATTTGATGAAGTTGATGCATTCATCGATGCATTGTTAAAAGCTATAAGCTTTTTGTTACCCATTTGATGGATAACTCTGCCTGCTCCTCTTCCCCTATAAGAGGAAGATCTTCCACGACCTCTTCCCCTTTCCCAGGGGATCATTCCTGAAAACTTAAACATAAGAATTAGAATATTTATCCACAAGAAAGTATTATTTCTTTAGATTTTAGATCCTTTAGTTGTTTATTTAAGGATCTTATTCGATATTCAATTTGTTTTATAGCATAATGTTTTGCTTTGTCTGATAAATATGGAATTTCTTTTATTTCTTGAATATTATCATACATTCCTATTAATTCAATTTGAATATCAATTCTTTTTTTTAATAATTTTGGACATTGATATACATAAAACTCCTTTTAAGTGACTCATTAATGTAAATATTCTCTGGTAAGAAAATCAGGCAAACTGTTATCAGTCCTCTTTTTATAAATTATTTCAAAATCAAAAGGGGCAAGATGAGATTGCCATCTAGCAAACATCTGTTTAGAAACATCATGTTTAAAATCTTTGTTATAAATTTCTTATTGAATAAATCATCTTGAAATTTTAAAACACATTTAACTATTGCAAGAATCTCTTTTGCAATAGTTACATAATTCTTTTGACTTTCATTCCATTTTCTAGAATAAAATCTAACAAGATATTCTTGTTTATTAATTGGAGATGTTTGTTTTAATATACCTCCGTACCCTATATCTGAGGCATTAGTTTCAATAATTTTTTCCCATTCTGGGTTTGCAATCATTAAACAAGGAAGGTTTTGAACCTTTTGCTTAATCTTTTGAACTGCTTTAGTATGATTGATAGACCATGGCTTAGGATTTTTCTTTAGCCTATCATATAGTAAAGCAGTTTCTTTAGCTAAATTTTTATAATAAGGAAGAATGTAATTTAAACTTCCAAGAAATCTTTGTAATTGGGTTTTTTCTAAAATCTCATTCGGAAATTTGGATGCAAATTCAATAATTATATTTCCTTGGTTAATATTATGACCTAAAAATCTGGCTTTAGTTTGAAAAAGTGACATCTTTGATCTAGATATAACTAAACCATTTTTTAAGATTATATTTTTGAATATCTCTAAATGTTTAAAATGAGCTTCAATATCCTTTGAAAATACAAGGATATCATCTATATAGACAATAATAAATTTGCTATAAGGAATGAATATGTCATTCGTAATATTTTGAAATTCTGAAGGGGCATTTTTTAATCCAAATGGCATAACATTCCATTCGTAATGCCCAACAGGTACCGTAAAAGCCGTTTTATACCTGTCTTTTTCTTCAATTTGAATTTGCCAGTATCCTGACTTTAAATCAAATTTAGAAAATATATTTGACTTGTATAATTTGTCTAATAAATCCTTTTTATTAGGTATAGGATACCTAATCCATTTTAAAACCTTATTTAGCGGTTTATAATTAATAACCAATCTTGGTACGCCTCTTTCCTGTTCAATTTGGTTTATCTTTGCTTTTAGTAATTCATCTTTTAAATAATTTAATGTTTTTGTTATTGGATTAGAAATGAATTTAAAAACAATTTCTTTTCCTTCATACGTACCAGTTATTCCAGTACGGTCTACATTTTTCAAAGAAAATATTTTATCAAAGAAAGGACTTCCAAGTATAACTTGGTTTCCATGATTTTTTACTAATACAAAGCTTGTATTAATACAGGTATTATTTTGACAAATAAAAGCTTGAGGGATTTTATAATTTATCTCCAATTTACCTTTCCCAGCATGACTGAGAGTATGAGTAGTTTTATAATAGTATTTCGTAGGAATTAATCCTTCCTGTATACAATTTAAATCTGCACCGCTATCAAAGAGTGCAATTACTTCTATTAAGAAATCATTTCCTATTAAAAGTTTAATTTTTCCATGCCATTTTTGAGAAGTAATAATTTCTCTTATATTTTTCAGATATAATTCTGATTCTTCTATTAGTTGTATATTTAATTTATCTTTTTCTAGACATATTATTCTATTGTCTAATTCTTTATTATTTTGTTGTAAAATCTTTATTTTTGATTTTAAATTATCAACTTCTCTTTTTAATTGTTGTATATCAATAGGTTTTTTATCTCTATTTCTCTGGTTTAATTGAATTTTTAACTCTGCCAGAGAGAATGGTTTTGATTCTTTAGAATTTGAACAAGAAGGATCTTCTTATTGTTTTTTCATATAAGAAGAGATTATTTTTTTTTTAATTTGTGGATCATCTACCACTTTTAATAATTCTATTATTTTACTTGTTAATACATTTATTTTTATATTTTGAAATTGTGAAATTATTTGATAAATATTCTCTTCTTCTTCTGAAGTATTATTACAACAATTGTTTTTACAACAGTTTTCTTCTTCAGAGGAAGAGTACAGGCTTTCATTTTCTAAAATATTTAAATCTTCATTTGAAAATTGATCAGATTCAGTATCTGATTCTAGCAATATCTTTGATATTTGTTTTTTTAAATCTTCATCTTCTAGCTTATTAAGCTTTTTCCTAACCCAGCAAGTTCTTGCCCTGTGACCTATTTTACCACATTTTTTACAAATTAATTTTGAGTTATATGTCTTATACGAAGGTTTATTTTTCTCGTATTTTTGAATTCCTTTTATTTTTTCTATCTTCCCTTTTCCTTTTTCTTTTCTGATGTTGGTAGAGATTTGATTTTTTAATTTTCTTAGAATTACTTGAGGTTCCTTCTATACCAAATTGACTACAGAATTCACCTAATTGTTTTTTCTCATTTAAAGAATGTTTTTTAATTTGTTGGTTTAATTTAATTTCATTACATAAATTTAAACCTTCTTGAATACAAGTTCCTATTAACTTGCCATAAGTATAATCATCATAATTTATACTTATTCCTCCTTTTCTAAGGTTATTCCTAACCCTTTCTGCAAATAAATGAGGGAGGCCATCTACGAATTTTGACTTCCAATGTGAGCTATTAGACTCTGGGAGTTCCATTACTCTACTTAGAAAAGTATCTTTATACCACCTAAAAGATGTTAGGGTTCTACACTTAAGATTTTGTAGAAGAGTCCTAATATTTTCCGAATTATCAGACCATCTGCCTGTGAAGTGTTCTATAATATTAACTCTCAAAGTATACACTGAGTTGTTTTCAACAACACTATTATCCTCTTTTGTACTATTGAGGATTTTTTGTCTATCTGAATCTGATAGATAATTATCCCACCAACCTTTAAGTTGGCCTGTAAAACCTGATATAATCATCTGAGCTATTGTCTTAATCGTATTCTTATTATTCTGGCAAATAGTGCTATACATAAGCATCCTATGGATAGTATTATATATCTGCCCCTCTGTTTGACCATCTATGTTCCATTCATAGATCATTTTTCCACTATACGAATTATTTATTGTATATTCTTGTTCTTCTATTAGAACATCCTATGGAGTAGGCCTAGGATAGTAATACATCCTCTGAGTTGGTTTATTAGCAAACTTAAATAACTTCATGATTTCATCATTAATCTTCTGCTTATAATCTTCTTCTTTTAGACTATCTTCAAAATCCGATAATGTATTTATTTTTAAATTTTTTAAAATATTAATTGAATCATTTAATGTTTGCATTAGATTTTCTTCAGATTTTGTTTTGAAATCTGTTACCTTAGGAGGTAATTGAATACTAAGAGTAGCAATATATTCTTTTTCTTTTAACTGGTCATTTATTATGACGCTTTGTTTTTCTTTAAATTGGAATAAGATTTTATCCATTTTCTTTGAAATATCTTGAAGTTGTTCTCCAATTATTATCAAATAAAGATTTGAATAATTTTGTTGTTTTATTAAACCATTTATATGAGAAATTATTATCTGCAAGGTTTCACCTTCCAAAAGCTTTTGAAAAGCTTGATAATATCTTTCCTCTCCTTGTTTTTCAATTTTAAAACCATTAGTAGGAGGAAAAACATTCGAAACTATATTTCCATTAATATTAAAATTTCTTTCTATAACAGAAACAATACTATTAGTATATTTTTCAATAAACCATGGAACAAAATGTATGATCTCTTGTTTTTCATTTAATTCATTATAATATTATTCTCTAAAAAATTCTTTATCTGTTTTTTCAAAATTTTTAAAAAACCATGTTCTAAATAATTCTCATTTGGATTGGAGAAATTCTTTAGAAATCTCTTCTCTTACCGGTGATCCCGGAGTAAAATCTAATTTTTCTTTTTGATTCATATTTATACAAAATTTATTTCTGATTCGGTTAGTTCCGGATCTACTCTAATTCCTCGAACTATATTATCCGAGTTTATTCTTAATTCATCTATTTTTCTTTCAGGAAATTCTTCTTTGATTCTAGATGTTGATGCCGTAGAAGGACTTCTAACTGTGTAATCTACAGGAGAAATATAATAGTGTGATGACACCGATTTAGACAAAGAGGGTTCATATTTTATTTTATTATTTTTAAATTGTATTTGAACTGACCCTTTATTTGTTTGTGAAATATTTATAGGATTATTATCCACATATTGTTGAGATGGGATTGCTTTATCTAATACCTAATTTTCTGGAAAATTAATTTCTTCCCATTTTATTTTTCTTCTAGTTGTAATATTAGCTTTACTAAAATTAGTTTCTATTAGAATTGTTTCATTTGAAGGTTTATCTATCATTTTATAGCGAGGATTAAGCGTAAACAAAGGTTTATAATAAATCCTGTAACAGAAACATATTACCTCTGATCCTGATACATAATTGTAGCCATGTGTTTTAACATTCAAAGTTAAAGCATCTAAAATATTGACATCAGACAATGATAATTGCAAATTAGGATAAACATTAAAATAAACTGGACCATGAGCCAGACTAGATTGAACAATTCTCATAAGAGATTGTTTCCAATTTAAGTTTTTAGCATCTCTAAGAGCTGCTACAAAATTTTCTGGTAAGCCTTCTAGAGTCAAAGGCTTAAATGCAGTTTGCACTAGTCCTATATGAATGAATTTATATTCTTTTTTATATTTTTGTAAATCTCTTTTTGATAATAATTTTATTATCATTTCATCTGTATTTAAGAAAAATATTTCCTCAGTTGTTTTAACAACTTGTTTTAATCTCAATTTTTCAAAAGTTCCTAATTTATATATTAGTTTATAATCAATTTTTGGAATAGTTCATTTATTTAATAATTCTAAATTATGAGGAATATCATATTCTTCCTCCATACTGTTTTTAACAGTATCTTCTGATTTTAAAATATTCATATTTGAATATCAGATTTAAGTGTTGAAACATACACTCATACATCAACAGAATACCATGGCTCTGATACCATAGAAGGAAGGACCTTATATGGGAAAAGAGGAGAAAACCATAAAGCTTGGACAAAAGACAAAAGATCAGGAGAAACGATGGAACTTTGGTGATTTTACACAGCCGTTGTCCAGGATGTTAATATGTGATCAGTACAGGTCAGACCCTAAAACGCCCCACGCCTTCTTAGCTTTTTGGCTTAAACGGGTCCCCAGGCGGTCGACCACCACATTAACATCTTAGATGGGTTGTAACCCTATCCCATAATTCCTCTTAAATTTTTACCTTTGTCCAGGTTTTAAGATCTCTTTTTTATTATGATAATCTGTTGAGCATGGTGATGTTCCAACACTTAGAGGTTTAGCCTCTAAGTGAGGCGATCATACACAAATATAAATATATATATACACGTACTACACCCACAAAGAATCACAGCAACACACCACTTACAATCGCACAACACACACACACTATGTTAGCAACACACTGATTAACAATCGCACAACACACACACACAATTGCAGAACACACACACACACACAATACAACCACAACAGCCCTCGGCCAAGCCAACCCAAACGCAAGAACCCACCCACAACAACCCTAAATCCACCGCTAAAAACATGACCACACATACCAGAATCTGCCATGGTTAAAAGAATAACTAGAGAATACACGGGTACACATACCTACATATCTACAGCCCGAAGCATACAAAGATCACACGCATAACAGCCGCAGGATTGAGCGTTCTATGCACCCGACTACCCTCAGCAGAACCACACACATACACGAATATACGGGGCCGAACCAACACGGTTCAGAATACGACAACCGCGCGCAAAACCATACGCAATACATATAAAGTCAATAACGATTAAAGCAAACCGTAGGGGAAATGAACCCGAGAATCACACGTTGCGCGTGCACTGCAGCGAGGAAGAGGGAAACGTATCGAGGGGAGGTCGTCGGTGATTGAAGATGGCTGTATGGAAGGTTGCTTTACGGAAGGTTACTTCGGAATTAGGGTTAAATTACACTTTAACCCCCCATTTTTACATTAATTGCAAAGTTGGACTCTTATTTGCTTTAGGTTAGTTTAAAGTTAAGTAATAATAATCATACTTATTATTATTTTCATTTAGTGAATATAGTTTAATAAGTCACAATGTTAACCTGAAATTACAGAATGTCACAATTCTAATAACAAAGAAGATCATGGATAACAAGTAGATCCAACAAAGATTGAAGCTATAGCAAAATGAGAGAATCCTAAGATGCCAATAGAGATGCGTAGTTTTCTTGGATTCGCAGGATACCTCTGGCATTTCATTCAGAAATTTTTAGAATTGCAGTTACTTTAACATTATTGACATATAAATCAATAAAGTTTGAATGGTGATTAAAACTTATTAAAGCCTTTGAAACCCTAAGACAAAAATAAACAAATAAACCTATTCTAGCACTACGTGATGGGGTAAAAGACTTAGTAGTTTATTATGATGCGTCACATACTAGCATTGTTTTGTGCTGATGTTTATGCATCTTATCAACTTAAGCACATGAAAAAAAAATGCGAATTGAAATTAGGTGTCATAATTTTTTCCTTAAAGTTATGGAGACATTTGTAAATTCATTGTTTACACTAACCATAAGAGTTTGAAATATATCTTTAGTTAAAAAGAATTAAACATGAGGCAGAAAAGATGGATGGAAATCCTAAGTGATTATGATTATGAAATACATTATCATGAGAGAAAAACCAATGTAGTGGCAGATGCTTTGAGTAAAAAGAAAGAATAAAAATCTAAGTGAGGTCATGCATTACGACTCGAGCTTCAAATTGGTTTTATCAATAAATCAAAGAATGCTCAAGAAAAGACACAAGATGATAAAAACCATAAAAAGAAAGTTATGATTGATTAATTGGTAAGAAGTGTGGATAGAATTCTTAGTATGAATAAAAGAATCGGGGTACTAGTATGTGGTAAGCTAAGAGAGAATCTTGGAAGAAGCTCACAAGTCTAAATATACAATGAATACAGGTAGTGATAAAATTTATAATATCTTTAAAGAAAATTATTGGTGGATAGGTATGAAGAAAGATAAAGCCATATACGTTGCTAAGTGTCTTACTTATTTCTAAGTTATGGTAGAGCATCAAAAGCCATCTGGTTTATTGCAACAACTTGAATTACCAGTCTGGAAATAGAAATGATAACCATAGATTTTATTACAAAACTTCCCATGACAAGTAAGGGGAATGACACTATCTAGGTTATCAATAAAAAATTGATTAAACTAGCTCATTTCTTACCAATAAAAGAAACCTTTAGCATGGATAGCTTGGCTCAATTATATGTGGATAAGATTATATCATTACATGGTGTGCTACTATTTATTGTATTAGAAAGAGACAACCGTGTTAAGTCTAAATTTTGGTAAAGTTTTCAAAAAGCCATGTGTACGCGATTGAACCTTAGTACAACTTATCATCCATGAAAAGGTATAATTAGATTTTAGGAAGTAGGAAAAACTAAGATCTCGTTTTGTTGGACCATTTGTACTGAAATACCCCTGTATCACCCTATGTAAGCTAATGTTTGTTTTACCCTGTTAAGCTTAAAAAACTGTTATGGAGGTGCTATCAAGGTTTTAAAGATCTTAAGTGGTGATTCTAGTAGCCTAGTAACATGACCATGTTCATAACCTTAATTAGAATGCTATGTCTATGTGCATAATAATGTAAATATTCTCTTTAATAGTTCTTAGTTTTCCCACTATTTAATAAATATTTTTCTAGTTAATACATTATTTAACGCACACTATTAATACATAATTTAATAATATGATCTTGTTTAATTCATGACATTAACTATTATCTTATTTATAATTCTTTAAATTAACATTTAAATTTATATTTTTCATAACCAAAGACTATTTAAGGTAAGTATTATCTTATTTAAATACATAAATATATAATTACTAAATATTTTTATAGTTATAATTATAACAACAATAATAATAACAATTATAACAATAACAATAACAATAACAATAACAAGAACAACGACGACGACGACAACAACAACAACAATAACAATTATACATGTTTAAGGCATGTCGTAAAAAAGTCTCGGTGATTTTTCAATATTAGCACAATTTTTTTTGTCAATGTTAACATAATAATTTTCTTTTTCTTTTATGTAATTAAAGATCTACTTTGTTTTTCCTACAATTTTACACGTAAACCCCTTGGGATTTTTTTTTGAAAATTAACCACAATATTTTTCTTTTTTATTTTATTTAAATTGGCTACCTATTAATTTTCTTGTTTTTTATATTTACACTTGAATCCTTGAGTTATGTCAAATTTTTTAGTGTAAAAGTTATATTTAATCTTCTAAAATTTATTAAGTTCTCTTTCCTTTCCTTTTAACCAATTTACAATACAACTCATTAATATTAATAAAACTCATTAATTTTAATAAAGTTACCGTTCACGCATACGTTATTTTGCTCTCTTGCTTTGAGGATTCATTATTTACATAAAATTTTGTTTTCTGTTACATTTTTAATAACGTTTCGCACGTGAATTTTTTTAATTGTTAATACTAACGTATAAGTCGTCAAATTTGACCTTTCAAAATTTACAAACTCCGTTACATAGTGCGGATCATTCCACTAATTTTATTAAAAAAATTGTTTGAAATTTCACACAGATATTTAAATATTAAAGAATTTCAATGTTACAAAAGACTGAGATAGAACCTAAGTAAATATCGTCCATGGTGGTGAATATAAGCATTGAGTTGAGTGGTGAATCTTATTCTTAAAATTGAACTCTATAGTTTAATGTTCTTTTATATCACGTTTCATACAAGTAACATCAAAAAATGCTTAAATACAAGAAACAAAAATTCTCATGCATAACGACAAAATTGAAATTTGACACATATAGGGATGATTTGACGTAATTTACTCTTAGTTTTTTCGGTGGCTTTCTTGAACTTCCTTCACTAATCTTTTTTCTGTAGTAGTGTATGGTAGTTAAAAATTTATATCAAATATATATAATTAACATCAATTAACATCAAGTTGTTATTTAATCAAAGTCTGTTAATGTTATTGAAAGAATATAAATTTCACGAAAATAATTTATATAATAAAAAAATTCAATGTTTATATTTGAAAGACTGCTTGGTAGAACCTAAGTAAATGGCTAAATGCAGTCTATAATGGTGAATATAAGCATCAAGTTGAGTGATGAATCTTATTCTCAAGATTTGAACTCTGTGTTAATGTTCTTTATATCACACCTCGTATAACCAACGTAAAAAGTAAAAAATGCTCCGAAGTAACCATTCATTACGTTTCCGGTTAGTATTGGCGTAATACTTTATACAACGAATATATGTATACATACACTGGCACATCAAATACAAGACATTAAAATTATAAAAAGTGTACACAACAATCTGAGACTTCAATCAAATTAATATAGTGTTTAATATTAAGACATGACAATTTTGTATTTATTTTATTTATAAAGAGGATCTTTTTTACTTATTGTGTGACTTGAACTCAAAATTTTAAAATTTTAGAGCTTCAAGAGGCTTTACCTTTCCCACTAGATGACTAACCCAGTGGTGTCTTGTATTTATTAGAAGCTAATTACGGTATGAGAGGCAGAAGAAGAAATTAACAATCTTTAGTTTACTTTTATTCAATAAATACTAGTATAATTGATTCTCTAAAACTCAAATAACCTTTTTATACTTCATTATATTTTAAAAAGCTGCACCGTATAATCAAGACTTTTTTTTTTATCTTTAGTATATGTATTATAAATATATTATTATATTTTTCTTAAGAAATTTTTACATATTTCCTTTTCTTAAGACCTTGAATTAAATATTTTCATAAGCCAAAAATCAATTACTTATTTTCCCTTCTTTAAACATACATATTACATATTTATCCATTTCATTAAAATTAATTCATTAAAATTTTATTCTACCTCTATTTCTATTAATGGATTAATAGATATTATTTTATTTTGTTATTGTAGGAGTTTAAAACATTGGCAATTTGTTTTTGAATTTGAAGATGTAACTTTAACTATGAATAGATTGTTGTTTTGAAATATAGTTTTACCCTTTTGTATTTATAGATGTAAAGTTTTTTCTTCTTTTACATAGAAGATTCGAATTTGAAGACACATGCAATTAATGGTCTCTAGAGGGGAAATATGTAAAAATTATTTCATAAAAATAAGTGTTAAAATTATTTAATAAGTTAATTACAACAAAATGGATAAATATGTATTATATATGTTTTAGAAAAATACGTACTTAATTTTTAGGATTGTGAAAATATGTATTGGTGATATTAGGAAGGAGAAATATGTAAATGTTTATGTTTTTAAAAATATATCTGTTTATAAAATATACAATAACATATGATATATCAGTGATATGATGCACTTTTTATTATGTTGTTTTTGTATTAAAAATAATAAGATTACGTGACAATTGATTTTACATGGTGTTGTTATAAACACAGTGCTAAAAAAGTATTTTTGAATCCAAAAAATAGGTGATGCATCGCGTTTCGCATGGTGCCATTCCTAGTGTGATGGTGTTCACTATAAAATTTTCGAAAATCGCCGCTATTAGTTTGTCGCTAATGACTAAAATTTTGCCGCTAAGAAATCATCGCTATTAATGTTATTAGCGGCGAAAGTATCGCTGTTATTTGTTTAAATTTAAAAATTCATGGAAGACTATTAACGACGACATGTCTCTCTTAATGATCCCTGTTTCTTTAAATGTTTTTTAAGTTCCAGTTTTATAAACCATTTATACTGTAAGGATCAACAATATAACAAGATCGTTCTCTTAAGGAGAATGCGAAATGTAATCGCTCACGGATATAAGATTGAATAAGTAGAAAACATGATTGAATGAACTTGAACACAAATGTAAATAAAATATAATGTATTGCTCTATGATTTGAAATAATTACAATAAGTGAGAAATCAGGAAAATAACAAAAGATTACAAGATACATTACAAAATATCTATCTATACTAAACTCTAAAGTTCTCACGCAATTAACAAACAACAAAATATGACTCCTTATGAAATCTTTTTCAAACATAAACCCAAAGTCAAATATTTCAAAACTTTTGGATGCTGTTGTACTCTGTTATACACATCTGATAATAAATCAAAATTTGATGAAAAAGCTGATGATTGTTATTTTGTTGGTTATTCAGCTAACAAAGTAGCATATCGGGTTTATATTAAAAGAACTAAACAAATAGTTGAGTCATTTGATATAGATTGGCACTAATCTAACAAAACAAATGCAGGTTCTGCTCCTTCATGGGTTTATGATTATGCTTCTATATTTGAAACATTTAATCGAAAATCTATTGTTTCTACAGCTGATCCACCTTTGACATCCTCAATTCAAGATATTTTTGCTGATGATGTTGGATCTACATCTTCTCCAGCTAAAGGAATATCTTCAGATATACTTTCATCTTCTGATACTGCAGCAGTTCCATATTCTGTTCCTGAACTAGATTTATCTTATTTGGATATAGTTGTTGAACAAGAGCCACAAGTTTTTGTTCAGAGTTCATCTTCTACTCTAAATGATCCAATTGATACTATTCAAGTACCATTTGAAGATCTTTCTATTGGTAATGATAATCAAGATGAAGAAATTGTTTTTCAACCAGAAGGAGAGAACACTGCTGAAGAGCCTGTTGGTCATATGTCTAACTTAGACGAAGTTATCTCTGAAGATGCTATTCCATAGCTGAGAGTTCATAGAAACCATCCAACGGAAGCAATTATCGGTCCATTATCCCAAGGCATCAGAACATGAAGTCAATCAAGAGTGATAATCACATGTCTATATTCATGTTTTCTATCTCAAATAGTGCCGAAGAATGTTGAAATGACATTGAAAGAAAACAGTTGGGTAGAGGCCATACAAGACGAGCTGATGCAATTCAAGTAGCTAATTGTTTGGCATCTGTGTGAATTATCAAAGGGTAAGTTACCAATCAGTACGAAATGGATTTTCAAAAACAAGACGGATGAAAAGGATGTGATAGTCCGCAACAAGGCCAGACTTGTTGTTCAAGGATTCTATCAAATTGAAGGACTTGATTATGAAGAAGTATATACTCCAGTTGCAAGGCTAGAAGCTATACCAATTTTTCTGGCATATGCTTCATACAAGAACTTCAAAGTTTATCAAATGGATGTGAAAACTATGTTTTTGTATGGCGAAATGAAGGAAGAAACCTATGTCTGTCAACCACTAGGATTTGAAGATCCTTATCATCCTGACTATGTTTACAAGTTAGACAAAACACTTTATGGTTTACACCAAGCACCTCGAGCTTGGTATGCCACTCTCACTGAACATTTGCTTGCCAACGGTTATACAAGAGGTGCTATTGATCAAACTTTATTCATAAGAAAGACTGGTGATGATCTGATTCTAGTTCAAGTTTATGTTGATGATATTATCTTTGGGTCTACCAATGATGACTTGTGCAAGGAGTTTGAGGCGGTTACGAAGAAGAAATTTGAGATGAGCGCTGTTGGAGAAATGACGTTTTTCTTGGGTATTCAAGTTAAACAAGATGAGAAAGGAATACTGATATATCAAGAAAAGTATATTCATAGTATCCTGGATAAGTACAAATTCCAAAACTCCAAGACAGCTCCGACTCCTATGTCTTCTCGTCCTACTTTGACTCCAGATCTCACAGAAGAAGATGCTGATCAACATATGTATCGATCAATGATTGGATCCCTGATGTATCTCACTGCAAGCAAATCGGACATCATGTTTCCTGTTTGTCAGTGTGCATGTTATTAAAGTAATCCAAAGTAATCTCAC
Source organism: Flaveria sonorensis (assembly GCA_025506505.1). NCBI lineage: Eukaryota > Viridiplantae > Streptophyta > Magnoliopsida > Asterales > Asteraceae > Flaveria > Flaveria sonorensis. The sequence goes on along the minus strand of CM046424.1, from coordinate 48,813,555 downwards.
ATGAAAGCTGTCAAGAGGATTTTTAAGTATCTTAAGGGTTAACCCACACTTGGTCTTTGGTATCCTAAAAATTCTAATTTCAATTTATTTGCTTATACTGATAGTGATTATGCAGGTTGTAACTTGGACAAGAAGTTTACTACTGGCGGTTGTCAATTTACTGGCAATAGGTTGATTTCTTGGCAGTGTAAGAAGTAGCAAACAATATCCACTTCAACTGCAGAGGCTGAATATGTGGCTGCATCAAGCTGATGTTCACAAATCGTTTGGATTCAACAACAACTTCTTGATTATGGCCTTAATATTTACGATACTAAAATCTATTATGATAATATTGTAGTTTTGAACATTGTGAAGAATCCAATTCATCATTCTAAAACTAAACACATCGACATCCAAATGCATTTCATCCGTGACTGTTTTGAAAGAAAACTTATTCATTTGGAGTCTATTTCCACAGATGACAACATTGCTGATTTGTTTACTAAGTCGTTTGATCATTCCAGATTTGACTTTTTAGTTAAATCTTTAGGCGTGATTAACTTTGGTTAACATTTATTCTTACATCCTTTTCAAAAATATTTTTCTTTGTTTTAGTAAAATTGTTATTTCTGTCTAGATAATCATAATTTTAGGGAGAGAAAATTTGAATATATATATATATATATATATATATATATATATATATATATATATATATATATATATATATATATATTGTTCTTAGGGGGAGTAATAGTTTGAAGAAAAGTGCAAAAAGATTTTGATTTACAAAATTGAGAAAACAGACTTGATTTGTTGATAGTACATTTCTTGATTTTGAATTATTGCATCCTAAGGCTTACAAGAAACTGACTTGGATTATGTTTGATATGTTGATAGGCTGGATATTAAAGTATGAAAAGCACTATGTTCTGTGATGCACTAAAAGTAACTTTCTATGACTGAAGTGGGTAACTCATCAAGGTTTTGTGGTAACTCTGATTTCATGCTAAAACAGACTGAGAGTTATAGTCTGGTCATACTCAAGCCAGTTACTTTATGATTCAGCTTCTTTCAGATATTGCATATATATGTAAATAAAAAGATACACAAATGAAAACAAAATACAAAAGAGAAAAACAAACAAAATGAGCAAAAAGAAGCCAAAAGGCCATATAGGAATAAAAGATGCCAATGAGCACATTAATAAAGGATATGTCAAAGACATACATATTATATGATAAATATTTTTTTTGAGAATATGTTATGACACAGAAGGCAAAATCAAAAGATGGGGCATGTAAGTCCGACTTGGCATGTAAGTCCTAAACGTCTTGCGATGGCAAAAACATAAGTCCGACTGGCTGTTAATAAGTCCTAAAACTTGTTAATATTCTGTATTTAGAAATGTTTCTCAGGCTAGTTATGCTCATATTAGATATTATATTAGAAAATTCTTTCTGAAAAGGCTAATCAGAAGTGAAAGGTTTAAGTCAAATTAGGGTGACTTGAAATCTCGAAAGTGTCTTTAAGTTGGATAAGGTTCTACAGGATTTTTAATTGTGGGACACACTGACGACATATAATTTAATCAAAACATGATAAAATCACAGCTTATGTGTCTAAGTGAACTTGAAGTCTATGTTTAAATTGGACACAATATATTGACAATCAACATAACCAGTTCTATTTATAATAAAGCTGGATGATGGTAATGATCAATTTCTAAGAAATATGATCTTGTACTTAAAAATTATTAAAAATAGTTAAGTAAATAATTAGTCAATATTGTTTGTGTACATATGTTTTTCTACTTGTTTTATTTTTATATCTTTTTCAAAATTAAGGGTGTTCGAATGATTATAAACACTTAGTTAAACATAATCATTTTTCATAACAATTCATAAGGCTCAATAAAATCATTAAAATTCAAAAATTCAAAATTAAAAAGTTAAATTTTTCAAAGAAAATTGAACTTTACGCGCGAAAGATTCACACCATGCAAAGAGTTTAAAACAAATGCGAATAAATTAACTGATACGAAAAGTTTAAATTCATGCGAAAGATTGAAAGTCATGCGAAATATTCATTATGCGAGAACTCTGACTTCTCGCGCAAGGAGTCAGAGTACTATATAATGCACAGTGTGCGAAAAGTCAAGTATTCACACAACTGTACTCTGAAATTTTCACTCTCAAATTCTGAGTGTTGAAACTCTGTCAAACTAGAATACTTGGTTCATTATGGTCGCCTATTGATTCCTAATTACTTATTAAGGTATATAGTTGTTAATGAATTCGATTTGAATATGTTTGAAGTCTGTCCGAAACTAAAAAGGCTTAAAACACTTTAAATTGAACAAATTAATTACAATAAACCTTAATAATGACTTAATCGACACCTATGAAACATGTTTTAATGGTTGAAACAACTTGAAATTGACAGACTGAAAATTTAAAGTGCAACAGACTTCTCGCATGCGAAAAGTACTGCGCATATGAATAGACGCGAAAACTTGACTTGTCTCGCAAGAAGTAGACCTCTGGTCAAATTCAAATTCAAGCGATAACTTTGACGTGTCGCATGAGATTTGACTTGTCGCATGAAACTGAAAATTTTCTAAGTGTTGATTTTTCTTTTCTAATTCTGAATTTTTTTTTAATTTTTCTTTATGTACTGATATTCATGCTTAATGTTTCAGATAGCAAGGCATATGGTTTTTAACAAGAACCATAATGCGATAGCTTACCTTGGTGATGTTACTGAAGACAAAGCATTATTCCGATCGCTTATCGAGGGACTCAAGACTTCACGTATTCACTATGCTATATCAGCCTGTCCTACTATATTATCTAATGCCATAGACGAGTTCTGGCACACGGCTGCCAATGAGATAGATGAAGATGGGGAACCCTGTATTACTGCCACAGTTAAGGGTAAGAGAATAGTGATTACCACTGAGATAATCAACAGCGTGTTATTACTTGAAGATGTGCCTAATGCACCTGTGAAGATTGATGATAACGTTGTGAAGGGATGTTTAGTACGTATGGGCTATAGTCATTGTTACCCATCATTTGAGAAGAAGTACCTTCCACCCTTTTAGAAGTACTTGTTTCATGTGGTGATCCATTGCCTGAGTAATCTCAAGGCAGGCATGGATAGTTTAAGCGTTGTGTTTGGATCCCTGCTTATTTCACTTGTTGATGATCTTCCTTATAGGATATCCAAAGTGATTTTCTCAGAGATGCAGAAGAATATGATTGCTGCAGTGGGGAAAAAGTTTATTATGTACCCCCGGTTTTTACAGATGATTATGAATGCTGCTCACCCTGAGCTATCAGTGTCTGATTCACCAAAGTATATAGTTATGACGATGAAGAAAGATATATTCACCTATCTAATGGGTGCTTGTGGGAAATGCATGGGATGTATCCCATTTTCCTAAGTTGGGAAGATTTATTGAGGGTTTCCAAGCTGAAGATAGACCCCAAGAGACTGATACTTCCCATGTTAATAGAGATGTTATATCTGGTACATCTACATCTACGGCTTAAGCTGCTGAAGTTCATACAGCTGGTCCGTCAGTGAGTGCTGCACTAGAAGCACCTGAGAGTTCTCAAGGTGCTACCAGATCTGAGGTCGATGCTGAGATAGACTCATGGTTCACTAACAGTGGGAGTGGGAGCGACAGTGATCAGATCAGGAACGTACCATACGTATTATAGGAACATCCCAGAATGCGTGAAACACCAGCCAAATTCACTGTTAAGGAGCGTGATTCCGATTTTGTTCCTGAAGAGACTCCCGTGTCTAGGGGAAGGAGAAAGAGGATGGAAAGGAGAATGGGTGAAAGTTCTCATTGTAGGGGTAGAGGACGTGGAGTGTTAAGGAAACGTCGGACCCCTGTGACCACTAAGCCGATTATTGAGGAGGTAACTATAATTGAGACTCTTGTCATAGTAAGTGAGGCAACACCAACCAAAACACCATCTGAGTTGCCCACTTCTACTACTGACATTATGAGGACCCCTCCTAGAGAACAGATGGTTGATGTGACTATTGGCTTGGAAGACTTCATAAGGACACCTCCTGAGTTTTAACAAGGTGCTAGTATGTCAACTAGTTCACCTACACGTATTACATTAGAAGAACGTGTACGTAATCTTGAGGGAGAGATGTTGGAGAAAACTAAAGTTATAAATGATCTGCAGAGGCAGTTAATTGATAGAGATGAACGGATTAAGAATCTCGAACATCAGCAAACGTTTATTTTCAGTTATGTTCAGATTCTCGAGAATAATTTAAGGGGGTTTGCTTTGAGGGGGTCATTTCAGTTTACTTAGCAAAGGACCACTGAATTTGGTGAGAGTAGTGGACAGCAAACTGCTAGTCCAGAACCTGTTAAAGAACCAATTGTATCTACAGAGCTTCCTGTTGATCCTGTTGTTCAGGAAAGGACAACAGAGACACGTTGGTCAAGAGTCGCCATCTACTGATTTTCATATGACTACTTTGGACCAGCCTGTAGTTTTCACTGGGGAGGCGTTTGTTGAGCCTGAACACATGATGCCTATCCCAAACCCAGCTGAAGATGAAGATGAAGGGTTGGATTTGATAGATTATGATTCATCTGTGGATGGTGATGATAATGAGGATGATGGTGATGATGATGGTGGTAATGATAATAAGGGAGATGATGATGATAATGATGGTAATGATGATGATGATCAGAGTGGTGACATGGGTTCTGGAGCTACTGGTAATGCTGGAACATCGGGCACTGACAATGTCTCCGAACCAAGTCCCGATGATTCAGTTGATTATGTTGGATCTTATATGCCCAAGACACATACAAGATTGATGTGGTTAGTACGTTATGATCCAAGTCGGGTCATACCCAATAACAAGCTAGGCAAACACCGATAAATATTTATTTGTTGATAGCATCAAGCAAATAAATATTGACACCAATTTAGAAAATAGGTTTTCTAAATCATTGCATTTGAAATAGAACAAATTATATGGATAATTTGTTCATGAGATATTATTTGTATAGTTATTTAAATAGGTTAAATAACAACAAATAAAAGTGTGGTTAAGTTATAAAGTTAAAAAGGGGGTTTAATTTTATTAACTTATAACAAAGTAATGTGTGTTAAAATTATAAAAAGGGTGGGAAACCTTTTTAAATATTTTCGGCCGCCCCTTGGCATGGCCATTGGGATTCCTTGTCTTGATAAAAACACAAGCAATAAACACATTTCATTACAACACTCAACCACACTTTCTCTCTCACACATGCAAGCATTCCTTCTTCTCCATTTTGCTCTTCTCTTATTTTCGGATCTAGAGTTCTTTGAAGAAGGTTTTGGGTGTTAACTTCCTAACTAGTTTGGTGTTTTGCAAGAGCTTGTGGGTATACAAGCTTGAGGTCTTCTCTTTTGAAGACTTGATGTTCAAGAAGCATCATCTCCTTCCTCTCATCCATATCTAACTTCCTTGTTCCTGAAAGGTAGTTTTAGAACATCCTTTGGTTGTTGATTTTGGTTTTGATAGCATTTCTTTTCACATATATATGATCCTTGTTCTTGGGTTTGTTTTTTTGAACATATAAATGGTTTATTTTAAGAATATAAAAAGGGTTTTAACTCTCTATATCCGCTGCGTTTTGTTGTTTAAATGGTTAAACACCTTTGTTAAAACTTGTAAGAACCCAACAATGGCATCTACAGCCGGTTATATGGAAAACTTGCATCTAAAGTCCAAGAAAAGTTAGTTTTGTTGGACTTTTTCAACCCATTAGGGTTGTTTTGTTGTGGATGAATGAATCCCTTATCTTTCAAAGTTTTATCTTACATGCTTTAGAATGAACCTTGAAAGATTAACATCAAGTGGTTGATTGTTTTGTTTGGACTAAACCCTAAAGTTTGGGTTTATGTTGGCCGAAACTATAAGGGTTAAAAAGGGAGTTCATGGTTGTTCTTGGATGTTGTATTTGATACATATTTTGGTGCATAACATAGCCTTGACCTAATGTGTTTTGGATTTGGATGAATGTGATTGTCATGTTTGGTTTTATTCATTAAAGGGTTGTAATAATAATTTTGGTGTTTGTATCTTTTGGGTTGTAATTTATTTATTCATTGGTTATGTAATAAATAGATTAGGTGCATTTCTTTTATTAGAAAAATTGTATTAGGATATGTTTTTTGTAAAAGAAGATGCACAAGTGGAGACTCAAAGAAAGGCACAAAGGAAGGACACAAAGACATGGGCACTTGAAGCTTTTGGATGCGGGTTCAAGTGGGAGTTCATGGACTCTTTGATGTGTTGTTATTAACCCTTAGGAAAGAACAAATGACAACACTTGTGATGGCAAACAAGTGTGGTCACCTTAGTGGCTATGGTTATGCACTTATGATTGAATGGTTGTGCTTGTTTGGTTGTTTGTTTTATGTTGGATGTTTGATATATGGATATGCATAACAAACAAATTTATAAACATAACAAGCTGAAATTAAATGGTTCTTTATCATTAAGTGGTTAACAAAAGGTTATTAAAAGGATTAATGATTTTAAATAAAAAGGGTTTTATTAAAAGAACCATAGGGTACCATGTATTTGAAAGCATGCAAATACAAGGTGCATAGAGTTTTCTAAACTAGAATTATGAAAACTTAAAATGTCTTTTGATAACAAGTTTAACACTGTCCTTTTACACAACACTTGAGTCACTTGAAAACTCTTAATGGGATAAAGGTCACCTAACCATTTTGAGGGAACTTGTGATTTGAGGTGGGAATGCATATTTGTGGGATAAAGATCACCTAACCACTTATATTGGTAAACTCACATGTGTGTGTAAGTAGGGTAACTTGATTTGCAAACCATGTTAAATGGATCACCTACAATGTGGTTTACAAAAGGTGTTGATGGGATTAACATGCCGACTATACATATGATGTTTAAGTCGATCCCATACCTCTAGAAGTTGCAAAGGGTTGCAATTGTCAAACGTTGACTACCTTGTTAATTTAAATAATGGGATAAAGGTCACCTAACCACTATTTAAATGTAACGTTGGATTCTAGAATTTTATTTTGTGTATGACACATAAAAGGTATTAATAATTAAATATGATAATATCGTAAATACTAAAATTGAACTTTGTTAAATTTTGTAGATGGCCACCAACAACAATGAAAATAATGATATTCCGTCCGCTCATACCCTATCACTAAGAACCATTCTCCAAAAGGAGCGTCTAAACCATAACAATTTCATTGATTAGTTTCGAAACTTGAGAATTGTTCTCAAGCAAGAGAAACGGTCATATATCTTAGACGATCCGATTCCGATGAACCCAATGAGGAAGATGAAGAGGCCTATATGAATTGGGTGAAATACACTGAGGACTCGGTCCAAGTGTCTTGCCTCATGTTGGCAAGTATGACTCCGGATCTCCAAAAGGAGTACAAACATCACGGAGCATACGACATGATAACCCAGTTGAAGGAAACATTCCAACAACAAGCAAGGGTAGAGCGCTTCGAAACAGTTTGAGCACTCCATGCATGTCGTATGGATGATACCCAATCGGTCTCGTCTTATGTACTTAAGATGAAGAGCCACATAGACCGCCTCGAAAGGCTGAATTGTCCCGTCTCGAAAGAGTTGGCTACGGATTTGATCCTCAACTCTTTGTTAAAAAGGTTTGACAATTTTGTTATGAATTATAACATGAATGGTTGGGACAAGAACATAACTGAGCTTCACTCTATGCTCAAAACAGCCAAGGCGGCCATGGGTAAAAGGAGTTTACCCGTTCTCACCATCAATGGGAACAAGAAGAGGCCTCACCCCGCACCCAAGGAAAGTGTTGCCAAAGGTAAAGGGTATGTTGGGAGAAAGGGAAAGGGAGTGGTAAAAGGGCCACCACCAAAACCAGCGGAGAAGAAGCAAAAGGTTGCTTCTGATGACCCATGCTTCAAGTGTGGGGAGATTGGACATTGGGCAAGAAATTGTCCTGTCCATCTCAAAGAGTTGAAAGCTAAGAGGGATGCCGGGCATACCTCAGGTACAATTTTCATGATTCATATTGATCTCAATTTAATATCCTCTAACACATGGGTATTGGATACCGATGTGGGACTCATATTTGCAATTTGTTGCAGGGGTTCAAAAGAAGTAAAGACTTCAAGAAAGGGGATGTTAGCCTTACATGGGGAATGGGGCAAAAGTTCAAGTTGAAGCCCGAGGGGACTACATCCTGAAGCTTCCAAATGGTTTGGAAGCAATTTTGAACAATGTTTTGTATGCTCCTAGTTTGACTAGGAACATTATTTCAGTTGCCCAATTAAGACAATATGGTTATGTTTTGACGTTTATTGAAAATGAAATTCATGTTTCTTTAAATGACATATTTTATTTTAAAGCTACTCCTATTAATGGTATTTATGAATTGGTTCGTGAAAACACATTATATGATAGCTCGTTGTACCAAACCACCACCAAGAAGCTCAAATTAGATTTGAGTGACACCTATCTTTGGCATTGCCGTCTTGGTCATATAAACAAGAAGAGCATACAAACTCTTCAAAAGAATGGTCTTTTAAAAGCAAGTGAATATGATTCATTTGATGTATGTGAATCTTGTTTACAAGGCAAAATGACTAAGGCACCTTTTAGTGGCAAAACTGAAAGGGCAAAAGATTTATTAGGTATCATACATTCGTATGTATGTGGTCCTTTTAAGCCAATGACTAGGTATAATGAAAGATACTTCATTACCTTCACCGACGACTATAGTAGGTATGGGTATGTGTACTTGTTGAGAAACAAAGATGAAGCTTTTGAAATGTTCAAAACCTTCCAAAATGAAGTAGAAAATCAACTCAACAAATCAATAAAATTTCTCCGCACCGATAGAGGAGGTGAATACCTGAGTGATGCTTTTAGAGATCATCATAGAAGTTATGGGATTATCTCACAACTATATCCACCTGGAACACCACAACACAATGGTGTGTCCGAAAGGAGAAATCGAACTCTATTGGATATGGTTCGATCTATGATGGCTGGAAGCTCATTGCCTCTATCATTTTGGGGTTTCGCTTTGCTCTCCGCGGTCCATATTTTGAATATGGCCCCAACCAAGAAAGTGGAAAAGACATCTTTTGAAATATGGTATGGAAGGGTTCCATCTCTATCATATTTAAAGGTGTGGGGATGTGAGGCTTATGTAAAGACTCCCACCTCAAACAAGTTAGAAAGTCATTCCACTAAGTGTATCTTTATTGGATATCCTAGAGATTCTATGGGATATTATTTCTATGATCCATTGGAACAAAAGGAGTTTGTTGCCAAGAAGGGTGAGTTCTTGGAAGCCAAGTTCCTTATGGAAGGAGCTAGCAGTAGAACAGTGGATCTTGAGGAGGATCAAGAACCACAACCCGATACACGTTTGGTTGACACTAGCACTCAACATGAGGATGTTGAGAATGATCAAATGGTTGATCAATACACACAAAACATTCGCAAATCTGGTAGAACTAGTAATCCACCTGAAAGATATGGATTTTTCTTGGATGGGTGCTATGTGGTTGATTCCGATGAACCAATCACATACCATGATGCAGTGTCCAATTTGGATTGTGACAAATGGCTTGAAGCCATGAACGTTGAGATGCAATCCATGTATGACAACCAAGTGTGGGACTTGGTTGTACCACCTCTTAGCTCCAAGGTAGTTGGAAGTAAGTGGGTTTTCAAGAAGAAAACCGATATGCATGGAAACTTGGATACTTATAAAGCTAGACTTGTAGCAAAAGGTTTCACTCAAACTCAAGGGGTTGATTATGATGAGACCTTCTCGCCTGTTGCAATGCTAAAGTCTATTAGGATATTATTTGACATAGCTGCTCATTATGATTATGAGATTTGGCAAATGGATGTCAAAACCGCTTTTCTAAATGGATATCTTGAGGAAGATGTCTATATGGTTCAGCCTGAAGGTTTTGTCGACCCAAAACATCCTAACAAAGTATGCAAGTTAAAGAAATCAATCTATGGATTGAAGCAAGCGTCAAGAAGTTGGAATCACCGTTTTGATGAAGAGGTAATTAAATTTGGGTTCATCAAAAACGCTGATGAGGCTTGTGTGTATAAAAAGGCTAGTGGGAGCATCATCACCTTCTTAGTATTGTATGTCGATGACATCCTACTATTTGGAAATGACATTCCAACCTTGGAAGGTATAAAAACCTGGCTTGGAAGCTGTTTTTCCATTAAGGATCTTGGTGAAGCCGCCTATATTTTGGGAATAAAGATCTATAGGGATAGGTCAAGGCGGTTGATAGGTTTAAATCAAAGTGCATACATTGATAAGATCTTGAAAAGGTTCAAGATGGAGAACTCTAAGAAAGGTACGGTACCTATTCAAAGAGGAACAATATTAAGTACAACTCAATGTCCAAGCTCAAAGGATGAGCAAGATAAAATGAAGGGAATCCCGTATGCATCTGCAATAGGATCCATCATGTATGCAATGATATGCACTAGGCCGGACGTGTCATGCGCTTTGAGCATGACAAGCCGATACCAGCAAAATCCTGGAACTAGTCATTGGATGGCTGTTAAGAAAATACTTAAGTACCTAAGGAGGACTAAAGATATGTTCCTAATCTATGGATCTGGTAAAGAGGAACTCGTGGTAAAAGTTTACACGGATGCGAGCTTCCAAACTGATCGAGATGACTCACGATCACAATCGGGATATATTTTCATCCTAAATGGAGGAGCAGTCTCTTGGAAGAGCTCTAAACAAGATGTGGTGGCATTATCAACTACAGAGTTAGAATACATCGCCGCTTCATTAGCAGCTCAAGAAGCTGCATGGTTGAAGAAATTCATTGCCGATCTAGGGGTTGTCCCTTCCATTCAGGACCCCTAGAAATTCTTTGTGATAAAGAGGGTGCGATTGCTCAAATCAAGAAACCCCGTGCACATCAAAAGACTAGGCACATTGAGCGGAGATTCAACTACATAAGGGATGAAGTTGAAAAGGGAAAGATATGTATTCGCAAAGTTCACACAGATCAGAACATAGTGGATCCACTCACGAAGCTCCTTGAAAAGGCAAAGCATGAAGGTCATACTTGTGCCATGGGACTTTGATATTCTAGTGACTGGATTTGATCTTATAATTTTGTATTTGGATATTGGAACCTTTTATTATTTGAATGAATTATTTGGTTATAATGCTTCAAATAATGTTCCAATTTTGCATGTTCAATCCATGAGTAAATTATTTACTCTAAAGGTCCGTAGTCGTTCATACTTGTGGGAACAAGTATGAGGGTAAGACTATTATAAACTTGTATTGGTTGATATTCATATGGATGAATATAGAGCAAAGGGTTGCTGCCAAAGTTCATAGATATTTGTGGGATACAAATATTGGACTGACCCGCGTCTCAAATATTACTACATGGAATCTTCTTGATTGATCATAAGTAAATTTGAGTAAAGGAGAATATCATTTGGTGTCCTCTAACCTGAGATACATATTGGGTCTTGATATTCACCAGGTATTATACTTTGACTTAGTTCTTCGCTGTTCTGAAACACGGCAGTACATAAGACTAAATTCAGGTATAGCACGAGGTGATTGTGAGAGACGTATGTAATCAAGATGGGATTTGTCCCTCTTATTCGTTGAGAGTAAGATGTCTAAGGCCTGCTAAAGTTAAGTCAATGGAGAATCATCATTCTATGTCTCTAAGATTTAACATGACATCTGTGGCAAAAGGATAGATGATTGATTCACCTAAAACATTTTCGAGTAAGATACTTGAAGGGGATGATGTTATTGAATGGCTCTTAGTCATACGTATTAAGGGTAGTGAACCATTGTTAGGCGGTATTTACTGCTTGCATCAATCTTCTATGAATCTTGTGCAAGTGGGAGATTGTTGGATCTTATATGCCCAAGACACATACAAGATTGATGTGGTTAGTACGTTATGATCCAAGTCGGGTCATACCCAATAAAAAGCTAGGCAAACACCGATAAATATTTATTTGTTGATATGATCAAGCAAATAAATATTGACACCAATTTAGAAAATAGGTTTTCTAAATCATTGAATTTGAAATAGAACAAATTATATAGATATTTTGTTCATGAGATATTATTTGTATAGTTATTTAAATAGGTTAAATAACAACAAATAAAAGTGTGGTTAAGTTATAAAGTTAAAAAGGGGGTTTAATTTTATTAACTTATAACAAAGTAATGTGTGTTAAAATTATAAAAAGGGTGGGAAACCTTTTTAAATATTTTCGGCCGCCCCTTGGCATGGCCATTGGGATTCCTTGTCTTGATAAAAACACAAGCAATAAACACATTTCATTACAACACTCAACCACACTTTCTCTCTCACACATGCAAGCATTCTTTCTTCTTCATTTTGCTCTTCTCTTATTTTCGGATCTAGTGTTCTTTAAAGAAGGTTTTGGGTGTTAACTTCCTAACTAGTTTGGTGTTTTGCAAGAGCTTATGGGTATACAAGCTTGAGGTCTTCTCTTTTGAAGACTTGATGTTCAAGAAGCATCATCTCCTTCCTCTCATCCATATCTAACTTCCTTGTTCCTGAAAGGTAGTTTTAGAACATCCTTTGGTTGTTGATTTTGGTTTTGATAGCATTTCTTTTCACATATATATGATCCTTGTTCTTGGGTTTGTTTTCTTGAACATATAAATGGTTTATTTTAAGAATATAAAAAGGGTTTTAACTCTCTATATCCACTGCGTTTTGTTGTTTAAATGGTTAAACATCTTGTTAAAACTTGTAAGAACCCAACAGATTACACACCACTAGACCCTGAGACAGAGGCTGCTTATGAGAGAGAGTTTTATACATTCCAGCAAAGTATGATTGTTGAGGAGACGGAAGAAAAGTTGAGTGTGTTTGATGATTTGGAAGAAGGAGTGGAATACACTGACATATTTGGAAATAGTCTAAAAGACTTGTTTTTCCGATACTTTGGTTGAAGAAGGTGAGATCGTAGGGGAGTCTAGCAGCACACAGTTGACTGACGAGACAGTAGATGTTACAAGCCAAAGTGATGTGAATCAAGTCGGTAACCTAACAGTTAATGCTCCTCCTCCGCCAATGTATATTCACACACTGAGACATTCCAAACCTTTCACAACATATGGAAACTCGGAACCTATTATCAGCTGGGCGTACGATCAAGAGAAGAAGATGTATGTTGTGAAGAGAAAGAGCGGAGCTATAGTGTATTTCCAAGACGAACACAACTTTTATACACTCAGAGCATCAGATTTATATGCTATGGGTCGTGTTCCTTTCTTTAACCCAAGTAATTATAGTAAGGCGAATTAGATAAGAAATATGATTTATAGACAGAGCAGAACCAATTTCAAGGACTTTAAGACAGCCAAATCCAAAGTTATTGAAGATAGACCAGGATGGACCCGAACACGAACAAGCCAATGAAGATAAGGGTTTATAGACATCCAAGATATGCTAAAAAGATTCCTATTCACGCTCCAGTGCCAATTAACAGCTTGTCTAAGCTAATGGGGTGGAGTTGTGAAAAGGATACTGGTCATGCAGTGATTAAGTGTGAAGACAAGGAATACCGTATCATCGACCCTGTGATCTGCTACAGTTTGGTAAAGAAGATATGATGAAGCTGCAGGCATGTCCAATTACCGGTTGATGAATCTGTACACTTCATAGAAGTACAGTTTGGTTGGATGATTACGAAGGCCCTGGACAACAAGATGTATGCATATGGCCGAATTTATCAGGTTGCAGACGTGGACTTCTAAAAGCATTGATTTACCTAGCCTAGGGGGAGATTGTAAAGGTTGAACCTAGAGGCTCGGGAAATCAAATCAAGATGAAGATCAAGATCAAGTCACGCGAGAACCTAGAGTTACCTCGTGAGAACTGATGTTTTGGCGAGAGAACTTCCTTTTGTTTATAAATAGAAGTTTTGCTTTGTAATATTTAGAACTTTGATAGAGAGATTTTTGTTTTCCTGATTTGCACTTACTGTATTGTAACCGAATCAGAGATCAATCGATTGAGAAGTTAATTTACTCGTGTGTTCTTCAATTCTAAGTTCAATCTTATATCCGTGATGTTACATTCCGCATTCTCATCGCGAGATCGATCTTGGTTGTATTGTGTTGATCCTTACAATTCCAGCCTCCAATCAACCACCAGTTTGATCAAAATTAACTGAATAATCTTTCAGTTAGTGAATTTAGGTTCGGTTATGATCCTAATTGTCTATAATTGATTGAATTAAGCTCATTAATCACAATAACATGTCAAATCTTCATTCAACAGCATAACAGCTCTTAAAATCTTCAAAAATGATCAAATATAGCATAATTCCTGTAGATCTTCAAGTAACTTTAAATCGAATTTCAAGAACACTTCAACAAACACTTATCAATATTTGATTCAATCTATCTAGAGCATACCAAGCTCTGATACCAGTTCTAAGGATCAATAATATAACAAGATCGATCTCGTGAGGGGAATGCGAAATGTAATCGCTCACGGATATAAGATTGAATAAGTAGAAAACATGATTGAATGAACTTGAACACAAATGTAAATAAAATATAGTGTATTGCTCTCTGATTTGAAATAAATACAATAAATGCGAAATCAGGAAAATGACAAAAGCTTACAAGATACATTACAAAATATCTATTTATACTAACCTCTAAAGTTCTCACGCGATTAACAGGTTGTCACGTGACTTCCAAGTTTTCGTGCGAGAAGCAAGTTATCGCGCAGCAACTCTAACTTTTCGCGTGACTTGATCTTCTTTATCTTAATTTGATTTCCCGAGCCTCTAGGTTCAACCCCTACATATACATCTATAAAAATAAATAAAAATTTCCTAATAACACAAAATACACTAATGTTCATAAACGATATACAATTTTCACACATAAATAAACAATATTAAGTAGTCTAGTCATAAAACTAAAATAAAACTTATACATAAGTAGGTTAACCCTAAACTACTTAAAAACAAACTTAACCTAATTATCCAATACGTTATTCATCCCCCTCGTTCAAATCATCTTCTTCGGTTTGATTTGGAGCCTTTTGTGATAGCAATAAACTGTGTAAGTTGTTTAATAAAATTCGAATTTTGAAATAGAATTGAAATTTAAGCCTACAAAACAAAATATACATTGTAAATTGTTATATTTGGGCAAAGTATGTATTATAATGTAACACATCCAACTTTAAGTATATTAAGTGTCAAAATGAACATGTTAAAATAACACATAGATGATTTAAGTTTACTTTACTCAAACGGATCAAAATGAACCAAACACTCTTAATGTACTTAGAAACATCCTAAAATTATGTCATTTTGACCCATTTTGATCCGTTTTCACCCGTTTAAAGTAAAACTTAGATGATTTGACTCATTTTTAGCGATAACGGGTCAAAATAACCTCAACCTACTATGATACACTAAACACATGCAACTTTAAGTCATTTTGACCCCTTCAAACTCAAATTATGTCATTTTGACCCATTTTGACCTGTTTAATCTAAAACTTAGATAATTTAAGTCTTTTTTAATGATAAAGAGTCAAAATAACTTAAACCCACTACGAGACACTTAAAACATCCAACATTAAGTCATTTTGACCTGTTTAAACTCAAATCATATCATTTTCACCCATTTTGTCCCGTTTAATCTAAAACTTAGATAACTTAAGTTTATTTTAGTGATAAAGAGTTAAAATAACCTAATCACACTATAATACACTTAACAAATCCAAATTTAAGTCATTTTGACCCGTTTAAACTCAAATAATGCTGTTTTCACCCAATTTGACCCGTTTAAACTAAAACTTATATAATTTAAGTTTATTTTAGCTAAAAGGGTCAAAATAACCTAAACTCACTATGATACACTAAACACATCCAACTTTAAGTCATTTTAAACCCTCAAACCTAAATTATGTCCTTTTGACCCATTTTGACCCGTTTAATTTAAAATTTAGATAATTTAAGTCTATTTTAGCAATAAAAGGTCAAAATATCCTAAACCCACTATGATACAATTACCCGGATAATTGAATGAGGTGTTTGTTTCTGATCATGAACAAAAGAATTCGATCCTACAGATGTTGATGGTTTACGCCCAATCCCCCTAATATGTCCATGCCGTTGTCCCAACACCGGCTCAAAAACATTGACTTTATTCGGTGTTAACGAACCACTTTCTTCATTTTTGGATTGACTTAGCTCATCAAATCGTTCCTTTAATCGCATCTGCATTAATTAACAAAAACATATTAACATATTTATACAGACATATATATATATATAATATACATTTGAAAACTATACTTATTAAAAATACTTATATATTATTGCTCTGCTACCTTGCTATCAAAGGTCCCATCATTACTGGTATGAGTATCATGAAACGTCTCGAGTATGCTCTTGTTGTGTTTTACATTAAAAAGTATATTATATATTAAAAAAATCCTTATACATAACACACAAAGACATAAATTTAAAGCATTACCTTCTTATAACAAAAACTACTATATGAAGCAGTGCCCCCACGGTTTGTGTACTTTTATTGTTGACGATTTGTTTTGTTTGAATTTGACGCATTTCCATATGCGTCACTCATG
Organism: Flaveria sonorensis; assembly: GCA_025506505.1. NCBI lineage: Eukaryota > Viridiplantae > Streptophyta > Magnoliopsida > Asterales > Asteraceae > Flaveria > Flaveria sonorensis. The sequence goes on along the minus strand of CM046424.1, from coordinate 48,796,847 downwards.
AAATAGTAAACGGTTTTTCTTCAATTTTTATGATTCATGCCCGTTGGATGGTTGACCCTTGCTTGTTCTACATTTTCATATCCTCCAACACAGTCAAAGTGTTGTTTTACCATATTTTCCAGATCTCTGAATAGTATCTGATCGCGTTCACGATCTCGCAAAATCTCATTAAAGTCAAAGCGTCGCTACATTTAAGGTAAATAAAAAAAGTTAGTTAAGTAAAAAGAAAACAAACATATAACTTATAAAAAGTTACCGCCATATGCTCTTCCAAGGCATTCTTCTCAACATTGAAAAGATTATCATAAGAGCGTACATTCTTTAGTACGTACGGCTGACACACATAACTGCTTAAACTCATCCACCAACGGCCTAAGAAACACATACATATCCTTCCCCGGTGATTTAGGGCTAGTATTAACAATGACAACATAAATAAGGACTCTTTCATGCATAGCCATGGAGGTAGATTTTATGTGGTGAGTATAACCGGTCACGTGCTATGAGCCGAACTCATGTTACCAAATGGATTGAAATCGTCGGCTACAAGCCCTACGCAAACTTTTCATGGTTCCCTCGAGAAGGTAAGGTACTTTATATCAAAATATTTCCATGAACAACCATAATGATGCATCGTACCCTCTTCTGATCGTCTAGTACTATGCGAAATCATATCTTTTGTCGTGTGCCTTGAAGAATACAAACGTCGTAGCCTTGGGGTTAAAGGAAACCATCGTAAAACCTTGTGAGGTAACTTCTTGCCTTTTGTATTTGTATCGACCCACCTACTCTCATAACAAATGGGACATTTTTCTAACAAAATGTTTTCTCCCCAAAAAAGAGCACAGTCATATTTACACACATGTATGAACTCATATCATAAACCAATTTTCTTTAATGTCTTTTTGGCTACATAATGAGAATGGGGAATTTTATTACTTTTAGGATGTGAAGATTACAACAACTCAAGAAGCTCAACAAATAAGCTATTAGTCCATTTGTTCTTCACTTTGATATGCATAAGCTTTGCTAAAAAGCAAGGGAATAAAATTTAGTACAACCAAGATATAATTTTGATTGAACTTCCTTTAACAAGTTCTCAAAATCATCATAGACATCGATACTCTCTTCCATAACGTCTTCGATGACGTCAGCCATATTGTTTAGCCCAACATCATCTACAACTATAAATTCAGGATTTAAACTTTCATCATGATAAATCCAATCCTTGTATGTTCATCACATTTTCCATATTTCTAAATGACATTTCATTTTAAACCATCCTAATAATACGGTATTCTGACATTTCATACACGAAGATCGAATTTGGCCATAGCTGCTGGTAAGTTTTACGCACATATCTATAAAAGAGATGAGTCCTTACAGGTGATCTACGGTTCAGATTAAGAAGGAAACTTTTATCGACAGACATGATTATGAAACTGCTATATAATTTAGGATTTAAGTGGATGAAGAACTATTTCACAAAACATGAACAAAAAGTGGGACAATGGATTGAGAATTTAAAGGGTAGGCTGCTATACCCACTTTTTGAATATATTATCTCAGATATGAACTTGCATTACATGAATATTTGATTAAGAAAAATTCAGTAACATTTTCTCTTACCTCCCAAGTATATACATATAGAAATATATACTCTAAGAGCAAAGAGAAAATGACAACTGGATTTTTCTTAAACAAACAATCATGTAATACACATTCATATCCTAAATGAGATAAAATATTTAAAGAAGCACTCTTAAAATGGGAATAACCCAAAATTAATTACTAAATCAATTTCGGAAGGGTTTTTCTATGCTCATGATGATTAAAATGAAGTCACAAAACCTAAAAACTAATAATGCACAACAACAAGGAATTACAATGAAAATCAAATGAAATGTGACATTGTTTGAATAAATTGAAACATTATTGTAATTGGTTCAAAGAATGTCATGTTTCTTTTGATTTTGTAACTAATTTTTTATTGTTGTTCATTATAGCTAATTACTTTTTTTTTTCCGCAAATTAAAGTTTAATCACTAAAAAATAAAAGAATTTTTAGTTTATGACAATTTTACCCTATCAAAATAATGTGTTAAGTTTATATGATATTTTAATTAGTTTGTAAGAACATATATAATATTTTAAGTTTTGATTGAATATATATAAATCATACAAATTGTCACTTAATTATTTAACAAGATTCACATAAATTATCCTAGCCTAATACTTAATAAAAAAGTCACACAACTAGCATATTATTGCAAAACAAAACTAAAACCCAATAACAAAACTAGTTCAAAAGATTCATAAAATTAACATTATAATTCATACAATTAACATGATGGTTCATACAATTACAAGCATATTATCATATTTTAAATGATCCAGTATTTTCCTAATCCAAAACTCAGTTTGACTTTCTTTGTTGAAATTAAACTTGATTGGCCCCCAAAAACGAATTGCTCACATCTTGAATGTAGTACTTACTTTTTTTTTAAATAACAAACATAACAGACGAATGGTTTTGATAACCTGAATCATAGTTCCAAAGACCCAAACCGTCCTCAGTGGATGTGTGGCCCCATTACAAATCCGAAAAGTCTAAAAACAAACACACATATAAACCACAAACACCGTTACAAATTTATGGATATTTATTTTTATATTAATTAACTGGTGAATGAACAATTATATTTATCTACGTACCCCAATTTGTGCCTTCGCTGCTGGCTTCAATCTCCCTCATCGTTTCACACTTTGCCTTCTGGTGCCGCCTATCTTAGACCCTTTGTTGGTTGCTGACATCTGGTGATTTTGGTGGCGGCTTGGCGCATCTCCTCCTTTCTAGCCTTGGTTGTTTCGGGTTTTGATTTGGGGCTTTTGGCTTTGATGGCCCCGGTCACAGGACTTTGGTTGGTCGTCGCCTTGACTTCTGTCCCTCTTCATCGATGTCTTTGGATTTTGTGTACATGCTTTGTTGGCCTCTATCGATGATGATGATGTTAATATCATTTGAGATTTTTTGTCTCTGATGTTGGGAGAAAAACGATCTGTGATGATGGTGATGATGATGCTCTTGGTCGATGATGGTGATTTTGTTGGAATTTTGGTATTTCAATCAACACACAATCAAAATAGAACTCAAGTAATTTTTTGATAACTTGATGAGATGGTTCTGGAGCAGATTACATCATGGTTTAAATAGAAAAAAATACACCAAGAAAGATGCAACAAACTAACGGTAACATGAGTCATCAATGACTTTTTATTTAATCAACTAACATACTAAAATAAAGGACACATTAAAAACGTGCTGTGACTTATTCTTGCTCCCATGCACGTGTACCATCCAACAACTTGAGCTCCATGCATGCGTAAATTTTTGACTCACATTTTATCACCCTCTCTTGAGTCAAACTGTCGCATGCCCTACAGCCACCGAAAATAAACAAACTTTTCTTTTGATAATGACTTAGTGAGTACATCAGCCACCTAGTCATGCGTGCAACAAAACTCTAACGAGACCAACTTCTTTTCAACCGTTTCACGGATGAAATGAAACCTCAATTCAATATGTTTAGATCTATTATGGTGCACAGGATTCTTAGACAAATTGATAGCAGATTTGCTATCACAGAAGATAGTGGTAGCATGATCTAGTTGTAAACCCATATCCTCAAGAACCCTACGAAGTCAAATGGCTTGACAAGTAGCTCCCGTGGCAGCTATATATTCTGCTTTGGTGCTTGACAAAGCCACCGTGAGTTGTTTCTTTGAGCTCCAAGCTACCGCCCCGCTGCCAATATAAAATACATATGCCGACACACTCTTTCGGTCATCGATACAACTAGCCCAGTCGCTATCAGTGTAACCAGTCAATAGAATGTCAGTTCCTTTCGCGTACCTGAGACCAAAATCAGTAGTTCCCGCTACATACTTGAATATTCGTCAGACTGCACCCATGTGAATTTTTGATGGATTTTGCATAAATCTGGACACCATGCTTACAGCATATGCAAGATCTGGTCGCTTATGCGTTAAATAAATGAGACCGCCCACCATACTCCTAAACATTTCTGCATTGACCTTCTCGGCACCATCCTGAGTCGACAACTTCTCAATATAGTTCATCGGAGTGGTTTCAACATTATCAGTGTGATGAGCAAACTTTTTCAACAAGCTTTGAGCATATGATTGTTGACTCAAGAAAATGCCATTGTCATCTTGAACAACTTCAAGACCAAGAAACAAGCTTAATAGTCCCAAATCAGTCATTTCAAAGGTGTGCTTCATACCATCCTTGAATTCCTGAACTAACTCCACACATGACGAGGTACAAATAATGTCATCAACATACAAACACACATAGATAACATCACCTTTAGCGGTTGTTTTGATGTAAAGAGTCGGCTCACTAGCACTTTTTCGGTACCCATGGTCACCAAAATACGTATCGATCTTCGAATACCAGGCCTGAGGAGACTGTTTTAATCCGTATAACGCTTTATTCAACTTATACACAATCTCTGGGTTCGTCTTTGATTCAAATCCCTCTGGTTGCTCGATGTAGATCTCCTCACAAAGTTCACCATTTAAAAATGCAGACTTCACATCGAGCTGAGGCACTTTCCAACCCCGTTGAGCCGCGACTGAAAGAAACACTCGAATGGTTTCAAATCGTGCAACCGGGGCAAAGGTCTCGTGAAAATCAACACCCGGTTGTTGGGAGTAACCTTTAGCAACTAGTCTCGCCTTGTGCTTGAGAACCTGCCCATCGGAACCCAACTTAGTTTTAAAGAGCCACTTGACTCCAACAGCTTTTCGATCGAAAGGAAGAGGGACCAGCTTCCATGTATTGTTCTTCTCAATAGATTGGATTTCTCGCTTCATAGCCGCCATCCATTCACGAGAGGTAGAGGTTTGCAAAAAAGAAGTTGGATCTGTAACACTTAAAGCAAATTGACAAGTCAGAAATTCATTATCACTAACAGTTAAACCACCTTCACTATGATAGTCTTGTAACCAGGATGGAGGTTTAGTAGGCCGTTTGGTGGGTTCAGTTAAAGAGGTAGTGGGTGGAACTGTGGTATGACCCGAAGATGGTGATGGGTCTTGAGTAGGCAGGGAAGATGGTGATGGGCTAGAGTGTGTGGTTTGACCAGTAGGTATAAAGGAAAAATGGGAGTTGGTGGAACCTTGATAGTACTACTACATTCATTTTCTATTAAGGCCTTAAAGCATTTAAACTTTTCAAAAGCTTCACTTTTGTGGGTTAGAAAGTAGACCCAACACATACGCTTATAATCATCAACAAAAAGAAGATAGTAGTGAATATTGCCTAAACTCGGGGTTTGCATGGGACCACACAAATCGGTGTGCACAAGACCAAGTTTGGTCTTGGCACGCCATGAGGTGGATGTAAATGATTTTCTAGATTGTTTACCAAAAACACATGCTTCACATCGTATGTTACCCTTGAGTTTTGGCAACCCTACTACCATTTCTTTATCATGTAGTTGTTTTAAGCTGTCAAGGTGCAGATGACCATACCTGTAGTGCCATTTTAAGGTTTCTGCTTCTTGCCTGTTGGAGGTGCTGTCAAGATGAGTGAGTAAACAGGTGGCATCAAGAACAAACATATCATTGACAGCAACTGGAATTTCCATCAACACTTGTCCTGTGGATTTCTGTCGGACACAACACTTGTCATCATCAAAGAGAATGGAGTAACCTTTCTTCATGAGTTGTCTGACACTGAGTAAATTATACTCTAGTTTTGGAGCATAATACACATTTTCAAGAAGCTTGTACTCATTGTTACCAGTTGTGATCTGCACAGTGCCTCTTCCTTCGATGGCCAATCGTTTCTTATCACCAAGTTTCACTCCCAACTGAAATGTTTCATAAAGGTTAGTAAAACTTGACTTTATGCCCGTTATGTGATTTGAGCACCCAGAGTCGACAAACCACCTATGTGAATTATCTTGTATCCCGCAAGCTTTAGCCATCAAGGCTAATGGGTCTTCGAAAGTATCATGCACAGCCAGGAGGAGGTGCTGAGTGTCTTCATCTACTTCATTATTAGACTCATCATTCTCAGCTACGTTGACTTGCGTCTCATCGTCATACCAACAATCTTTCTTTAAGTGACCATACTTCTTGCATACATAGCAATAAGGCACCTTGCTATGATCTATGGAACTACGACCACGACCAGGCGCACGACCGCGGGGTGAACCACGGCTGCGTCCTCGACCCCAAGGAGGTTTGACTTGATCTTGAACGACTTGAAGTGCTTGTTCATCTTGTAGTTCCGATTTTTTCACAGGACTCATTGGTTTCATCCGACTATTCATCCGTTCTTCATGGGATTGTAACAAACCCATCAACTTAACTGGAGTTACCTTGGGAAGATCGAACACAACTTCAATTGATGGAATTACATAATCATACTTTTGTGACAGGCTGCGAAGGATCTTTTCAACAACCTTTTGATCCGTGAGTTCTTCTCCGTATGACCTCTGTCGGCCTACGTTATCCATAACTCGGGAGAAGTAGTTCCCGATAACCTCCTCATCTTTCATAGCGAGATTCTCAAAATAAAGTCGTAACCCTTGAAGCTTCACTGATTGAACTTGTGAGTCTCCTTGAAACTCGACCCGCAACGTATCCCAAGTTTCCTTTGCCGATGAGGCCGCAGCAATGCGAGAGAAAAGGAGGTCGTGAACCCCCTGCTGGATAATAGACATGGCTAGCACTCATTTCTCTTCACTTCTTGATAATCTCTGGAGCCATTGTTAGCAGCAGTGACACCTAGATAGACAATGTCCCATAGATCGCTAGATTTTAGAATTGTCTTCATACGGATGCTCCAATGTTCATACCCGTCTCCTTTGAACACCGGAATGGGAACAGAAGGCGTAGGGTTAGAGGGAACGGTAGTCTCAGCCATTGCGTGATAATAATGGGTATACAAAGTACGAGAACAAGAAGAGCCGGTAATGGCTCTGATACCAAATCTGTTGGAATTTTGGTATTTCAATCAACACACAATCAAAATAGAGCTCAAGTAATTTTTTGATAACTTGATGAGATGGTTCTGGAGCAGATTACATCATGGTTTAAATAGAAAAAAATACACCAAGAAAGATGCAACAAACTAACGGTAACATGAGTCATCAATGACTCTTTATTTAATCAACTAACATACTAAAATAAAGGACACATTAAAAACGTGCTGTGACTTATTCTTGCTCCCATGCACGTGTACCATCCAACAACTTGAGCTCCATGCATGCTTAAATCTTTGACTCACATTTTATCAGATTTTACCCAAATCTAAGAACGCTCAATATATCATTTTGCATCTGATTTTACTATTCTAGCAAGTTGACGGTCGCTCATGTTTGCTTTGATGTAAACAGTGTGATGACAATGAACTGAACTTCTTCATCCGAGATCGATTGTCGTTTGGCATATCATTGTTTTAGTGTTAGGGATGTTGATTTGTTCATCTGAGATGAAGGTTGTTCCGTTGGGTATGTTGTTTATTCTATGTTTATGTGATGGCCGTAATGATATGACCGGAGTAGCGTCCGTTGCCTAGTCGTGGCTGTCATTTATGGGTAACAATTGCGACCGGACGCTGGTTCTAAGCCGTGTTGTCATGGTTATTGTGATGTTAATCACACGCGTAACAAACTTGGAATGATCACACTAGTTTTATCATATAAATAACATCTTTACATAATGCTGATTAAGAAAATGCGTAGAATACTTTCAAAAATCAATAACTTATATTATTAATAATAACCATTTCATGATAACTTAATTATTGAGGAATCATTATTTTATATCGTAAGTACTACCATTCAACTTATAAGCCATACTTTATCAATCGTGTACGGCGACGCCGCCGTAACACGTTGTAGGTAACATAACTAGTTCTATACGCATGTCAATTATCATGTCGGTAATTCAAGTTTGATTTTACCTTAACAAACCGAATTTTTTAAATTGGTAATATATTTGCTAACTAATGCACTATAAATTTTATTAACAAGCATTAAAAATCACACTTTTTATTTATATTCTTTTTTTTACATTGCCACAGAAATCCGAAAACAAATTAGAAATCACACACAATTACAAAAGTATTAATACTTCCAAAAGTCAACACTTCTCCATTTCAATTTTAGCTGATGATTGACCCTTCTTCTCCTTCTTGTACCATGCAGCACACACCAGAAAAGCCCCAAAATTCACACCACACAAAACCGCCAATAACCCATAGAACAAATCAAGCCTTCCATTGTTAATGTTATCAGCGAGCCACCCGTTTCTGCCATTGTTTCCGGTGACCTTCTTCACCACAGACACCAAGAAACTGCTCATGAAGAACCCTAATGACAGTGTTGTCAAAAACAAACCAGTGCTCATCGTTTTCATCCCTTTTGGTGATCGAGTGATGAAGAAATCAAGCTGACCCGTGTATATAAACGCTTCACCCGCACCCACCAAGAAAAACTGAGGGATCAAGATGAATACACTGATCGGAAGCGGCTCTGACGTGGGAACTGTGTGATGTTTAGCGACTGATAATCTTTTTACTTCAAAGATTGCAGCTGCAACCATTCCCAACGTCGAAAGCGCGAGTCCTAACGCGATTCGCTGTAGATCAGTGAACCCTGGTGTCCCCTTCCATTTCTTCCACAGTGGCATGACGAGAGAGTCGTAGATGGCGCATGTTAGCAAGATGGCGGCCACGAAGAAGACGGTGAGGCATCCGGCGGGGATTTGGAAACCCGCGACGGTTCGGTGCATGGTGGCGGCTTGCTCGACGGAGAAGGTGATCATTTGGGCGTATGTTGTCCAGAAGAGAATGGTGGTTGCCCATACTGGCAGTAACCTTATCATCATCTTCACTTCTTCCACCCTTGTTAACGTGCACAGCTTCCATGGGTTTAGAGAATTTGAATTGTTTTTCTCGAAGTCACCTTCTGCTACTATTGCAGCTTTGTCCAAGCAACTACAAGAAAAGAAATGACTATTAATAACCAAATTTATAAAGGAAATCTCTTTAATAATTAAGTTTTTCCGTATCAGAATACTTTTCAGACTCTACTGATATCTTTTAATTATTACAAGTGAGATTTTAATTGGTAGCTTTGTTGAACTAATTTTTTATGCTAGTTCGTGGCAATTTGCACATTGTTTCTAGAGAAAACAATAAGATTTGTTGATCTAGGCTATATGTTAATGTTGTGAAACAATGACCTACAAAGAGTATATAAACATAAGAAAAAATGTTATTAAGTATGTGATTTGATCACAATGATCATAAGAAAAAAGGGATAATAGTGGTTTTCGTATATCAAATTTGTTTTTTAACTTTATATTGGAATAATTAATGTAGGATGTAATTTGATTTTTCTTTAATAACTTTTTATATAGTATTGCTTATTTTTTCTTACATCTCAATACAAATCTTATTAAAAATCAAGTTCATTCGAAGAAACATATTAGATAATATGTTCTTACAAATGAACTCAGGTTTTTACAAAGCTAGGTCAGAATAATAAAAAAAATCTAAACAAAACAGTTTATTAGGGCACTTTTAAAAATTAAAAATAAGATTATAAGAGAAAAATTTTGTTTTTTCAAAACTAGTTATTTAAATATGAAAATAAAAAAGTAAAACTGCAACAGTTTGAGGCCTCCGCTAGCGGATCTTGTTGTCACTTGACTATTCACTAGCCCAACCAGCGGATCACTTAGAATTAAAAAGCAATTTATCTTTTTCTAGAAATAATATAAAAATCATACTCACCTAGAATAAAAAAATTCTACCTTTGTTTAATTGTTTACTTTCATACTAATGACAGAATCTTGATCCCCACCTTTTGTGACTAAAATCATAGTATTTTCATTAGTGCGAGTTTGGGGATCATTTTTATGATGAACAATGGTTTGCATGCAAATATTATGACCAAAGAATCATACCGAAACTGATTTGTGTGATTGATTCTTGAACCCTCTGGAGAATTTTCGTATAACAAGCTCGAATCATAAGGAAGATTCATCTTTCTCTTATTTATCGAGACAATGATTACTTGCAGGATTTGAACAATCGGGCTGCCCTGACTCTTTTTGTAGCGGTACCTTTTAGTCCCATACAAAAGCACTAATATCGCGGTGAACATTGAGACGGAACAAATCCCATAAGCCCAACTTCTGCCCACTTCATCTTGTATGTACACAAGCACGGTAACAGCCATTAGTGTTCCCAAACTAATGAAGAAGAAGAACCTGTTGAAGAAATAAGCCATTTGAGTCTTTTCTTCTTCGTTCTTTTCATCGAATTGGTCAGTCCCAAATCCTGAAACACTCGATTTCAGGCCGCCTGTCCCAATGGCGATCAGATACAATGCAAGATACAAGATTCCCATTTGGAGACCATTTGCTTGTTTGCAGTTTTCAGCTGAGTGGCATGCTGGTGGCCTTAGTTGAGGCAGCTTGGTTGACAACGCCAATGAAGCCGTACCCTAAGCAGAAAAGTAACACAATGCTAAATTAGCCGATAATGACGAGCACAAGTATTGCACAAAAAAATGCACGTACAGTTAACTCAAGGACCATCTAATCATATTCTTAAAGCTAAGACTTTGTTTATTACATAACTTAAACCCCAACCAGTACTTGGATATGTACACATATATCTTTGAAAAACATCGGTACTGCTATATCACATGCACATACATACACATAACACATATAACTTACAACAGTTACCACTAGCGTTGGTGACACAGTGCTAGAGGCAAAACCTCTTAGAGCACCTAAACTGTGAAAGTCTTGGGTTGAAGTCCCACAATGAGTAAAAATTTTGACGTTAAAGAGAAAATATTAACTTACGATAGTTTGAATAGAGGCAAAAATGACAATAGTCTTGAATCTTCCAAGAAAAGAGTCTGCTAAAAAGCCACCAAGAAGGCACAAAAGGAAAGAAGTGCCCATGAAATCAGTGACGACATTGGCTGAAGCTGAGCTCGAAAGATGCATGGTTCCACCCAAATATGTCACCAGGTTGACTGCGATTCCCATTGTTGAAAGCCTTTCGCATATTTCGATTCCTATTCGACCACAAAGTCATAAAGCCAAGATTCATGTATTTGTTAATATTTATAAAAGTACTATAAAAGATTGGAATTAAATATACGGTCTACATATCATGTCATGTATGATCTACTGTTGCATTTGTAGAAATTAAGGAACATAGCTTCTCTTAGTCATATCGAATCCTTTCGCGCCTATGGTTCTCGGCTGTTACAACTCTAGCATACTTCATTAATAAACATAGAAGCTATAGACTTTTCATGAGATAGTGTGTGGGTTTATCATTGATATTAACATGTTGATTCATTTACAGAAAACCCTATTAATCTTGAACAAAATCCCAAAAGGTTACTAGCTTGTTGATAGATTTAAACTTCAAACCTCATTTAGTTATGTAACAGTTAGAAGAAGAAAACTTAAACTAGATGATCACCAACTTAATGAATGATAAAAGAGTAAGAGGAATAGACCTAAAATGAGGACGGCAGGCACCCAACCACCGGTTTTCGCCCTATCAGCCGGAGACCCCTTGTAATCGACAGCATCCGCGACAGTCGGGCTCACCTTACCCTCCTGAAAAAGCATATATAAAACAAAGTCTTTAAGGCATGCAAACATAGTCTTTAAGGTATTCAAGATTTAAGACTTGTAGTTAACCAAATATGCTAACCATGATCTTTGCTTTATATCTCCAAGTCTTATGAAAAGAGTTTGGAAATTCTAAAAGACAGCTTACTTCTGTTGCCCAAAAGACCCATCCTTATATAGCCAAAAAGCTTGTAACTTTTAGTGACAGTCCATTGCTCATTTTTTGACAGATCATTATCTTTGTTGGTAAAGATTACTCCTATCCCATCCCACCATAGCAGAATATTCTAGCATTGTGTTTCACACTAATTTATATATTCTATTGGAAAGTAAAAAAAGATAAATATTCGAACCTCAAACCTTTCTATACATTACAAAAATCTCTAAGTATTTGAGTAACCCCTGTTTTGACTAGACATTAATTTCATACCAAATCTATTTACGATTTTACTAGAAGAGAAAAAGAACACAAAGGTATTTGTGTCGGAACTAGCAATGGAATATCCTGTTAGAAACTAACAGTAACTACACTATGTTGAAATTTAGTGGGAGAACTGTTGAAAGAATAATCAAGAACTGTTGAACATGTACTGTCAAGCATCTCCCTTTCAATGTAATTTCAATTTAGACAATCTTTATAGCATTATCATGTATATAACACTTGTTATTTTCAACGTTCTGTGAACCATAACTTAAAAATGAATAATGGGGCACCCATAAATTTTATTAATCATTTCGGATTAGTGCTTTTTCTACCCCACATAAACTAAAGTTTCCATCATTCATGTGGTTAGTTTCCTCAGTTTGGCATTAGTATTACTGTCAGGAATAATCTGAATGTCAGTAAAGAAATGCTTTTGGTGGACATCGATGAATATGTACATCCAGAAGCGAAACCTTAAAAAGAAATCTTCTCAAAGCATCTGTTGATGCACCAATGTTCGAGGAGTACATCTATTATATATAGTTTTAGTGCTATTTGGATAAATACTTCAAGACTGTCATCATTTTGTGTCAAACTTTCATCGATTTGGTGAGTTTATTTGGAACTTTATTGCATGAACAAGCCTTATCTTATTTGCAGTTGGAAATTTAACTATCTCCTTGGATTATCAAGCCTTATCTTGTTATTATTCAAAAGTTTCCAGATCTTAACAGTTCAAGGCTTTAATGACTAAAATGATGTGAAAGGCATATAAGCTATATTGTAAAAAAATAGCTACTTAATTTGTATACTCAAATATAAACCTTATGTTCATGTGAAAGTAAACTATCGAATATTAGAAAAAAAATACATACTTGCAAATGTAAATATTGCTACTCGACCTTATCTTGTTCTTAACAACCCATACACATAGAAACATACAATAAAATATATGTATATACATTTGCTCATGCCTTATTGTATACAAGTTTATATATTTTAGGAAAATAGTGGTATTACAACCAATTTTTTATATATAAAACACGAGCTTAGTCTTACGCATAATAACCGAGACTCGTAGGCCACCCATAGTAAATATACCGGTATCATAATATTAATGTATGCACGTAAATGTAACACATGCGAATCATAGTTCAAGGCCTCAATAATTTATGACAATGTGTATCTCGAATCTATTAACACAACTTGCAAAATGCAAAAGTAAGCTTCTTTCTATTTATCTAGTTGAGTCTTAGCCAAATGTAAACAAGTATAGTTACACATGATTAGTATCACAAACCCTTAACATCTATACACTAGTGAAATATTTAATTCAACTTAAGGTAGGCAGTATCCAAGCACACCAAAATAAGTAGAAAATGGGTTTACAGGCTCCAGATTATATCGAGTATTCAAATCTTCAGGCCCTGGATTGTATGGATTATGATATCAAGTAAGAAAGAAAAAATACAAGAAAACGAAAGTATCTAAAAAGATATATGTTTTCAAAGCATGCGAAAACTTCAAATCAAACAAGAACTTGAAGCCATACGAAAACTTATATTATACGAAAACATGAGGAAGTGTTCACATGATGTCCACTATGTATAAATAGTTGTTTTTGTTCTGTGTTTGATACGGGTCCAAGTATGGAGTAGCAAGCTATTTTGTTTTTGGAGGCTCAGGATCACCTATTTAGTGGAGCTTCATTAAAATGACTATAACTTAAGCTATAGGCTTCGTTTTGAGTGTATGACAAGTCAAAACGACAGTTGGATCGAGGAGCACATTTCTACAACCGCCGTAGGTAGTTTGGGTTGTCGTTCCTGGCCAAAAACACCTTATTCTGTGAGTATTTTAATTTTTTATGTTATTTGTAATGTTTGTTGGACTTTGTTTATAGCCTAGTTTTTAGCCCGTTTATGTTTTGAGGTGCATTCGAATTTGCCTTGCATTTTATATTGCAATAAACCATAGGAAATCAGTATTTTTTGGAGGATATGAAAATCATTTTTCTCTCCCTATCACAAGTATGTGTTAGTGTGTGAAATTTCTAATTATCGGTATTTCTTGTAAATCAATGATAGTTAAAAGAATTGTAACGTAACATTATAACTCAATAAAACTTTGTTTCACCTATTAAGACTCATCATGATGAATCATTTAATGCGTCATTGTAACGTCCCAATTCTGGGAGACCTCATAATCGGAGTTACACATCACATATTAATAAAACATACATAAACAAGTCAATAAATGATCCTTGTCTTTTGCATAACATGAATGAGTACTTAGCTAAACATAAACTGTTAATCCATGATGCTAGACTTGAAAAATACCGGGTACCTTTTAGATTAATGCCAAGATGTCACATCTAAGAAATCATACTTTGTCAACCTGCAATGTATACTAAAAGTTACAAATATGATGACCTTTCGTTGGAGTCATGCAAAAACCTAATTAACCTAAGTAGTTAGTGTAAGTCAGGTATCGTATCCACGAGGAGCAAGTGGTTAGTGTTACACGATTCGTTTAATTACTTAACTAAATTAGCCAACTAAAACTAAATTATTGTCTTTGGACTGTGTATCAAAGTGAGCAAAATTGACCTAAAAACAATTACTTTAAAGAGTAAAATAAAAACATGGACTTGGTTTGAAATCAATGAGATGAAGGGAATAAACAATGGGTTTTAGGAATGTAATTGAACATACGACTTATGTTTTACCTAATCTTGAGGTCACATAGACATAAATTGTTTATCAAATATGTTAAAAGGTAATTACGAACATGATAACCGATTATGTAAATGAACTAGTAATAAGTAATGGCACAATCTAGAAACTTTATTTGTAATCACTAATTAATGATAATAACCTAATTACTACTCAATGGTAAACAATGCAAAACTGATAACTTGATAAGCAATAATCAAATCAACTAACATGAATTTTTAATCAACACATGATTAAAAACACATGAATGAAGAAAAGTTGTTAAACAATCAAAGTTTATGTCTTGACTAAGTAAAAACACAAGTATTCACAATCAAATCACAAACCATTTACTCGGAGATGATCACGAATGATTTAGCCTTGCATCTTCATCATAATCTATTCAATCTTCACTTTAAGCCTATGAATCCTTGATCAATTAATGATTAGAGAGTGTTTTAACGGCTCAGAAAAGTCCAAAGATTCATTCTTGGGGTTGGAGGCAAGTCCCTCTTCGAAACCCTGATATTAAGATTTAAATAGGTTTTAAAATTTTAAACAATCCTCAAAATATTGCATTAGACTGTAACTATAGGCCATAGGTTACGGCCTACTTTCAACTAGATGTCCAAACCTCCTGTCTGACGGGGTTCACAGACGAACTCAGCACAGGGCCGTAAGTTATGGCCTCAGGCCAGGCTGTAGCTTGCGGCCTCCATGCAGTTTGCACTGTTTCTTTATTTTCAGCACCTTTCAATCCATAATCTTGCTAAGTGTTGTATTCTTATCAAATAATGTCCATCAATCTCTATTTGACTCACATTTCAAACACGTAACAAAATAATATCATTTCATACATAAAGTATATTAAAAAAATATTAACTATGATACGTGCATGCATATTAACCCATTATCACATCCCCACACTTACCCTTTTGTTGGCTCTCAAACAAAACTCCCTTGTAACACTTCAACACTAATCAATCAAATACGTTATCTCTTAACTTTGTGTGAGTTAAGGTCTGAAGGCATACCCGGCTCTAAGATTTATATCATTCAAGATTAATAACCCAACAAGTAATTATAGTGCATGCTTGAAAACTTAAGATCACCTAATCAAGCATAACTTACCTTCGGCTTCTAATACACATGCATTCACACCTCTCATAATAATCATTTCTCAGGTTGTTTTTTGGACTAGTGATTATACATTAGTATATCTGGAACACTCAAACCAATAATGCATATTATTATTATAAGCTCATATAACAATCACATCTCCATCAGCTAACACCGTACAATACACAAATCAAGAGGTCTTTCACGGGTTGTAATGTTAGGCTAGGGTTTTGGGTGTGTAAAACGATTTAAAGTGGCTAATGGTGAACGAAATCCAGTCTAGACATGCTAAATCTAACAACTACACATACTATTATCAACTTGGATCACATTGATCCGAACACACTACAAGAATTCACATTATTTTTATTGCTCCATACTTTGGTCTTTTTAACCTCATATTTCACTATTTTTTCTTTTACTCCTTTTTTTCAATTTTTTTTATCATATATACATCAATCATTTTTGTTGTTGATTACTATCTAACACACTTCAACTAAAAAGAAAAAAAAACAATACTAGAAAATTAGACATATCACAAATTGGACTTCACCACACGGCTTAACTAAAAAGGCTAAATGTTTGATGGGTTTAATGATATGACTCATTCAAATGACAAGTTGGGTCTCAAAGGGGCTTCTAAAGGGAATATGTTAAGGTAGGAAAATCAAATGAAAATATCTAAACAAAATGGCTATCCTAATGCCTCTATATGTTTGTGCAAAGTAATATTTTATGAACTCGACAAGTATTAATTACACAAGTTAAAAAACAGATGCATATTATGGTATACACTCAATAAGACAAGAAAAGAGCAACTAAGTATATCATGAAAAATGCTCGATTAGGCTTAAATTCTCACCGGAACGAAGGAATGTGTTAAGAATCTGAAACATGCATGTTGTTCATTATTTAGTTTGCTACTCCTAACTAGGCAATCCTACTTAATTTTATAGAAAACTACATGTTGGGCATACTTTCCTGTGAATTATAGCTAACCATGTCAAGGGATCTCTACATGTGCACAAGGAAGTGATACTTAGCGATTTACATTGAGAAATTAGGTTTGATGCATAATTAAGTTCTTTTGGAAGTTTTTTTTTTCTTCAAAATATTTTCAACTTTTCTGAATTTTTAAAGTTTCTAATCACCTCATTCCCACACTTAGGATACACTGTACCCAATGTAGAATGGGTTTATTAAAACATTAATTCCCCCAAGTGCAAGGTTAAATCCCTCATCATTGTGCTTGCATACCGAGACTTGACATGTAACACCCAGAATTAAAAAAAAAAGAAAAAGAAAAGAGAAGTATAAAGAAAGAAAGGTGAAATAACCCAAGTTAAGGGGTTAAAGTTGTGCAAGAGGCAAACTTTATTATTATTATGTTTAAAAGGTGGGCATGGCAGCCCACTACCCTGCTCCACCAACTGCTTCGGTTGCAGAAGAAGAACATCAGAGTTTCCATTGGTTTTTTTAGAGAGAAGAAGAAGAAGATCGGCTTGAAGGTAAGCTTTTCGTGTGTTTTGCTCGGTTTCACCTGGATTTTCAGCTTTTGGACCGAGTCTTATGTGTTTCTCTGTGTTCGGTTGTGTGTTTTTGGTGTGTTTAGGTGTTTGAACTCCAAGTGCTCTCGAGTTTGGAGGAGTTTTACTCGAAGGCTGCTGTAGGTGAGTTCTAGATCCTCGATTTTTCTGTTTTAAACTTGTTTTGGGGCTAAAATACATATAAACTATCATTTTACAAGTCACAGTGTGTGGAACCGTATGTGTTCCCCTATTTTACGTGGGTGTGTGTGTTTGTGAATGTTTTGACCGAATCATGTGGTTGTATGCTTGTTCTAAGTGCTTAGTATGCTATATTTGGGCTAAGAATATGTTAGAATGATGAATGAGGACTGAAAATTAGTATAAGTTAGTACTGGTAACTGCCCATGCGCTCAAGTGTTCCTATGCGCGTAAGTTTCCCCATGCGCCCAACTGCCTGTGCACCTGCATAGTACCCATACGCCTGCATCGTACCCATGCGCCTAAGTTTTTCCCATACGCCTAAGTTTTCCCATGCGCCCAACTCCCCATGCGCCTGCATAGTACCCCTGCGCCTAAGTTTATCCCATGCGCCTAAGTTTTTCCCATGCTCCCAAGTGTTCCAATGCACCCAACTGCCCGTGCGCCTGCATAGTGCCCATACGCCCACTTAGTGCTCATGCGCCTAAATTGACTTAGGATTTTTCTAAAATCTTGGGAAATAGAAATTAATGATTAAGCCCTAGAATGTTTTAGTGGTTTATGTTTGTTCATGTTATGCATGTTTGTGGTCTGTTATTGATGTTTCTTATTGCGTATTATTACGTGACTTTACATGGTGTGTTAATGCTCTTATACATAAAGTATTACCATAAAAGAAGCAGAAGATTAAAGATAATGAAAAGTGGAACATAACGAATGAATGAAAGTCTTGCAAGCAAATTTAAAGAGGTTCATAACTCATTGAAGAGTTGTTAGCTCAACTGTGTGCGATGTAGCGTGCGATCTTGGCTAACCCTTGAGGGTATACACACAGGGGGGTAAGTCTTGGTGACTGATCCATATGTGTGAAACGGGATCCTTTTCGTTTAACCCTAAGACTGAGGTGGCTTCGTGCCTAATGATGTGGCATAGCTTATGACAGGATCTAGATAGAAGTCAAAATAATGAAAAGTGCGAAATGAACGATTATGAATGATGATAAAAGATAATAATGATATTATCAACATTTATGTATGTTGTGTGATCATGAACTAAAGTAAAGGAAAGGTTTTTACTAAAGGTAAAGTATTTTATTATTTAAAACTAGAACTCACTCAGCAACGCTGACTTTTTATGCATTTTCAGTTGGCAGGTAGCTTGTTGCTGAGGATGGCACGAGGGTGAAGCTACTTGGCGGGCAAAGTCTAGCTTCCATTTCATGCACAATAATGTTGTTTTGTAATACAACTGAATATTCTTTTGTAACTCTCTTAAAACAACGATGTATTATTTGTCAACATCAAATATTAATGCATGAGTGGTTTTTGATAAATTAATCCGCTGTAATGTTTTTATTAAATTTATTGTATCTTATTATAAATAAGGTTGTGATTGACCAATTATGGGGTTCCCGGGGACGGGGCCTTACAAGTTGGTATCAGAGCCAAAGTTTAAGAGAAATGGGTAAATATTTTTAAAACCTAAACTTAAACTGGGAATGGGACCGAATAGAGGGATGCCAGCCCAAGTAGCTAAGAGCCATCAGGTAATTTATTTTCTTATTGTTAACCGGTATTATGTGTGTGTGCTATCTGATTTATGTGCTCTTAGTAGATTTGGATACCGATGTAGTCAGGATAGGAAATGCTTGGGGAATGAAGAGTAAAGTAAGTTGCTAATCACAACTGGACACTGTAATTAAGGACTTACTATACTTGAAAAAATCCGAGCTATTACCTTGAATGATCGTGTTGGTGTTTGAATCTTGTAGTGATTAGAGGATGGCGGGTGGTAGATCTTCGAAGGCTTCTTAAGGAGGTGTGCAAGGTGGTCGTGGTGCTGGACCACGTGTCACAAGAAACAAGGCTAAGGCTGCTGAGACGGCTCCTGCAGAGCCCGAGCTTCATCACCAGGAAGGCGGTGATGATAGTGCTAATCTGAGAGCCTCTGTGAAAGAGGCAGTTGTGGATTCATCAGGTCATGTAGACGATCCTGCCGTCTGTGGTGACCGAGGTTATTAGTGCTATGAGAGAGGATGAAAAGAAAGAGAAAGAGGAGAGGAGGAGGACCGTTAGGAGAGGTTCAGGTGAAGGGGAGCAACTAGAAACTGAGATGGTTGTCTCCAGTGATGAAGAGAAAGAGGAAGCAGTGCTAGAAACTGCCAAGGGGTGTAGTTATGGGGCATTTCAAAGATGCAAGCCCCTGATTTTTGATGGTAATGGGAATGCTGCTGCTGCTCACCGATGGGTGAGAGAAATGGAGGCTGTGTTGGAGATCAGCGAATGTAGGGAGGATCAAAAGGTGAAGTTTGCTACCCAGTCATTCATGGACTCGGCCTTATGCTGGTGGGACAATATTGTCCAGGTCGAGGGTAGCAGGGCAAATGGGAGGATGAGTTGGAGTGAGTTAAAGAAGATGGTGATCAAGGAGTTTTGTCCTCACAGGGAGCTTGACAAGATTGAGAGAGAGTTCCTACAGTTGGAAGCGGGAACCATGACACACCAGCAGTATACTACTAAGTTCAACTAGATGGCAACGCGGGTGTCGGATCCGATGACGTCGGTGTCAAGGAAGATCAAGAGGTATATCCAGGGTTTGCCTGCAGATATCCGCAGGCACATGATCGCCGCCTGGCCGAGTACTTTTAGGTTAGTGGTTGATCTAGCAGGGAGGTTGTATGATGAGAGAGAGGTGGTAGTGGTAGAGGTGAGTAAGAAGGGTGGTGATGTCAGGAACTGGAATGGGAAGCGGTTTGGTCATGGTGGTTTCACTCCAAATAACAACAGGGCAAGGGTGGATGATCGAAGGGTAGTAACATCAGGTACGGGAATGAAGAGGTATGGTAAGTGCGGGAAGGAACATACAAGGGAGTGTAAGTAGGGACTGAATCTCTACTTCAAGTATGGGAAGCCCGACCATATGGCAAGAGAGTGTGGGGTTATAAGATGTTATAACTGTGGTGAAGAGGGCAATCTGAGTAGGGATTACAAGAAGCCGAGGGCTAAAAGTTCTGGGGCAAAGAAGGGGACCAAGAATAATGGACAGAGAGCAAAAACCAGAGCATTCACGATGACCCGGGAGGAGGCTAGGGTGGACCCCAATGTCGTGTCAGGTACGTTCCTAGTAAACCAAACTTGTGCCTATGTACTATTTGATTCTGGTGCCAGTAAGAGTTTTATTTTTGCTGCTTTCTGTGCTAAGTTGCCTATTAGGAGTAGAAAGATTGATGAGCCCTTCGACGTAGAAACTGCCATTGGTAAGTCCACTAGGATTTCAGATCTGAAAGAGAATTGAGACATAGAGTTAGAAGGCCATAGGTTCTCTGCTAAATTACTCGTGATGCCCCTAGGCGGATTCGATGTGGTTCTGGGGATGGATTGGTTAGCAGCCTATGAGGCAAATATTGTATGTCGCAAGAAGATGATCCGATTGACTGCGCCTGATGGGAGTTCGGTGACAATCTACGGTGATTGAGTTACTACGGTTCCGAAGGTGATTTTGATGGTGGTGGCAGAGAAGTGAATGAAACATAAATGTAGTGCCTACCTGGCTTACGTGAAGGATGTGGATGTGTCAGTACCACAAATATCCAATGTACCAGTTGTGTGTGACTTTCCAGACGTGTTCCCAGAAGATTTACCAGGTGTGCCACCGGACCGCGAGATCGAGATCCAGATCGATTTGATACCTGGTGCTCAACCTGTTGCCAACGTACCGTATCGATTGGCTCCGTCTGAGATGGAGGAACTGATGGTTCAGTTGCAAGAGTTGCTGGACAAAGGGTTCATTCAACTGAGTATCTCTCCCTGGGGTGCTCCGGTCTTGTTTGTAAAGAAGAAGGATGGTAGTATGAGGATGTGCATCGACTACCTGAGTTAAACAAGTTGACGGTGAAGAACCGATATCCACTACCCAGAATTGATGACTTGTTTGATCAGCTCCAAGGTGCCAGTTGGTTTTCGAGAATAGACCTCCGATTTGGTTACCACCAGATGAAGGTGAAGGAGCAAGATATCCGTAAAAAAGCTTTTCGCATGCGTTATGGACACTATGAGTTTCTCATTATGGCTTTTGGTCTAACTAACGCGCCAGCTGCCTTTACGGATTTGATGAACCGGGTGTGTCGGCCGATGTTGTATAAATCAATGATTGTGTTTATCGATGATATCCTGATTTATTTGAAGAGTGAAGAAGAGCATGCCGGTCACATTAGTGAGTTATTGGAGACACTTAGAAGAGAGAAGCTATATGCTAACTTCTCCAAGTACGCTTTCCGGTTGCGCGAGGTTCAGTTTTTGGGTCATGTGGTAAATTCCGAAGGGATCATGATAGACTCGACAAAGGTGGAGGCAGTGATGCAATGGAAGACTCCAAAGACGCCATCCAAGATCTGCAGTTTCTTGGGTTTGGCGGGCTCTTACAGGAGATTCATTCAAGACTTTTCTAAGATAGCCTCACCGTTGACCAAGCTGACCCACAAGGATGTGAAGTTTGTATGGGGTCCGGAACAGGAGAATGCTTTTGAGGAGTTAAAGACAAGATTGACTCAAGATCCTGTCTTGACATTACCCGAAGGGAATCAAGACTTGGTGGTCTATTTAGATGCTTCTTATTCAGGATTGGGTTACGTGCTGATGCAACGAGGAAGGGTTATAGCCTATGCATCCCGACAGTTGAAAATCCATAAGGCTAATTACCCAACTCATGACTTGGAGCTAGCGGTTGTGGTCTTTGCATTGAAGATTTGGAGGCACTACTTGTACGGGACGAAGTGCACTATCTTCACTGACCATAAGAGCTTGAAATACTTCTTTGAGTAGAAGGACCTCAATATAAGACAAAGGAGGTGGTTAGAGTTGATCAAGGAATATGATTGTGAGATCCACTACCATCCGGGCAAGGCCAACGTAGTGGAGGATGCGCTTAGCCTAAAGGAGAGACCCGAGCCAATCCGGGTGAAAGCTTACCAGTTGGTGATGACCTCCGATGTGATGACACAGGTCAAGGAATTTCAAGATGAGGCGCTGAAGGAAGACCGAATCAATTCTAAAAGAATGAAAGGTCTAGTTTCGGAGTTGGGTGAGAACACTCTCGGAGTTAGAACCCGCTTCGGGCAGATGTGGATCCCTCGTTATGGAGACCTACGGGGGCGAATCATGGATGAAGCTCATAAGACTCGATACTCAATTCATCCCGGTGCTACGAAGATGTATCATGATATGAAGAAGGATTACTGGTGGCTGGGTATGAAGCGTGATGTAGCGGAGTATGTGAGCAAGTGCCTTACTTGCTTGCAAGTGAAGGCGGAGCATCAGAAGCCATACGGGAAGATCAAACCTTTGGATATACCCGAGTGGAAATGGGAGCACATCACCATGGACTTCATTACGAAGTTACCACATACGGCAAGGGGGTACGATGCTATATGGGTGATAGTTGACCGTTTGACGAAGAGTACTCACTTTCTACCGATCTGCGAGATGTATTCATCTGAGAGGTTGGCAGACCTGTTCATCAAAGAGATTATGACACGTCATGGTGTACTGGTGTCTATAGTGTCTGACCGTGACACTCGGTTTATATCCAAGTTTTGGAAGAGATTTCATGACGCGATGGGGACGAGGTTGCACATCAGTATGGCGTACCATCGTCAGACAGATGGTCAGTGGGAGAGGACGATTCAGACACTGGAAGATATGCTCCGAGCATGCGTTATAGATTTTGGAGGAAGTTGGGACGAACACTTACTGTTAGCTGAATTCTCATACAACAACAGCTATCATGCCAGCATTGGTATGCCACCATATGAGATGCTATACTGTAGGAAGTGTAGAACGCCCGTATGTTGGGGTGACATCGGACAGAAGGAATTGGGGAGCATTGAAGTGATTGAGGCTACGACTGAAATGTTGGAGAAGATCAAGGCCTTTATGAAGGCGACAAAAGATAGGCAAAAGTTGTATGCTGACAAGAGGCGTAGACCTATTGAATTCAAGATGGGTGATAAAGTTATGCTGAAGGTTTCACCTTGGAAGGGTATCATTTGGTTCAGAAAGTGGGGTAAGCTGAGCCCGAGGTATATAGGACCTTTCAGAATCATTGCTCGAGTAGGAGAGGTGGCCTATAGGTTGGAGCTACCCGATGAGTTAAGTGGGATTCATCCAACATTCCATGTATCTCATCTGAGAAAGTGCCTAGCTGAAGAAGATATAATTGTACCACTGGAGGACATTGAAATGGATGAACGAATCAATTACGTAGAGCAACCAGTGGCAATCATTGATCGAAAAGAGAAGTTATTACAGAATAAAGTGGTTCCACTAGTGCGAGTGCAGTGGAAGCACAGGAAGGGATCCGAGTCTACGTGGGAGACTGAGGAAGAGATGTGACAGCATTATCCACAACTATTCGAGGAGTGACAAGTTTCAGGGATGAAACCTATATAAGGGGGTGGACTTGTAACACCTGGAATTAAAAAAAAAAGAAAAAGAAAAGAGAAGTATAAAGAAAGAAAGGTGAAATAACCCAAGTTAAGGGGTTAAAGTTATGCAAGAAGCAAATTCTATTATTATTATGTTTAAAAGGTGGGCATGGCCGCCCACTACCTTGCTCCATCAAATGTTTCGCCTGCAAAAGAAGAACATCAGAGTTTCCATCGGTTTTTTTAGAAAGAAGAAGAAGAAGATCGGCTTAAAGGTAAGCTTTTTTTGTGTTTTGCTCGGTTTCAGCTGGATTTTCAGCTTCTGGACCGAGTCTTATGTGTTTCTCTGTGTTTGGTTGTGTGTTTTTGGTGTGTTTAGGTGTTTGAACTCCAAGTGCTCTCGAGTTTGGAGGAGTTTTACTCGAAGGCTGCTGTAGGTGAGTTCTAGATCCCCGATTTTTCTGTTTTAAACTTGTTTTGGGGCTGAAGTGCATATAAACTATCATTTTACAACTCACAGTGTGTGGAACCGTATGTGTTCCCCTGTTTTACGTGGGTGTGTGTGTTTGTGAATGTTTTGAACGAATCATGTGGTTGTATGCTTGTTCTAAGTGCTTAGTATGCTAGATTTGGGCTAAGAATATGTTAGGATGATGAATAAGGACTAAAAATTAGTATAAGTTAGTACTGGTAACTGCCCATGCGCCCAAGTGTTCCCATGCGCGTAAGTTTCCCCATGCGCCCAACTGCCCGTGCGCCTACATAGTACCCATGCGCCTGCATCGTACCCATACGCCTAAGTTTTTCCCATACGCCAAAGTTATCCCATGCGCCCAACTGCCCATGCGCCTAAGTTTATCCCATGCGCCTAAGTTTTTCCCATGCGCCCAAGTGTTCCCATGCGTCCAACTGCCCGTGCGCCT
Source organism: Flaveria sonorensis (assembly GCA_025506505.1). NCBI lineage: Eukaryota > Viridiplantae > Streptophyta > Magnoliopsida > Asterales > Asteraceae > Flaveria > Flaveria sonorensis. The sequence goes on along the minus strand of CM046424.1, from coordinate 48,771,807 downwards.
GCATAGTGCCCATGCGCCCATTTAGTGCTCATGCGCCTAAATTGACTTAGGATTTTTCTGAAAACTTGGTAAATAGAAATTAATGATTAAGCCCTAGAATGTTTTGGTGGTTTATGTTTGTTCATGTTATGCTTGTTGTGGTCTGTTATTGATGTTTCTTATTACGTATTATTATGTGACTTTACATGTTGCGTTAATGCTCTTATACATAAAGTATTATCATAAAGGAAGCGAAAGATTAAAGATAATGAAAAATGGAACATAACGAATGAATGAAAGTCTTGCAAGCAAATTTAAACAGGTTCACAACTCATTGAAGAGTTGTTAGCTCAACTGTGTGTGATGTAACGTACGATCTTGGCTAACCCTTAAAGGTATACACACAGGGGGGTCAATCTTGGTGACTGATCCATATGTGCAAAACGGGATCCTTGTCGCTTAACCCCAAGACTGAGGTGGCTTCGTGCTTAATGATGGGGCATAGCTTAGGATAGGATCTAGATAGAAGTGAAAGATAATGAAAAAGTGCAAAATGAACGATTATGATCGATGATAAAAGATAATAATGATATTATCAAGATGTATGTATGTTCTGTGATCACGAATGAAAGTAAAGGCAAGGGTTTTACTAAAGGTAAAGTATTTTATTATTTAAAACTAGAACTCACTCAGCAACGCTGACTTTTTATGCATTTTCAGTTGGCAGGTAGCTTGTTGCTGAGGATGGCACGAGGGTGAAGCTACTTGGTGGGCAAAGACTGGCATCCATTTCATGCACAATAATATTGTTGTTTTGTAATACAACTGAATATTCTTTTGTAACTCTTTTAAAACAATGATGTGTTATTTGTCAACATCAAATATTAATGCATGAATGGTTTTTGATAAATTAATCTGCTGCAAAGTTTTTATGAAATTTATTGTATCTTATTATAAATAAAGTTGTGATTAACCAACTGTGGGGTTCCAGGGGACGACGCCTTACATGACATTAACTAAACTTTAAATTATACACATTCCGAAAACCAACAAGTTTGTTACACCACCAAGTACATAAACAAATAAAAAACAAAAACACCACACAAACCAAAAAAATAAGATAAGGAGAGAGTACATAGACCCGATCATTAGGACATCCATGTGCATCCCCACACTTAAGTGTTTGCATCTAGTGTTTGAACTGAAACAATGTACGTTGAGGCAAAACATGAAACAACTACTAAATAAATACATAGAATAAATTTTTTTAACTCACTTTCGTCGGAATCATGGTTGCATTTAGAGTATGCAACAAGCCTTTTAAACCCCTCAGTAGGACCGAGTGGACGAGTGAAGTCTCTTGAGGGTTTCTTGTGAACATACCCACACAGTTCTCCGAGTTGCCTCTCGAAAAACGTTAAGTTTTAGGTTTTTAGCCAGACTGTACCTGATATAGTTATGGTGTTTTGAGTGAACATTTTCCTACCGAATTCCAAACAAACACTTGGTAGTTGACATGCCATTTCAATAATAGTTTCCCACTAATTGACATGTAAGCAAAGTAGTTGCTGCGGAGCCACTTCTTAAAAACTCGTCCAATGTATATTGGTGTTACCTGCTTCATCTTTGTCTTCAAAATTTCTTCCCCAACTTTGATGGTTGGAGTAATAATCATAGAAGAAGGGTCAGGATAAACTCGATCTACATTAGGCTTTAGCTCTTCTACAAGTGTTACATCTTCATCTAACTCACATTGCTCTTGACTAAGTTGTGCTACATCCTTAGTGAGTTGGCCAACCTGCTTATTAAAAGCCTCGAATGATTTGTCTCTTAGATTGTTCTCCTTTTTTATTTTCACCATCATGTTCATGATTGCCTCAAGCTTAGAATTCATTGAATCTTAAGGCTCTTCGTGTGCCAACTGAGGGTATTCATGGTAGTAGTTGTCGTACTTCTCTTGATAACCTAATAAATCTGGCATCTTAGGTTCATAGTTAGTGAAATTTCGCTCTTGCCTATAATGGTAATCTATGTCTGCATGATAATATTCTTGATAATTTGATGATGTAAGTGGTTCAGAGTATGAATAATATAAGGGTGTATCTTCATCTTCATGGTATGCTCTCACATATCCTTTTTGTTGTCTATATTCAGAACATCCTCTCTCTGTGTTTCCATATTTACTCTTAAACAGTTGACAATCTTGAACTCAGTGACAATGGATCCCGCAACAAATACATGGATGGTAAGCATCATCATAATCCCAATCCCAATCCATGATTCTACTAAACCTGTAAGAAAATTACTCTATAAAACAAAACTAGAATACCCGGGGTAAAGACAAACAAATAAAACAAACTAAGAAAAATAAATACTTTTTTTATTTTTTATAATTTTTGAAACTTAAACAAATACTAAAACAAAAAACTAACCAAATAAAATAACACTACGTGCACTAGCTCCCCGGCAAAGGCGCCATTTTGATGACCTGTCGTTGGGGTGATGCAAAAACCTAATTAACCTGGGTAGCTAGTGTAAGTTTGGTATCGTATCCACAAGTACCATGCAGTTAGTGTTACATGATTCGTTTGATTTCTTAACTAAATTACCCAACTAATACTAAACTATTGTCTCTGGACTATGTATAAAGATGAGCAAAACTGACCTAAAACAATTACTTTAAAGAGTAAAATGAAAACTTAGACTTGGTTTGAAATCAATGAGATGAAAGGAATCACCACCGGGTTTTAGGAATGTAATTGAATATACGACTTACGTTTTACATAATCTTGAAGTCACATAGACATAACTTGTCTATCACATATGTTGAAAGTTAATTACCAACTTGACAACAAAATTATGTAAATTAACTTGTAAACTAACTAATGCCACAATGTAGAAACTTTATTTGTAATCACTAATTAATGATAATAACCTAATTACTACTCATGATTAACAATGTAAAACTGATAACTTGATAAGCAATAATCAAATCAATTAACACGAATGTTTAATCAACACATGATTCAAAACACATAAACAAAGAAAAGTTATTAAACAATCAAAGTTTATGTCTTGACTAGGTAAAAACACAAGTATGCACAATCAAATCACAAACCATTCACCCAAAGATGATCATGAATGATTTAGCCTTGCATCTTCATCATAATCTATTCAATCTTCACTTTAAGCCTATGAATCCTTGATCAATTAATGATTAGAGAGAGTTTTAACGACTCAAAAAAGTCCAAAGATTCGTTCTTGGGGTTGGAGGCAAGTCCTTCTTGGAAACCCTGATGTTAAGATTTAAATAGTTTTAAAACTTTAATCAATCCTCAAAATATCGCATTAGACTATAACTTACATTCTATAAGCCGTAGGTTACGACCTACCTTCAACTAGACGACCAAACCTCCTGTCTTCTGGGGTTCACAGACGAACTCAGCAAAGGGCCGTAAGTTATGGCCTCAGGCGGTAGCTTACGGCCTCCCTGTAGTTTGCACAGTTTCTTCATTTTCAGCACCTTTCAATCTGTAATCTTGCTAATTGTTGTATTCTTATCAAATAATGTCCATTAAGTTCTATTTGACCTATGTTTCAAACATATTAACTATGACACGTGCATGCATATTAACCCATTATCAAGATACTAAGTGAATTCTAGTTTTATCTTTTATAACATTATTTGGTAAATTCATAACATTTCATAAGTAGACCTCTCTTCCAATTCTTGATACATGTGAAAGACTTACAATCACCTATTTCTTGCATAAGTTTTCATTCCTTTCTTGACACACAAGCATGACATAAACCCCTTTCCATGTAACTCATGACATACATATTCCTTTCTTGCCCTTATATAAGACCTAATTAGACATACATCTTTAATATAATAGGAATCATAACTCCATTTCAAAAGATTTAAAAGTCTAACAGAAATCACTAATATTTTTCTTTGTCTTTAGCATTATTTCTCTCTCCCTTTCTATATTGTATGTTTAAATTAACAAAGTAGGGAAAGAGAGGGCTTCCTTCTTTTTATGGTAGGAAATTAGGGTTTCTAATCCTTTCTTTTACCCATTTCCCCTTTAATTATTTTTATTTATGTAAGAGTAATCTTAGGGGCTGATACAAACCAAAGAGCTCTAAGCAAGTATTTAGAAGTACAAAGAAGTTACTTTGGAAGATTTGACAAAAGCACTAAGAAATTCTCTAAGTGTCAAATATTCCGAAGCCAAAGACCATTTCTTCCGAAGCCAAAGACTATTTCTTCAAAAGCCAAAGATGAAGTCTTCCGAATCTTCAAGACAAAGTCTTCCAAAGCCAAGAGACTGATTTCTTCCGAATACAGAGAAGACATGCTTTCTCTGACATGCTTTTGACAAAACCTAAACCACTTTTCTCTGTCATCTCTGAAGACTCACCAACTTATAAAAGTTGGTGATATCTCCATACTTTTATCACCTATAGATTAAGGTTTTAGAGTCTGTAACTTTCTACTTTGTACTTTTATCCTTTTTGTAATAGATAAGTATATGAGTTATGGCATGTCATAGTCACTAGTCAAAAGGCAATTTGCCTTTTGACTTTACATTGATCTTGTTGTCTAGCTTAGTATTCCAGCTGGCCTTTAAAGTATTACAGGCTATAGGATGTGGTATAAAGTAACAGGTACCTGTACATAGGACTAAGCCTTGTAATAATTGTAAAACATTTGAGAGTAATATACATCATTCTTGAAAATCAAATACTTGTGTTCTGCTTGTGTTCTTTACATTGTTCTTTGTTTCATTTGTCAGTTCCCTATTTGAGCTATTAAGTGTTGTTTGTTCTTCTCCAACCTTGTGAAACTATTGCAAGACCCCCTTCACCGGTCCTTCAATTGGTATCAGAGTATTTTAGGCTCTTGGTTGTAAGATCTCACCATCTTAAATCTCTTTAGTTTCACAAAACACTTACCAGCTCAAATGAAAGATCTCACTAAGGCTTACATGGAAATCAGTACCATGACAAAATCTCCATTGCTCACTCTTGATGACATTGATACTTGGTGCCAAAGAATGGAAGGCTTCATCAAGTCTCAAGATAGTAGGATGTGGAGATCTGTGTCTCAGGACCTCACATCCCAAGTACCACTTCAGCTACTGCTGGTGGTGGGATGATTCTAAAGGAAGTAGCTAACTATTTCGAGGAAGATTGGAAGAAGATTGATATAGATCAGAAGGCCATGAAAGCTCTACAAACTTCTCTTCCCAACTCTATATACAGAGGATTCAAGAAGTGTAAAACTGCAAAGCAGCTCTAGGATGAACTGAAGCTTATGTATGAGGGGACCGATGAAGCTAAAGAAAACAAGAAGGTCCTCATGAAGCATCAGTTTGAGAATTTCATCTTCCAATAAGGTGAAACTATGACTCAACAATACTTTAGGTATGTTGATACTATAGATACACTGATGAATCTCGGTGTTATGCTTGAAAATAGGGACATTATGAGGAAGTTCATGTTCTCTCTTCCCAGACAATAGACTCATTATTGTGTGGCCATTAAGAGAACTGAAAACCTCTCCACCCTTACTCTCACATAGATTTGTGATATCCGTAGTAGTTACCAGATGGAGATGAACATGCAGAATACATCCAGCAGCTCTTCCAGCATTCAAAAGAGTTCAGCCCTCCATGTCATTAAAAGGGATATTAGAGAACCATAGCATCATCTTATCTGCTTCCCTGACAACTCACAAAAGGGCCCTTTCATTACCTTTCTGGAGACACCAAAGGAGAGCTACATCCAAGGAAGCCCATTCCAAGAGACAAGCTCATCTCAAGCCTTTGTGTCATCTAATGAAAGTTGTGGCAACTTTCTCTTCACTCTTGAGGACTTGGATTGTATCCATCTGAATGACCTGGAATATATGGAGATTGTCCAACAAATGGATCTTCTCACTCATAGAGCTAAGAGATTCAACAAAGGAATCGAAAGAAAGTTTCCCAGCAATGTAACAAGTGGAAAGATCGGACTGGATAAAAGAAAGATGAAGTGTTACAAATATAACTAGATGGGTCATTTTGCTAGGGAGTGCAAGGCACCAAGGACTAATGGTGGCCATGCACAATCTAGACCAAGCTACACTGATATAGCTCCCAGATCTAAAAAGCCAAGCCAACCAAAGCAACAAGCTATTGTTACTATTGAAGAGGGAGGCTTTGATGAGAAAAGCCAGGGCAGAAAAGTGTGTTCTTGAAAAGGAAACCTTCAAGAACATCATATCCTCATCCTTGCATGCAAAGATTTGTTATAAGAAAAGGCAAGGACTGGGTTCAAGTGAGATAGCTCCTCCACACATATTACTATCTACAAGATCTCCAAATTGTGGAACTAGTCAAGATGAGCTGCCCCTCATTGACCCTATCTAAGACTAAAGACTCAACTATGGACTCTAGTAAAAGGGGTTGTAGTTCAAGTTCAAACCATCCCTGGTCAAAAGAAGAAGGTTAATCAAATGTGCACCACTATTGCACAGCCTGAACCATCCAGCTCCAAGAGCAAGCTTCACCCTCAGAAGCCTGCTACATCATCTATGAAGATGAAGAGAGAAGTTGAAAGAGATCAAGCTCAACCTTCTTGGAAGAAGAAGAACCTCAAAAGTATGCCTGTTGAATGTATCATTTGTAGTGATGCTACTCACTTTGCTAAGGATTGCATCTACAATCCTAATAGTACCATCCACATGAACAAGAAGAAGACTTTTGAGAGGAAGAAGAAAATAGCTTCAGAAGGAAAATCACTTTCCTTTAAAAGCTCCAAGTTGAAAAAAAAGAAGATAGGTGGAAAACTATCTTCGGAAGAAAATTTGGTCTAGGAAGAAAGGAATGCTTTTGAAGCACCGAAGTCTGTTATAGTGGATGCAAACGTTTCTGAAGGGTCAGTTTGCAAAACCTTCAAAGTTATTAAAACTTCTAATGTTTTGAAGGCCAAGTCTAATCTTCCATAGATGGTATGGAAGATGAAGGAAGGCCATGTGACTAAAGTTTTTTCATCAACAACAACCACGGATCCTCAAAGCTTGCATATATGATAACTATTTGTTGAACTATCTTCAGTTAACTTGATGAGCCCAAGACTAGCAAGGCTTGGGTTTCCAAATGTAACTAACCATCTCTTTTTCATGTGTAGGAATAGTTGAAGACCAAAAGAAATGTATGGATCACTGATAGTGGCTGTTTAAGGCAAATGACAAGCAATGGCTCTTTACTTCAGAACTTTGTTAAAATTGATGGAGGGCCAGTTGCTTTTGGGGGGGAATCAAGTGGTCACAGGAAGGGGCAGGGTCACAAATGGTAAGCTCAGCATTGAGAAGGTAAACTTTGTCAAAGAGCTTGGATATAATCTCTTGAGTGTATCTCAATTTTAAGACCAAAGAAATAACATATTCTTCACTGAGCATGAGTGAATTGTTCTAAAGCCTAGGGTGGTCATTCGTCAAGAGCATATCCTGCTCAGAGCCCCTTGAAAGGGAAAATATACAAGACAGATTTGCAGGAAACCTTCCCATGAGGAGAAGTTTCTTGCTTTCTATCTAAATCCAATAGTGACGCGTCTTTCCTCTGGCATAAAAGAATGTGCCATGTAAACTTTAAGAACATAAATAAATTAATTAAAGATGATTTGGTAACTGGAGTACCAAAGAAAGAGTTTACAAGTGATGACCATTGTGTTGCATATTTGAAAGGAAAACAACACAAAGTGTCTCACAAGCCAAAGGAAAAGAACTCCATCAATACTCCCCTACACTTATTACATATGGATCTCTTTGGCCCCACTAGTGTAATGAGTCTAGGAAGAACTTCATATTGCCTTGTGGTCACAGATGACTTCATAAGATATACATGGGTCTACTTTCTTAGAACTAAGAATAAGACCCCTGAAATCTTGAAGAACATCATTCTGAAAATTAAGAATCAATGTGATCACAAGGTCAAGATCATAAGATGTGATCAAGGAATTTGAAAAAGAACCAAATCCTTGATACATTTTGCGATGAAAAGGGTATTATAAAACAATATAGTGCTCCTAGAACTCCTCAACAGAATGGTGTTGCTGAAAGGAGAAATAAAACACTTATTGAGGTTGTAAGAACCATGCTCTCTGACTCTAAACTACCCATCACCTTCTAGGCAGAGGCTGTCAACACTACCTACTATGTGAAGAATAGAGTTTTAGTAGTCAAAACTCATGGTCAGACTCCTAATGAACTGTGGCACAAAAGGAGACATTTTGTTGGTTTCCTTAGGTCATTTGGATGTCCATGCACCATCTTGATTACCAAGGATGATGTAGCCAAATTTGCTAAGAAATCAGACGATGGACACTTCATTGGAGAATCTTCCCAAGCTAAGGCTTATAGATAATCTTCCCAAGCTAAGGCCCTAGAATTTATCAAAATGCTAGTGTGATTCTATGATAAAACATATGTAACTTTTATTAAAAGGATAAAGATTTAACTAATTATATTAAGTCTTGTAATTATCTAAACATAGTGCAATATATACACATATATATACATGGATAATTACAAAATTATTATTTTAATTATTTAAGTGATATATATCTAATAAACTAATAAATAATTAATTTGTAATTATTCTAAATCTAACAATAATAAACCAACTTAATCTAACTCTAAAATATCAAAAAAAAAAAAAAAATTCATTCATCCCTATCCGTACTAAAATATATGATTTTTATTAATAAAAATACTAAGAAAATCTATCTTAATTGAAAGTAGGGGTCTAATTATCATTATTTTCACATCAAACCCTAATCTAGAGCTCTAATAGAATCAAATATCAACTCATAACACCTCTCTTGAAAATCCAAGAAGTTTTCCCTACAGAGTAAGTTTTCATTTTCTTCGTGTTCTTCGTGTTCACACCTTTCCAATAGTTTTTTATCAAAATATAAATTATAAGTAGCTTGGATCTTTAACTAAATAACATTCTTGTGTAATAATCATAGATCTAAGATGGATCAAAGCATTAAATAAATATTAAATCATCAAAACTTTGCTTAAACACATCAAACTTAAATTTTCTGATTTTGACAGATTCATAGGGCCAACTTCGGATAGTCATATCTCCCTCATAATAAATCCGTTTTTGATGATTCTTCTTTTAAAATAAAATTCAGAGTTTTATCTTTCCAACCATATAAATAACGTCTTCTAACTCATTGAATTGACCCCTCAAACAACTCGCGTAAGTTTAGTGCGCGAATTTGTCCAAAGCTATCAAAACCCTAAACTTTGCAACAATCCAATTATTTCATGAATATAATGTAATGAAATGATTTTTATTATAAGATAATTATTATAAACATCTTTTAATTGATAGAAATCCAAACTTTAATGCTTATTATGATTATCTATCAACTTGAACCATGTTTCTAATAAAATTCTTCATGTTTTGAATTGTAACCCTATACTATACAACTCGCTTATTCCTATCCTTGCTAAACTTATATTTAAACTTGTTCCCTATACGTTATAAATATACCAAACACACCTTTGACTTGGTCTAGTATACATCTAGAATTGTTTCGCCCGGTATGTAGTTATATGGCAAACAAAAGGTTCTGGCTAAGGAAAGATGGGGTACTTAAGTGATGAAAATCCATCAACTCTTTCCTGGGAATCCTTTTGTTGGATGTGCTACTCTAGGATGACACATATCTAGTATATGACAACCATTCTTGAACTTTTACAATAACAACCCCTCAACTATCGACAAATACAATAAACTAACTAAATAAACTTACTTAGGGCAATCCTCACTCCAAGTTTCTAGAAGTTGCAAGAACAACCCACCTACTTTACAAGGAGAGTTCATAGCCTCTTTTTGTTTTGTATTTTAGGTTGGAAATATGCTCTGTATATCAAACTGGAAATTATAATGCTAAACTCAAACTTGTCTTTTGTAAACTTAATGGAAACTTTCTTATAGTAGTAAAACTAAACCGATCGTACATGTTGCTATTTTCTATGACACTTTTTACTACAAAGTCCCTCTATTTTTCTAAATCTACATGACCATTAACTTCAGGGAAGCCAAGGGAGTACGTCGATAGATCTATTGGCCCGACAAGCCCATTTGGTACTCGGGTTGATGCATGCCAATCAATATCGAGTGTCCTTTGAGTCAACATGTTCTTTTTTACTTGAAAGGAGCTGGATGTTTAGAAACTATATACTAGACAAGCATATTATTAGTCTGACCTCTTGTGTCAGGGGGTTAGACGGGAGGGCATTCGATCGCTAGGGTTGGTTGTGGACTCATGTATAATAGTTTACTTACTTATATTTGGAGAATATGTGTTGGTTTGTATATTGTTATCTACTATATTGTTGAAGCTCTTGGAAGATTAACATTTTGTCTTTATGTGTTTTTTTTGTCACAGTATAGGGACTTATTTTGTAAATATATGTTCCTTTGTTTCTTGATAGTATAAATAGGATATATTATGTATTGTGTAGGAGGGACATCCAGAGACATCTAAGAGAGTCAGTCAGTTAGAGCAGAATGAACTGTAACCCTTACACATTGTATCCTGTACATTTGCTATCAATGAATCTATGAATTTTTTGATGTAATTGCATGTGTTTGATTACTTTGTGTTTGAATTGATCATTGTGTTACGATATCATCATAGATTCGATCCTTTTGAACCGATCATATATGTATACTTATAAGCCTATGTTCTCACCACTTTTTAGTTAACATATTTTACCATGTTTTCGGGTAATGGAAACTAAGTTCGTTGCTTTGCACATGCTAGGTTTTAAGGATAAGCTTTAGTTGGACCTAGTTAGACTTTGAATAAAATGAAGACTTATTTGTTGGTTCAGTTCATCTATTTTTAAAATTAAATGTAACCAACTATTCAATTTTAATAATTAATTTTCTTTAGTACTCTTCATCCTTGTGTTATGATTCAATTTCATCACTCGTCAGTGTTTCCTCTTTAGCTGGGGTGTGATATTAACTTTTTCATCTGTTTTCTAATTGGTCACGTGAAATTTGTGCTCCATCTCTGTAAGGTCATACTTGAAAGGCTAATGCAACCAAAGAAACCAAAGCAACCAAAGAGCTTCCAGCTTGTATGCACATTGTGCAGAGTAGAAGTTACTTCAGAAGTTTTACACTTCTCACAGCAAATTATTCTAAGTGTAAAATCTTTCAAAACCAAAGAACAAATCTTCCGAAGCCAAAGATGAAGTCTTTTGAAGCTTCAAAGACAAATTCTTTCGTAGCCAATGAAGTGAAGACTGATTTCTTCCAAAGACAGAGAGGACATGCTTTCTCCGATCTACTTTTGTTTAAAGCTGACCAAATTTCCGCTGCAACTCTGATGACTCACCAACTTGCATGAGTTGGTGAAAAAGGTCCATGCTTTTGTAACCGTAGATTATGGTTTAGAGTCTGTAACTTTCTACTTTGTACCTTTTATCCTTTTTGTAATATATTAGGATGTGAGCTATGGCATGTCATAGTCACTAGTCAAAAGGTAATCTGCCTTTTGACTTTACATTGATCTTGTTGTCTAGATTAGTGTTTCCAGCTGGCCTTCAAAGTATGACCAGCTGTAGGATGTAGTATAAAGTATCTCTAGTTCTTGTATTTCTTTTTAAGCTTTGTAACACTTGTAAAAGAACTTGAGAGCAATATATAGCATTCTTGAAAACCATACTTATCTTGTACTTGTTCTTAGTTCTGTCTCATTGTTTACTTGTGTTCTTAGTATTATTCATATAACTCGGTTCCCTATTTGATCTGTTAAGTGTTCTAACACTCTCCTCATTGTGAGACTGATTGTATTAACTGTCACACCCTCAAAATCCGCATGCGGGGTTTTACCGCGAGGCGCGTGACATACCAGGATCTCAGTCATTAGTTACCAAGAACGACTCTATATGATAAATAAACAGAACTAGAGTTAACGTTTAAAATACTGCGGAAGCGTTTTTAAAACCAGAAAACCCAAAACAAGTAGTATGTAAAGAGAATGCGCAAAATATACGCGCCCCAAACACAAATGTTTAATATGAAAATAATCCCAAATTTGTAAACAAGGCAAATGTAGACAACTCAACAATGCTGACGTGCGTGCTCCTAGGCAACTGGCAACCTTAACCTGAGAATAGCATACTAAACAAGTCAACACATGGTTGGTGAGTTCAAGAGTTTGCGTTAAAATATAAACCAATCAACAGTTTCCAGAGCATAAGTAGTGTATTGTAATAGATAGCTAGTCTATTAACATAAAAATATTAATCATAGTGATTTCGCGATTGAAGCTGACTGTGTTACGTTTGTTGCCTCCCGTCACGACTTACCAGGTCGTGACGAATATAAGTTAGGACAAAATTGCACTCGTATGACCTCGAGTCACACAGGTGGGGCTCGTCAGACCCAGTAGTACTACCCAAAATTTCCCCGCTAGTCAATATTAACAATCCGAAAGTGTGAGGACTTTCCATGGTAAACAACACTATATCAATATTATACACACTCATATATAAAAGCATTTGTGATCAACAGTATGCTATCTCCCCCAAAAGAGAATATGTAAAATGAGTGGGGCAAGAACTCACCTGATGCGCGCAAGAATTAACTTAGAGCTTAACTTGAAAGAAAGAGGGGAAAGACAACCTTCAAAGGTCACCTAGAACACAAGAGTACATAAGCATGTGTACACAGAATCAACATGAAACCCTAAGTGCTCTACAAACCAAGAGACTCAAGGTTTAAGAAATACAAGACACATTTGACCCAGTTGACCCGTTTGACCCGTTGGTGACATTATAGGTGATAACTCATTAGTACTAACACAACAGCATATCATACATGATCAACATACCACTTGATTACATATAGCACTTCATTATCCACACGTACTACCTAGATCATCATACAACTAGATATCATACAAGTCATGCGAATCACAACAGGCCAAAACAGGTAACAAACCAAATCAACATCCCTATAACCTAAACAACACATTTAGTCACCTTAGAAATCATCCATGAACACACTAGCATGGTCCTAATATCCCAAACATGCTCAATTTATCCAATTCACGGATTTGCACAAATAAAGTTTCCCTTTTGGGAAAGTTCATCCCAAATTCATCAAACTCACACTACATTCATGAATTTATCACTTATATACCAATTCAAGTTCATGACAACATCTAAACATGATCAACAACACCTAATCATCATGATTCATCAACGTTCAACACCAAAAGTTACTATTTTTAGCAATGTATGAACTATACGACATCTTCTTGTTTTTCAATTGTTCATATCATCAACCTAGCATCTAATCATCATCATAAACACATCCATAACATTCATACATCATCAAATCATCAATTCATGCAAAATAAAGTTACTATTCTAAGTAACCTATGAACCATGACTCAAAATCAAAGCTTTCTTGCAAAATCGACGTTAACTAGCATCTATACAATCCAACTAACATTATAGCATCAACAAACAACCAACAACTAACATCAAATTCAGATTTCGAGTTAGGGTTTCGGCCCTAATGTAATTTCCATAAAAACTTGTAAAAAATCCAACCTTTATTGCATACTTGACGTTAATTAACATGTAATCTATCTAGTAAACACATTAACATCAACAACTAGGCATCAATCGACCACCAATTGTAGTTTTCGCATAGAACTTTTGGCCAATCATTAAACATCATCAAATCATATAAAAATCTAACCTTTAAATGTGTAATAGTTTGCAATTGAAGGTTCTAACTTGTTGTATGCCTTGTAATCGATCAAATTCAAAGGTGATTGCTTGTTCTTGGGCTGAATTCGAAGAGGAGAGGGAGAGGGGAGGTCGATCGCGGCCGATTATGGTGGTTAGGGTTAGAGTTTTTGTTTTATTAATTTAATTTGCATAAATACCCTTTAAACCCTTGCATTTTGTATTTTATAAAAATTAGACTTTTAAATACCCTTTTAAAGCGTTTTTAACTAGAATAATAAGCATATACACTAACAATAATAATCATATGCATTATCTTCACTAGATACAAAACATACGGATTAAACACACACGTTTTCACTTTACGCGATAAAGTTCACAATAAGCATTTAAATCACATAATCACAACCAATAATCAACATAGAAATTATTGTTTAACATTATTAATTATTATTAAGTCACCAACGTTTAACGACAACTAGTGTGTGCTCCCGACACGTGTATGCAAGACTTAACGGAACTAACGAAGTTTGGTAACGGAAAATTACCGGATGTCACATTAACCATCCCTTAACCAGTCCTGAAATTGGTATCAAAGCTTTTTAGGCTCTCGATTGTCAGATCTCACCATCTTAAATCCCTTTAGTTTCACAAAACACTTAACAACTCAAATGGCAGCTATCACAAAGGCTGATATGTAAACCGGTACCATGACAAAGTTTCCACTGATCACTCCTGATGATTTTGATACTTGGGGCCAAAGAATGGAAGGCTTCATCAAGTTTCAAGACTCCAGGATGTGGGGATCTGTTGTCTCTGGACCATATGTACCATCCACCTCTTCAACTGCTTGTAGTGGTGGTATGATACCAAAGGAAGTGGCTAACTATTCTGAAGAAGACTGGAAAAAGATAGATATAGATCAGAAAGCCATGATTGCTCTTCAAACTACTATTCCAAACTCCATCTACAGAGGCTTCAAAAAGTGCCATGATTGCTCTTTAAACAACTATTCCAAACTCCATCTATAGAGGCTTCAAAAAGTGTAAGACTGCTAAGCTACTTTGGGATGCACTGAAGCTTATGTATGAGGGGTCCACTGAGGCAAAAGAGAACAAGAAGGACCTTGAAGCAGCAGTTTGAGGACTTCACCTTCAAAACAGGTGAAGCCATGACTCAATAATACTTCAGGTATGTTAAGATTATGGACACTCTAATGGATGTTGGAGTAACTCTTGAGAACAAGGACATTATAAGGAAGTTCATGTCCTCTCTTCCCAGACAATGGACACACTATTATGGGTCATCAAAAGGATTGAGAACCTCAAGACCCTTACTCTCACTAAGTTATATGGTATCCTCAGTGGCTACCAAATGGAGACGAACATGCAAAATCCATCTGGTAACTCCAACAATCAGCAGAGTTCAGCCCTGCATGTGGTTGTAAGGGATTGTAGAGAACCACAACATCATCTCATCTGCTACCCTGACAACTCACAAAAGGGTCCTTTCATTACCTTCCCGGAGACACCAAGAGAGAGCTACATCCAAGGAAGCCCATTACAAGAGACAAGCTCTTCACAAGCCTTTGTGTCTACTGATGAAAGCAAAGGCAACCTTCTTTTTACCCTTAAAGACATGTACTGTATCCATCCAGATGATCTGGAGTACATGGAAATAGTCCAGCAGATGGCTCCTCTCACTCACAGAGCCAAAAAGTTTTACAAGAGGATAGGGAGGAAGTTGCCTAGCAATGGAACCAGTGGAAAGTTTGGGCTGGACAAAAGAAAAGTAAAATGTTACAACTATAACCAAATGGGACACTTTGCTAGAGAGTGCAAGGCACCAAAGAAAAATGGTGGCCAAGTATAAATCAGACCAAACTACACTGATGGTGCTCCCCAGAATGAGATGCGTGAGCAGCAAGCTGTAGTTGTTGTTAAAGAAGGAGGCTTCGACTGGAGTTTTCGGGTTGAGGATGCATCTCCAAACCAAGCACTGATGGCAGATCATGAAGAAGCTAAGGTATTGGAACATCTTTGTACACCTGAATGTATTTCTAAAGTTAACAGATATAGGTCCTATAACTTAGAGATGAGGTCTGATCTTGTGTCCTTAAACATTTTAAAAGCTGATTTCAAAAGAGCTGAAAATGATTACAAACTTAAAATAGAAGATCTAGACAAAACCATTTCAACTCTTAAGCATGAACATACCAACTACAGGACTCAGATAAAAGATCTCATCACTAAGTTAACTGAATGTCAGGCTAAGCTTGTGATCAGCAAAGCCAGGGCAGAAAAATGTGTTCTTGAAGAAGAGACCTTCAAGAACATGATATCCTTATCTCTGCATGCAAAAGTTTGTTATCAGAATAAGCAAGGATTGGGATCTACTGAGATAGCTCCTCCATACACTATATTGTCTGTAAGATCTCCAAGGTATGGAACTTATGAAGATGAGCTTCCCCTCATAGACCCCATTGATAAAGAGGATGAAGAGGAGATAGTGAAGGATGATTCTGAGAAGAGTGAAGAAGATCAACCTAAGAAGGGACACTATTCTCCTAAAGAGAGAAAAGAATCTGAGATGACCAAGTCTAAGAGGAAAAACTTGATCAGAAAAGGCAAAAGGAAATCAAAGAAGGCTCAAGAGATCAAGGCCACTTTCAACTCTATACAAAAACAGGTGTTTATCTCTACAGGATTTGAAGTGGTGAAGGCTAAAGACTCAACTATGAACTTTAGTACCAGAAGTTCTAGTTCATGTCCAACTCATTCCAGCAAAGAGAAACAGGTTGATCAGCTGTGTACCACTACTACAGAGCTTGAACCATCCAGTTCCAAAAGCAAGCCTCACCCTAAGAAGATTGCTGCATCTTCTGTGAAGATGAAGATGGAGGTGGAAAGTGATCAAGTTCAGTCTTTCTCTCGAAAGAAGGCTCTTAGAAGGAAGCAAATGGATTGCATCATGTGTTGTAGTACTTCCCATCTTGCTAAGGATTGTATCTACAATCCTAAAAGTATTGTCCACATGATCAAAAAGAAAACTTTTGAGAAGAAGAAAGGAAAGCTAACTTCAGAAGGAAAATCCTTTCTTTTTGGCAGCTCCAAGTGAAGAAGAAGACAAGTGAAAACTTGCCTTTGGAAGAAAAGTTGGTCTCAGAAGAAAGAAATGCTTTGAAGTAATGAAGCCTGCTGCAATAAAAGCTAGATCTTCTGAAGGTCCAGTCTCCAAAACTTCCAAAGTTGTCAAAACTTCCGAAGTATTGAAGGTCAAGCCTAATCTTCTAAAGATGGTGTGAAAGATGAAGGAAGACCAAGTGACCAAAAGTTCTTCAACAACAACAGCTGATGATCCTCAAAACTTGAACATAGGATCAATTACTATTACATTATCTTTAAATCACTTTGATAAGCCCAAGACCAATGAGGCTTGGGTTTCCAAATGTAACTAAACACTTCTTTATTGTGCAGAAACAGCTTAAGACCAAGCGAAATTTATGGATCATTGATAGTGGTTGTTCCAGGCACATGACAGGCAATGGTTCTCTATTTCAAAATTTTGAGAAAATTGATGGAGGGCCAGTTGCTTTTAGACGAGATGCTAGAGGTTACATTACTGGAAGGGGCACAGCCACAATGGTAAGCTCAGCATTGAAAAGGTAAAGCTTGTCAAAGAGCTTGGGTACAATCTACTGAGTGTATCCTAATTTTGTGATCAGAGACACAACATGCTCTTCACTGAGCATAAGTGCATTATTCTCAAGCCCAGGGTGGTCATTCCTTAAGAGCATATCCTGCTCAGAGCCCCCAAGAAAGGGAATATGTACAAGATGGACTTGCAGGAAACATCTCCCTCAGGAGAAGTTTCTTGATTTCTATCTAAAGCAAATAATGATGAGTCTTTCCTCTGGCATAAAAGAATGTGCCATGTAAACTTTAAAAACATGATAAATTAATTAAGAATGATTTGGTAAGTGGAATAAGAAATAGTTTTCAAGTGATGACCACTGTGTAGAATGCCTGAAAGGGAAGCAACACAAAGTGTCTCACAAGCCAAAGGAAAGAAACTCTATCACTACTCCCTACACTTATTACATATGGATCTCTTTGGCCCTACCAGTGTATTGAGTCTAGGAAGGACCTCATATTGTTTGGTGAGCACAGATGACTTCACAAGATTCACTTGGGTTTTTTTCCTTAGTACTATGGATGAGACTCCTGAGTTCTTGAAGAACTTCATTCTGAAAATTAAGAATCAATGTGATCACAAGGTCAAAACCATAGATGTGATCAAGGAATAGAATTTACGAACCAAATCCTTGACATATTTTTGTGATGAAAAAGGAATTACAAGACAATATAGTGCTCCCAGGACTCCTTAGCAAAATGGTGTTGCTGAGAAGAGAAACAAGACACTTATTGAGGCTACAAGAACCATGTTGTCCATCTCTAAACTGCCCATCAGCTTCTGGGTAGAGGCAGTCAACACAGCCTGTTATGTGCAGAATAGAGATTTAGTGGTTAAGACTCATGATAAGACTCCTTATGAGTTGTGGCACAAAAGGAGACCGTTTGTTGGTTTCCTCAGGTTATTTGGATGTCCTTGCACCATCTTGAATACCAAAGCTCAAATAGCCAAATTTGCTAAGAAATCAGATGTTGGACACTTTATTGGATACTCTTCCTAAGCTAAGGCTTATAGAGTATACAATCTCAGAACTAGAGTAGTTGAGGAGTCAGCCAATGTGACCTTCAATGAGCACACTCCTAGTGTGAAAGGTTCTGGTCATGATTGGCTATTTGATCTTGATTTAGTTACAAACTGTTTTAACAAATCTTGTGAGAATGTTTTAGGATCTACAGGTAACTTATCAACAGGAGATCCTGACCCAAGATTTGAGCTGAGAAGACCAAGCAAGTATACTACTTCAGCTCCAGTGGTAACAAACCCTACAAGTGAAGATCCTATCAACACAAACATGACAAAGTCAGCTGATACATCTGAGACGTCTACAAATTCCAGCTCAAAGACTCAAAACTCAGGTGAAAGAACTTTAAATGTAAGAGGAAATGGAGGTGGTGATAGTGATCAAGAATTTCTTGATGCTGACAACCACTCTATAGAAGACAACATAAATGTTGTCACACACTCATTGGATCAAGCCTTTCTTGATAAGTGTGCTGATGTGGTGGGTGATACTCCATTTCCAGATCTAAATTTCTTAAATTTAGATCTTTCCAATCAACTTGCTGTAATCCCTAAACTCACGATCCACAAGTCACACCCCACCATAAACATCATTGGAAATGTTGATACAAGGGTGAGAACAAGAGGACAAACCCATGACAAAAATGTTTGTCTATACTCTTGTTTTTTGTCCCAGATAGAGCCAAAGAAAGTTGATGAGGCTTTGAAGGATGGAAGTTGGGTTGAAGCAATGCAAGAGGAGCTGCTTCAATTCAAAAGACAAAAGGTTTGAAACCTATGTCCTCTTCCTCAAGGGAAGACTACCATAGGAACCAAGTAGGTTTTTAGAAACAAGAACGATGATAGAGGACATGTCATCAAGAACAAGGCTAGACTAGTTGTTCAAGGATACACATAAGACAAAGGAATTGACTACACAGATGTTTTTGCTCCTGTAGCAAGACTTGAAGCTGTTAGAATATTCCTGGCATTTGCTACATCCAAGGATTTCAAGGTCTGCCAACTTGATGTCAAGTGTGCTTTTCTATATGGGGTGATTGATAAAGAGGTGTATGTCAAACAACCACCTGGCTTTGTAGTCCCAGATCATCCTGATTATGTTTGCAAGCTTGATAAAGCTCTTTATGGGCTAGACCAAGCTGCAAGAAAATGGTATAGACACTATCTCAGTATCTCTGTCAACATGGCTTCAATTGGTGTACTATAGATGGAACTCTCTTCATTAAAGGAACTGGGAATGACTTAATGCTGGTTCAAGTATATATAGATGACATTATGTTCTGGTCAACTAATCTAAAGCTCTGCAAAGACTTTAAGAGGCTGATGAAGAATAGATTTGAAATGAGTGCCATGGGGGAACTCAATTTCTTTCTAGGAATTCAAGTGAAGCAAGTTGAAAATAGCATCTTCATAAGTCAGTCAAAGTATGTAAAAGACATCCTTACAAGATTCAACATGACTGATTGCAAGATTGCAAAGACTCCCATAGCCAGAAACCATTCCCTTGGACCTGATCTTGAGGGAGAGTGTGTGGATGAACATCTCTACAGGGCAATGATTGGGTCTCTTTTGTACCTCACAGCCAGCAGGCCTGATATCATGTTTGCCACAAGCATCTGTGCAAGATATCAAGCCAACCCAAAGTTGTCACACCTGATTGCTGTCAAGAGAATTCTTAGATATCTCAAAGGTGCTCCTAAGCTTGGCCTTTGGTATCCAAAGAATTCTGACTTCAATATGCCTATACAGACAGTGACTATGGTTGCTGCAACATGACTATACAGTCTACATGTGGGGGGGGGTGTCAACTCCTTGGTGGAAGGATTGTCTCATGGCAATGCAAGAAACAATCCTGTGTGTCTGCATCAACTACTGAAGCTAAATACATTGCTGCTGCAAGCTGCTATGCTCAAGTGCTTTGGATTTAGAATCAGATGTTGGACTATGGATTCAACTTCAAAGAGACTCCCATCTACATAGACAACAACAATGCTATCTCTATTACAGAGAATCCTGTGTAGCACTCAAGGACAAAATACATCAACATCAGGTATCATTTGATTAGAGATAATTTTGAAAAAGGATTAATCAAACTAGTCAAAGTTAACACAAATGAACAATATGCTGATCTGTTCACTAAAGCTTTTGATGAACAAAGATTCAAATATCCTGTATTAGCTATTGGGATGATTAACTTTGAGTAGATTTTTTTGTTAAACTAAATCAATTTGATTTCTAAAACCTATGTGTCTTAAGTTGTCTATTTTATCATCTTCATAAGCCTAATTTCCTTTGGAAGAAAATTTTTCAAAAGATATTCCTTAGATTTTTGAAAAATTTAAACATATTTTCTTTCAGAAGACATCAAGTTGTCTTCGAAAGAACATTATGTCTTTAAATCAAATAACTACTTATAAGACATTTACCTTTGGAAGAAATTCTGATATATCTTTCGAAGCCTAAATATGCTTCTAAGTACTTAAATGTATTTGAAGGATAATTTTCTTCCGAAAACAATTAAGTCTCGAATGACTTATTCTTTTTAGAATTTCCAAGTCCTGATCTCTTCCGAAACCAAACATGTCTCAAATGTAAAATTCTCTAAGTATTTTCCTTCTGAAGCAAAATTTTCATAAACCTTACGAATATATTCCAAAGCCGAATTGGCTTCAGAAGCTTTTCTTAAAACTTACGAAGACAAAAGTACCTTCGGAAGATTTTTGACTTCCAAGAAAACTACCGTTTTTGGGCACTTTTTAAAGGTGGGACTGACATTCGGATTTCAAAGTTTTTACTTTTGTATTAACTTTGTCTCAAATCCATTTCATAAATATTCTCCCAATGGTTTCCCTCTTTCACTATCTTCTTCATCTGAAAATTCTCTAACCTAAATTCACCCACAAACCGCCCTTGTTCATATCTTCCTTCACAACAAAGCTACCTCAAAATGGCCAACCTCCATTGCAGAAACCAACCCGATTTCTCCATGCAACTTCACAGGCAACAAAATCAAGTTGCTCTGTTGAACTCTAAGAAAGATCCTGGTTTCTCAAAGGTTTGTCGCTTTCTCACTTTATCGAACTACTTCACCTCCCTCACGATCGATCCTCCACTCTATGAGGATCAACTGTTGGAATTCTGGAGGACCTGTCAAGAGGTCACCATGGATGGGGAGAAGGCACTCTCTGCCACAGTGCAGGGGAGGACAATCTTCATCGCTCCAACATCCATAAACTCATATTTAAGGCTGGATGATGTAGAAGGTGATTTGTCCTTCCCCAAGTCTGCTGTTAACCGTTCCTTTGGTCACATGGGCTATGAAGGGGATTTCTCTGTCAAGGCCTTCAAGAAAGGGAAGGTTTCCTCTCAATGGAAATATCTCCTCTATGTCGTCATTCATAGTCTATATAATAAGCATGGAGGATGGGACCAAGTTCCAGAGGACCTTTCCTACATAGTCCATGGAATGGTTCAGGAAGTTGAGTTTAGGTATTCATAATTTGTGTACATTTATTTACTTGCAAACTTCGACTCCTTAGAATATTACGAGTTCCCTAGATATGTCCAGTACATTCTCAACTGTGAACTGGGCTCACAGTTGAGGGGAACAGGTAATGTTTTAAAATTAAGACAGATAAAGCCCGGCATCTTCAAGACTATGAGAAAGCCAACTGTTGGCTTCTCAGGGGTAGAAACAACCCTTGTCCCAAAAATGTTAGAGCTCATTACTCAAGGTGATAACCTAGCTACACCAGCTAGTGTTGAACCCATACCTTCTACTTCTCAACCCCCTATGCAGCCACAAATAACCATCACCTATGAAAAAAAATCCAAACAAACCCCTGCACACCTATATTACCACCCACACAGGAGGAAGTGGACTATCACACCCCAACCTTAATGGCGGAAATTTCGAGATGTAAGGATTAATATTGTTCACAGCCACATAACGCTACCATTAATTGTAAATATGATTATCATAAGATTAAATAAACATTACATCCAAGAGTCTCAACGAAATAAAAATAACAAAAGTTCAAGTTTCCAAGTTTCAAGACATATTATTTATTTTCCTAGGTCCAAATCCTAGGTGTAAGCATGCTTCAAAAGATAATCATCAACCTTGTGCATTTCTTGAAATATGTTAAAAATAAAGGGTCAACTTTGAAAGTTGGTGAGTTTCCATGGGTTAAGCATACATATATTTATAAACGTTTACAAGTAGCAATTCATGTCAATGGTTACGAATAAAGCAAGTTTATAGATAACATATAGCTACAATCAAACCTTGACAGATTACATGATTACAAGATTAAACGATTAGCTAAGTGTACTTGGTTCCCATAGTGCTCAATAATACGACACTAGGAGCCGGCTATACCTCGGCTTTAGCACCAAATAGGCTTGTCAGGCCCATAGATCTATGACGTCGCCAGGCTAGCAATAGTTAATGATTGTCAACTTATAATGTTCATCATATAAGGCTCACAATATTACAAATAACCATGACAAAAAGTAAAGATGAATTGCATGTGCGTTTACAAGTATCAAGATGTTTACAAGTGAATGTTTATAAAGTAAAAGAGGGGCATGGAAAACTCACCTTATATATATAAGATGATAACAAGAAATTAAACGGTGCTCCAACGATTCCTTTTACAATATACCTAACGTATATATTCCAAGATTAAGTCTAAAGATAAGTTTAACGATTCATACGTGAACTAGGGTTTCAATAGAAATTTGGGGTTTTGGTGAACAAAAGAATTAAATAATGGATTCACTTAAATTTTGATTCAATGAAAAGAATTACACCATTTAAGTAATTTAATATGAAGAAATGCAATTATATCATTTATAATAATTGGTAAAGTTTAAATATAAAGTTTAAATGATTTTTTTTATAATCATTTGATGTAAACATGATTTAAACAATAATTAAAAGTAACGTATGAACCAATAATAATTTATTAAATTAAACTATCATTTAAAGTCCATTTTACTAAAAATGACATTTATTATATTGTTTTATTAAAAAGGTATATAAATATTTAAATTTGAAAAAATTGCAGAAAATAATTTGGTGCTCTTAGAAATTGTTAAAGTTTACAAAAATGTTTTTCTATAATAATTAAAATTTTCTGTAATTAAAATTGCTAGAAAAAAACGTTTTTAAAAAAGTATTGAGGGTGCCCGGGTTCGAACCCGAGACCCCAAGGATGAAACATGGGCTCTTAACCAGTAGGCGAGGGCGCCTAAGCCTGGTAAGAGTTGGTTTTTAATTCTTGAAAGCTACAACTACAGATACCCCCAATTTTCAGATAAACCTTAAAACGATTTGAATCAAATTGAAGCATAAATCGATATTGATAATGATGATAATCATGGGGCTTTTGCTCCCCATGTAAAAACGAGTAGGTAACTGTGTTTAATTACCTGAGTTGAAGATTAGATTGGTAAGAACAGATACATATGAGCCGCGACCGAGGCTTGGATTCGTTTGATATGGAATTGTTGATGTTAACCAAATTGAACTGGTGTGAAGCTTCAACGGACAGTCACGAATCGAAACCCTCTATCGATTGGAGGTGATAATGTGGAGAGAAAGGGGTTCGATTAGGTATGAGAAGCCGTGAATAATGATAATCGAGTGTGTTGATCTCAGGTGTTTACACTGAAATTGCACTTAGTAATAGATTAGAAGCAGTTAAACGATTGTGTAGGTTCAATTAATTAGATTATTAACTGATTTTTATTGACGAATGATTCATGGTTTGAGGTAATCGGTTACTCTAGTTAGAATACTCTCTTAACCTCCATTGAAACCCGATTAAAGTCCTTCAATGAGTTCGAATCACGCCCACGAATCGGTTAGAAACGATTGGGGTTCGATTTTACGCGTTTTACTGGCGTTTGGACTTCGCCGGAGTATGGTCGGAGTACGGCCGGAGTAAGGTCGACGGTGAAGGGGGGATTGGGGTTGATTTATTAAGAAGTTACACATTTGGTCCTTGCATTTTTAATTTTTATTATTTTATGTTTATAACTTTCATTTAAAGTTTCAAATTTGTCACAAAGGCCCCCTCAACTTAATTAAACTTTAAGTTTTAAACATTATTCTAACTTATTAATTATTAAACTTTTACAAATTATTATTTCTATTATTATTATGTTTATTACAGTAAAAAAAATTACTAACTCTTAAATTAATGAATTAATGCACAATAAAAGAAACATTCATAAACAACCCATATAGTTTCTTAAATGACATAAATGGTCCTTACAAGAACATAACAGGGTTAACTATTAATTAACGAAAACACGAAAGGTTACAGTCTCCCCAAACTTTTAAGAATTTCGTCCCGAAATTAAGAATGAACTAAACGAACAAATACGGGTATTTCTTCTTCGTATGCTCCTCACGCTCCCAAGTAAACTCAGGTCCACGCTTATTCTCCCAACGAACCTTGACGATTGGGGTGGTAGTGGTCCTAGTCTTCTTCATAATGCGATCCATGACTTCAACGGGTTTCTCAACAAAATGTAATGACTCGTCGATCTGGATGTCATCTAATGGGACATGCAGACTTTAGTCAGCCAAACATTTTCTCAAATTTGAGACATGGAAAACAGGATAAACCCCGCTAAGATCGGAAGATAGTTCCAGTTTATAAGCCACTTTCCCAATCCTTTTCAGGATCTTGAAAGGTCCTACAAATCGTGGGGTTAATTTACCCTTCTTCCTAAAGCGGACGACTCCCTTCCACGGTGAGACTTTAAGAAGAACCATATCCCCAACTTGGAATTCCAACGGCTTGCGTCGTTTATCGGCATAACTCTTTTGTCGACTTCTAGCCACTTCAAGGTTCATGCGAATCATTGAGACCTTATCAGTCGTTTCTTGTATGAGCTCAGGACCAGTGATGAAATTTTCACCAATGTCAGTCCAGCAGATCGGGGAACGACATTTACGACCATAAAGCGCTTCGAAAGGTGCCATCTTGATACTCAAGTGGTAACTATTATTATACGAAAATTCCGCGAGAGGTAAATGCGTATCCCAGTCACCACCAAACTCAAGGACACAAAGACGTAGCAAATCCTCTAGGGTTTGAATGGTTCGCTCGGTTTGACCGTTTGTTTGAGGATGGTAAGCCGTTCTTAAATCCAGTTGAGTACCCAATTGTTCTTGGATAGACGACCAAAAGTGCGAAGTGAAACGAGCGTCTCGGTCGGATATGATATGCAAAGGAATGCCATGACGACTCACAATCTCATCAATGTATATACGAGCTAACCTTGATGTTTTGTAAGTGTCACGTATGGGTATGAAATGTGCCGACTTGGTCAATCGGTCAACGATCACCTATATGCTATCATCACCACGAGAGGTGCGAGGTAGTTTGGTTATGAAGTCCATAGATATGTGTTCCCATTTCCACGTAGGAATCTCGGGTTGTTCAAGCAATCCACTAGGACGTTGATGTTCAGCTTTAACCTTCGTACACGTAAGACACTTAGCTACGTAAGTTGCTATGTCTTTCTTCATTCCAGGCCACCAGTATTGACCACGTAGATCCATATATATCTCATCGGAACCAGGATGAATTGAGTAATGAGTTTGATGAGCTTCATTCATGACAAAGGTACGAAGATTATCACGGTTTGGAACCCAAATTCGATTCAAGAAATACATCAACCCATTGGGTTTCGTTTCCAGTTGAGCTCGAAGATTGTACTCCAATTCCTCTCCCATTTTTCCTTCTTCTTGAACCGCTTGTTGAGCCTCCATGATACAAGTCTCGATGTCATTCTCAATCCTCAAATTTTGCAGCAGCAACGTAGTCTCGTTAACATCCACACGAATCTCCGTATCAAATTCTCCCAAGGTATCAAACCCTTGTCGTCGATCGCGAATATCTTGAAACGAGATCATCTTGTTATGAATCTTACAACTTAGTGCATCAGCTACGACATTTTCCTTTCCAGGGTGGTAACGAATGTCACAGTCATAATCACTAATCAACTCGACCCAACGACGTTGTCTCATATTGAGATCCTTTTGATTGAAAACGTGTTATAGGCTTTTGTGATCAGTGTAGACTATACATTGCATGCCATAAAGGTAATGTCTCCAAATCTTTAGGGCAAAAACCACAGCACCAAGTTCAAGATCATGTGTCGTGTAATTCACCTCAGGGACCTTCAATTGCCTCGATGCATATGCTATGACCTTTCCTCGTTGCATGAGAACACAACCAAGGCCTTGTTTAGATGCATCACAATACACGATGAAATCATCGTTTCCATCGGGAAGGGTCAAGAAAGGAGCATTTCACAACTTGTGCTTTAATGCTTCAAAGGCTTCCTCTTGTTCAGACCCCCACTCGACTGGTTTATTCATTTGAGTCAAGGAAGTAAGCGGCTTCGCGATTCTAGAGAAGTTGGCAATGAAACGTCGATAATAGCCAGCAAGACCAAGGAAAGAACGAACTTCGGTTGGAGTTGTAGGAACACACCAATTTTTCACAGCTTCCACCTTTGCAGGGTCAACGTGAATTCCTTGGCTATTCACCACGTGTCCTAGAAATTGGACCTCCTCAAGCCAAAATTCGCACTTTGAGAACTTCGCGTACAGTTTTTCTTTCTTCAGCAGCTCAAGAACTTGTCGCAAGTGAAGTTCGTGATCGGTTTTGGACTTGGAATAGATAAGTATGTCGTCAATAAAGACAATCACAAACTTGTCTAGATACGGCCTGCAAACTCGATTCATGAGATCCATAAAGATAGCAGGAGCACTCGTTAAACCAAAGGGCATAACCATGAACTCATAATGTCCATATCGAGTACGGAATGCAGGTTTTGGGATATCATCATCATGAACTCGTAGTTGATGATAGCCAGAACGTAAGTCAATCTTTGAGAAAATAGAAGCTCCTTGAAGTTGGTCAAAAAGATCATCGGTGCGAGGAAGAGGGTAGCAGTTCTTGATGGTAAGTTTGTTAAGCTCACGATAATCGATGCACATACGAAACAATCCATCTTTCTTCTTTACGAACAGAACAGGTGCGCCCCAAGGCGATGAGCTAGGACGGATAAAGGCCTTGTCGGACAGTTCTTGAAGTTGACTAGCTAGCTCTTGCATTTCCGACGGTGCAAGTCGATATGGTGACTTAGCCCCGGGGTTCGCTCCCGGAATTAAATCGATCTTAAACTCGACTTCACGCACGGGAGGTAACCCACTAACGTCATCGGGAAATACTTCAGGAAAGTCTCGTACAATCGGGACATCCTTTAGGTCCTTCCCTTTGCCTTTCGTATAGACCACGTAAGCCAAGAAAGCCATGTAATTCTTGTTTAGACATTTTCAAGCTTGAGTACATGACATGAGTTTGAGTCCTTTGGAGGATTTTTTGCCGAATAATTTCAATGTATCCCCCGAAGTCAAAGGAATTCGAATGCACTTCTCGAAACAAATAATTTCAGCATGATGTTTAGCTAATTAGTCCATGCCAATGATAACGTCAAAGCTTCCAAGTTTCATAGGAATAAGGTCGATAAAGAAATCATGCTTGTTTAGGCTCAAAATGCAATCACGAATAACGACATCAACGGTGATGGGTTCTCCATCGGTGATTTCGACAGTAAGAGGTCTTTCTAATTTTGTATGTGGCTTAGCAAGTATAGGCTCAAATTCTAACGAGACAAAACTCTTATCGGCTCCAGAGTCAAACAGAACGTAGGCATAAGAATTATTAATAAGAAACATACCTATTTAGTTTTAAAGATGTGTAACGATACAGGTAAAGCAACAAAAAAACTTAGATCATAAAGTTGGGGTTGGATTTGACATACTGTTCACCACATCGTTGTTTGCTTGAGCTTGGTTTGCATTATTGTTGAAGGCACGTCCTCGGGCTTGTGGTACATTACCCGCAAGAAGAGGGCATTGTGGGCAAAAATGGCCAGGTTCCCCATAGTTGTAGCAAGCACGATTAGCAACTAAAGCGGCATTGTTTGGTGCATGGTGACAAGTAGCAACCAAGTGTCCATACTTACCGCACAGTGTACAGATGCGGCACGAGGTATTACCCGCATGATGATACCTACAGACATTGCACAAAGGTAGAGGACCAGCATAGGCCCTAGCAACAGGTGCTTGTGCAACATGAGCGGGTTGTCTTTGAGGTACCTTGGGTATAGCCACAGCGAAATTATGCGCCGGTGTGAACTTGCGTTTCTTGTTGTTGTAAGACGGTTCATTCTTACTCTCCTTAGCTGCTTTAGGGACTGCCTTTTCAGTCTTTTTAGCACCTTTGACAGACAAGGTGCCCGCTCGATTATGGTTTTCAGTAAGTTGAGCGGTGATGGTAATGGCATCTTCCAAAGTTGTGGGTCTACTTCCCACCACGGCATCTTAGATTTGAGGTGGCACCCCTTGATGAACTTCTCAATGTTCCTAGGAACAGTGTCAACCATGTGAGGCAACAAGATGCTCAACTCGTGATGCCTAGTTGAATAGGCCAAATGATCTCCACCATCTTGCTTGAGATTCCAAAACTCCTCCTCCATCTTTTGTAGCTCATTTCTCGGGCAGAACTTTTGGATGGCAATGTTCTTAAATTCATCCCAAGTTAGTGCCAACACAGCATCAGTACCATGATTTCTCTTCTCACTATTCCACCACGTAAGTGCTCTTTGTTGAAGAACACTTGTGGCATAACGGACTTTGAGTGCCTCGGGACACTAACAGTTGATGAAGGTGTTCTCCATGCTTTCAAACCACTCGAGAAGTCCAGTGGCTCATTCCTTCCCACTAAAGCTAGTGGGTTTGCACGAGTTGAAGTGCTTAAACGTGCAGGTTTGGTTGTTTCTTGCTTGATTTGCACTATTCTCTCCTTGCCCATTGCCATTAGTGTTGTTACTAGCATTGGTCATCAAGGTGCTACTCAATTCGGCAACCATGGTCGGAATGACTGTAGCGATTTGACGGGCAATCATGGCGGCTAATTTGCGGTCGGAGTTATCACGCTTTCCATGATGACGAGACATGTTGGATACAAAGTAAGTTAGTCACAGAAATTTGGAGGTAAAAGATAATAAATCAAATAAAGATTTTTCAAGACTTGTAAAACACACATGGAATGATTCCATTTGGTAACGCATTACCATTTGGAAACGTTGACACGTCAAGGTGAGTTAACTCCAATTGCCTTAGAAACTTGTGTATATTGACCATAGTTTATCACTCATCCCAGAAATCCCCAGGTAAGCATAACTAGTCCAACAGGATTTATGCGAAATGCTTACCTTAGCCCGAAGGCTTCTTGCCAGGAAATCCAGAATACAGGTGTCTATGCGTCACACAATATTTCTTTAGGTTCATGGAATTAAAACCTTGATGAGATTTTCATAGATTAGACATAAAGTCTAAAGATTTGAACCTTTCGATATCAACTGTACGTTCCCACATGTCGTCGAGAATAAGTTTAAGAGATTTCATCGTCGAGAGAATAAAGGATTAAGATTAAGTTTTAGGGGAGACAAGGCAACCAAGTTTCTCAATTATAAGGCAATCCTAACTAAAGGCATCAAGTTGCACATTAAGAGGCCTTCCTAAACAGGTAGCATCATGTAGCATGCAACAATATATATTTACAAGATCATAAAGATTTTTCTTATAAGGTTCATGCATCAACTATAGTCTAGGTCACCATTTCTAATAACCTAAATCCCTATAGTTATGGGCTCTGATACCAATCTGTCACACCCTAACCTTAATGGTGGAAACGTCGAGATGTGAGGGTTAAGATTGTTCACAGCCACATAACGCTGCCATTAATTGTAAATATGATTATCATAAGATTAAATAAACATTACATCCAAGAGTCTCAACGAAATAAAAATAACAAAAGTTCAAGTTTCCAAGTTTCAAGACATATTATTTATTTTCCTAGGTCCAAATCCAAGGTGTAACATGCTTCAAAAGATAATCATCAACCTTGTGCATTTCCTGAAACATGTTAAAAATAAAGGGTCAACTTTGAAAGTTGGTGAGTTTCCATGGGTTAAGCATACATATATTTATAAAAGTTTACACGTAGCAATTCATGTCAATGGTTACGAATAAAGCAAGTTTATAGATAACATATGGCTACAATCAAAGCTTGACAGATTACAAGATTAAACGATTAGCTAAGTGTACTTGGTTCCCATAGTGCTCAAGAATACGACACTAGGAGCCGGCAATACCTCGGCTTTAGCACCAAATAGGCTTGTCAGACCCATAGATCTATGACGTCGCCAGGCTAGCAATAGTTAATGACTGTCAACATATAATGTTCATCATATAAGGCTCACAATATTACAAATAACCATGACAAAAAGTAAAGATGAATTGCATGTGCGTTTACAAGTATCAAGATGTTTACAAGTGCAAGTTTATAAAGTTAACATGTTTCACCTCAAAAGGTGTGAAATAAAGTAAAAGAGGGGCATGGAAAACTCACCTTATATATATAAGATGATAACAAGAAATTAAACGGTGCTCCAATGATTCCTTTTACAAGATACCTAACGTATATATTCCAAGATTAAGTCTAAAGGTATGTTTAACGATTCATACGTGAACTAGGGTTTAAATAGAAATTTGGGGTTTTGGTGAACAAAAGAATTAAATAATGGATTCACTTATATTTTGATTCAACGAAAAAAATTACACCATTTAAGTAATTTAATATGAAGAAATGCAATTATATCATTTATAATAATTGGTAAAGTTTAAATATAAAGTTTAAATGATTTTTTTTATAATCATTTGATGTAAACATGATTTAAACAAAGAAATTGTTAAAGTTTACAAAAATTTAAAATTTTCTGTGATTAAAATTGTTAAAAAACACGTTTTTAAAAAATATTGAGGGTGCCAGGGTTCGAACCCGGGACCCCAAGGATGAAACATGGGCTCTTAACCAGTAGGCGAGGGCGCCTAAGCCTGGTAAGAGTTGGGTTTTAATTCTTGAAAGCTACAACTACAGAAACCTCCAATTTCCAGATAAACCGTAGAACGATTTGAATCAAATTGAAGCATAAATCGATATTGATAACGATGATAATCATGGGGCTTTTGCTCCCCATGTAAAAACGAGTAGGTAACTATCTTTAATTACCCGAGTTGAAGATTAGATTGGTAAGAACAGATACAGATGATCCGGGATCGAGGCTTGGATTCGTTTGATATGGAATTGTTGATGTTAACCGAATTGAACTCGTGTGAAGCTTCAACGGACAGTCAAGAATCGAAACCCTCTATCAATTGGAGGTGATAATGTGTCGAAAAAGGGGTTCGATTAGGTATGAAAAGCCGTGAATAATGATAATCGATTGTGTTGATCTCAGGTGTTTAGACTGAAATTGCACTTAGTAATAGATTAGAAACGGTTAAACGATTGTGTAGGTTCAATTAATTAGATTATTAACTGATTTTTATTGACGAACGATTCATGGTTTGAGGTAATCGGTTACTCGAGTTAGAATACTCTCTTAACCGCCATTGAAACCCAATTAAAGTCCTTCAATGAGTTCGAATCACGCCCACGAAACAGTTAGAAATGATTGGGGTTCGATTTTACGTGATTTACTCGCGTTTGGACTTCGCCGGAGTATGGTCGGAGTACGGCCGGAGTAAGGTCGACGGTGAAGGGGGGGTTTGGGTTGATTTATTAAGAAGTTATACATTTGGTCCCTGTAGTTTTAATTTTTATTATTTTATGTTTAAAACTTTCATTTAAAGTTTCAAATTTGTCACAAAGGCCCCCTTAACTTAATTAAACTTTAAGTTTTAAACATTATTCCAACTTAATAATTATTTAACTTTTATAAATTATTATTTCTATTATTATTATGTTTATTACAGTAAAAAAAAATTATTAACTCTTAAATTAATGAATTAATGCACAATAAAAGAAATATTCATAAACAACCCATATAGTTTCTTAAATGACATAAATGGTCCTTACAAGAACATAACAGGGTTAACTATTAATTTACGAAAACACGAAAGGTTACAGTCTCCCCAACTTTTAAGAATTTCGTCCCGAAATTAAGAATGAAATAAACGAACAAATACGGGTATTTCGTATAGCACCAAATAGGCTTGTCAGGCCCATAGATCTATGACGTCACCAGGCTAGCAATAGTTAATGATTGTCAACATATAATGTTCATCATATAAGCCTCACAATATTACAAATAACCATGACAAAAAGTAAAGATGAGTTGCATGTGCGTTTACAAGTATCAACATATTTACATGTGCAAGTTTATAAAGTTAACATGTTTCACCCCAAAAGGTGTGAAATAAAGTAAAAGAGGGGCATGGAAAACTCACTTATATATATAAGATGATAACAAGAAATTAAACGGTGTCCAACGATTCTTTTTACAAGATACCTAACGTATATATTCCAAGATTAAGTCTAAAGGTAAGTTAAACGATTCATACGTGAACTAGGGTTTTAATAGAAATTTGGGGTTTTGGTGAACAAAAGAATTAAATAATGGATTCACTTATAATTTGATTCAACGAAAAAAATTACACCATTTAAGTAATTTAATATGAAGAAATGCAATTAAATCATTTATAATAATTGGTAAAGTTTAAATATAAAGTTTAAATGATTTTTTTTTATAATCATTTGATGTAAACATGATTTAAACAAAGAAATTGTTAAAGTTTACAAAAATTTAAAAATTTTTGTAATTAAAATTGCTAAAAAAAACGTTTTTAAAACAATATTGAGGGTGCCCGGGTTCGAACCCGGGACCCCCAGGATGAAACATGGGCTCTTAACCAGTAGGCGAGGGCGCCTAAGCCTAGTAAGAGTTGGTTTTTAATTCTTGAAAGCTACAACTACAGAAACCTCCAATTTCCAGATAAACCTAGAACGATTTGAATCAAATTGAAGCATAAATCGATATTGATAACGATGATAATCATGGGGCTTTGGCTCCCCATGTAAAAACGAGTAGGTAACTATGTTTAATTACCCGAGTTGAAGATTAGATTGGTAAGAACAGATACAGATGAGCCGCGATCAAGGCTTGGATTCGTTTGATATGGAATTGTAGATGTTAACCAAATTGAACTCGTGTGAAGCTTCAACGTACAGTCACGAATCGAAACCCTCTATCAATTGGAGGTGATATTGTGGAGAAAAAGGGGTTCGATTAGGTATGAGAAGCCGTGAATAATGATAATCGATTGTGTTGATCTCAGGTGTTTAGACTGAAATTGCACTTAGTAATATATTAGAAACGGTTAAACGATTGTGTAGGTTCAACTAATTAGATTATTAACTGATTTTTATTGAAGAACGATTCATGGTTTGAGGTAATCGGTTACACGAGTTAGAATACTCTCTTAACCGCCGTTGAAACCCAATTGTAGTCCTTCAATGAGTTCGAATCACGCCCACGCAACGGTTAGAAATGATTGGGGTTCGATTTTACGGGTTTTACTCGCGTTTGGAATTCACCGGAGTATGGTCGGAGTACGGCCGGAGTAAGGTCGACGGTGAAGGGGGGTTTGGGTTGATTTATTAAGAAGTTACACATTTGGTCCCTGTAGTTTTATTTTTTATTATTTTATGTTTAAAACTTTCATTTAAAGTTTCAAATTTGTCACAAAGGCCCCCTTAACTTAATTAAACTTTAAGTTTTAAACATTATTCTAACTTAATAATTATTTAACTTTTACAAATTATTATTTCTATTATTATTATGTTTATTACAGTAAAAAAAGTATTAACTCTTAAATTAATGAATTAATGCACAATAAAAGAAACATTCATAAACAACCCATATAGTTTCTTAAATGACATAAATGGTCCTTACAAGAACATAACAGGGTTAACTATTAATTAACGAAAACACGAAAGGTTACAGTCTTCCCAACTTTTAAGAATTTCGTCCCTAAATTAAGAATGAACTAAACGAACAAATACGGGTATTTCTTATTCATATGCTCCTCACGCTTTAGCACCAAATAGGCTTGTCAGGCCCATAGATCTATGACGTCGCCAGGCTAGCAATAGTTAATGATTGTCAACATATAATGTTCATTATATAAGCCTCACAATATTACAAATAACCATGACAAAAAGTAAAGATGAATTGCATGTGCGTTTACAAGTATCAAGATATTTACAAGTGCAAGTTTATAAAGTTAATATGTTTCACCCCAAAAGGTGTGAAATAAAGTAAAAGAGGGGCATGGAAAACTCACCTTATATATATAAGATGATAACAAGAAATTAAACGGTGCTTCAACGATTCTTTTTACAAGATACCTAACGTATATATTCCAAGATTAAGTCTAAAGGTAAGTTAAACGATTCCTACGTGAACTAGGGTTTCAATAGAAATTTGAGGTTTTGGTGAACAAAAGAATTAAATAATGGATTCACTTATATTTTGATTCAACGAAAAAAATTACACAATTTAAGTAATTTAATATGAAGAAATGCAATTATATCATTTATAATAATTGGTAAAGTTTAAATGATTTTGTTTATAATCATTTGATGTAAACATGATTTAAACAACGAAATTGTTAAAGTTTACAAAAATTTAAAATTTTTTGTAACTAAAATTGCTAAAAAAAACGTTTTTAAAACAATATTGAGGGTGCCCGGGTTCGAACCCGGGACCCCCAGGATGAAACATGGGCTCTTAACCAGTAGGTGAGGGCGCCTAAGCCTGGTAAGAGTTGGTTTTTAATTCTTGAAAGCTACAACTACAGAAACCTCCAATTTCCAGATAAACCCTAGAACGATTTGAATCAAATTGAAGCATAAACCGATATTGATAACGATGATAATCATGGGGCTTTGGCTCCCCATGTAAAAACGAGTAGGTAACTATGTTTAATTACCCGAGTTGAAGATTAGATTGGTAAGAACAGATACAGATGAGACGCGATCAAGGCTTGGATTCGTTTGATATGGAATTGTTGATGTTAACCAAATTGAACTCGTGTGAAGCTTCAACGTACAGTCACGAGTCGAAACCCTCTATCAATTGGAGGTGATATTGTGGAGAAAAAGGGGTTCGATTAGGTATGAGAAGCCGTGAATAATGATAATCGATTGTGTTGATCTTAGGTGTTTAGACTGAAATTGCACTTAGTAATATATTAGAAACGGTTAAACGATTGTGTAGGTTCAATTAATTAGATTATTAACTGATTTTTATTGAAGAACGATTCATGGTTTGAGGTAATCGGTTACTCGAGTTAGAATACTCTCTTAACCGCCGTTGAAACCCAATTGAAGTCCTTCAATGAGTTCGAATCACACCCACGCAACGGTTAGAAATGATTGGGGTTCGATTTTACGGGTTTTACTCGCGTTTGGAATTCACCGGAGTATGGTCGGAGTACGGCCGGAGTAAGGTCGACGGTGAAGGGGGGTTTGGGTTGATTTATTAAGAAGTTACACATTTGGTCCCTGTAGTTTTATTTTTATTATTTTATGTTTAAAACTTTCATTTAAAGTTTCAAATTTGTCACAAAGGCCCCCTTAACTTAAGTAAACTTTAAGTTTTAAACATTATTCTAACTTAATAATTATTTAACTTTTACAAATTATTATTTCTATTATTGTTATGTTTATTACAGTAAAAAAAATTATTAACTCTTAAATTAATGAATTAATGCACAATAAAAGAAACATTCATAATCAACCCATATAGTTTCTTAAATGACATAAATGGTCCTTACAAGAACATAACAGGGTTAACTATTAATTAACGAAAACACGAAAGGTTACAGTCTTCCCTACTTTTAAGAATTTCGTCCAGAAATTAAGAATGAACTTAACGAACAAATACGGGTATTTCTTCTTCATATGCTCCTCACGCTTTAGCACCAAATAGGCTTGTCAGGCCCATAGATCTATGACGTCGCCAGGCTAGCAATAGTTAATGATTGTCAATATATAATGTTCATCATATAAGCCTCACAATATTACAAATAACCATAACAAAAAGTAAAGATGAATTGCATGTGCGTTTACAAGTATCAAGATATTTACAAGTGCAAGTTTATAAAGTTAACATGTTTCACCCCAAAAGGTGTGAAATAAAGTAAAAGAGGGGCATAGAAAACTCACCTTATATATATAAGATGATAACAAGAAATTAAACGGTGCTTCAACGATTCTTTTTACAAGATACCTAACGTATATATTCCAAGATTAAGTCTAAAGGTAAGTTAAACGATTCCTACGTGAACTAGGGTTTCAATAGAAATTTGGGGTTTTGGTGATCAAAAGAATTAAATAATGGATTCACTTATATTTTGATCCAATGAAAAAAATTACACAATTTAAGTAATTTAATATGAAGAAATGCAATTATATCATTTATAA
The DNA here is from genome assembly GCA_025506505.1 of Flaveria sonorensis. NCBI lineage: Eukaryota > Viridiplantae > Streptophyta > Magnoliopsida > Asterales > Asteraceae > Flaveria > Flaveria sonorensis. The sequence continues at coordinate 48,734,904 of CM046424.1, read as the reverse complement.
TAATTGGTAAAGTTTAAATGAATTTTTTTTATAATCATTTGATGTAAACATGGTTTAAACAACGAAATTGTTAAAGTTTACAAAAATTTAAAATTTTTTGTAATTAAAATTGCTAAAAAAAAAGTTTTTAAAACAATATTGAGGGTGCCCGGGTTCGAATCCGGGACCCCCAGGATGAAACATGGGCTCTTAACCAGTAGGCGAGGGCGCCTAAGCCTGGTAAGAGTTGGTTTTTAATTCTTGAAAGCTACAACTACAGAAACCTCCAATTTCCAGATAAACCCTAGAACGATTTGAATCAAATTGAAGCATAAATCGATATTGATAACGATGATAATCATGGGGCTTTGGCTCCCCATGTAAAAACGAGTAGGTAACTATGTTTAATTACCCGAGTTGAAGATTAGATTGGTAAGAACAAATACAGTTGAGCCGCGATCAAGGCTTGGATTCGTTTGATATGGAATTGTTGATGTTAACCAAATTGAACTCGTGTGAAGCTTCAACGGACAGTCACGAATCGAAACCCTCTATCAATTGGAGGTGATATTGTGGAGAAAAAGGGGTTCGATTAGGTATGAGAAGCCGTGAATAATGATAATCGATTGTGTTGATCTCAGGTGTTTAGACTGAAATTGCACTTAGTAATAGATTAGAAACGGTTAAACGATTGTGTAGGTTCAATTAATTAGATTATTAACTGATTTTTATTGACGAACGATTCATGGTTTGAGGTAATCGGTTACTCGAGTTAGAATACTCTCTTAACCGCCGTTGAAACCCAATTAAAGTCCTTCAATGAGTTCGAATCACGCCCACGAAACGGTTAGAAATGATTGGGATTCGATTTTACGCGTTTTACTCGCGTTTGGACTTCACCGGAGTATGGTCGGAGTACGGCCGGAGTAAGGTCGACGGTGAAGGGGGGGTATGGGTTGATTTATTAAGAAGTTACACATTTGGTCCCTGTAGTTTTAATTTTTATTATTTTATGTTTAAAACTTTCATTTAAAGTTTCAAATTTGTCACAAAGGCCCCCTTAACTTAAGTAAACTTTAAGTTTTAAACATTATTCTAACTTAATAATTATTTAACTTTTACAAATTATTATTTCTATTATTATTATGTTTATTACAGTAAAAAAAATTATTAACTCTTAAATTAATGAATTAATGCACAATAAAAGAAACATTCATAATCAACCCATATAGTTTCTTAAATGACATAAATGGTCCTTACAAGAACATAACAGGGTTAACTATTAATTAACGAAAACACGAAAGGTTACAGTCTTCCCTACTTTTAAGAATTTCGTCCAGAAATTAAGAATGAACTTAACGAACAAATACGGGTATTTCTTCTTCATATGCTCCTCACGCTTTAGCACCAAATAGGCTTGTCAGGCCCATAGATCTATGACGTCGCCAGGCTAGCAATAGTTAATGATTGTCAATATATAATGTTCATCATATAAGCCTCACAATATTACAAATAACCATAACAAAAAGTAAAGATGAATTGCATGTGCGTTTACAAGTATCAAGATATTTACAAGTGCAAGTTTATAAAGTTAACATGTTTCACCCCAAAAGGTGTGAAATAAAGTAAAAGAGGGGCATAGAAAACTCACCTTATATATATAAGATGATAACAAGAAATTAAACGGTGCTTCAACGATTCTTTTTACAAGATACCTAACGTATATATTCCAAGATTAAGTCTAAAGGTAAGTTAAACGATTCCTACGTGAACTAGGGTTTCAATAGAAATTTGGGGTTTTGGTGATCAAAAGAATTAAATAATGGATTCACTTATATTTTGATCCAATGAAAAAAATTACACAATTTAAGTAATTTAATATGAAGAAATGCAATTATATCATTTATAATAATTGGTAAAGTTTAAATGAATTTTTTTTATAATCATTTGATGTAAACATGGTTTAAACAATGAAATTGTTAAAGTTTACAAAAATTTAAAATTTTTTGTAATTAAAATTGCTAAAAAAAAAGTTTTTAAAACAATATTGAGGGTGCCCGGGTTCGAATCCGGGACCCCCAGGATGAAACATGGGCTCTTAACCAGTAGGCGAGGGCGCCTAAGCCTGGTAAGAGTTGGTTTTTAATTCTTGAAAGCTACAACTACAGAAACCTCCAATTTCCAGATAAACCCTAGAACGATTTGAATCAAATTGAAGCATAAATCGATATTGATAACGATGATAATCATGGGGCTTTGGCTCCCCATGTAAAAACGAGTAGGTAACTATGTTTAATTACCCGAGTTGAAGATTAGATTGGTAAGAACAAATACAGTTGAGCCGCGATCAAGGCTTGGATTCGTTTGATATGGAATTGTTGATGTTAACCAAATTGAACTCGTGTGAAGCTTCAACGGACAGTCACGAATCGAAACCCTCTATCAATTGGAGGTGATATTGTGGAGAAAAAGGGGTTCGATTAGGTATGAGAAGCCGTGAATAATGATAATCGATTGTGTTGATCTCAGGTGTTTAGACTGAAATTGCACTTAGTAATAGATTAGAAACGGTTAAACGATTGTGTAGGTTCAATTAATTAGATTATTAACTGATTTTTATTGAAGAACGATTCATGGTTTGAGGTAATCGGTTACTCGAGTTAGAATACTGTCTTAACCGCCGTTGAAACCCAATTGAAGTCCTTCAATGAGTTCGAATCACGCCCACGAAAAGGTTAGAAATGATTGGGGTTCGATTTTACGCGTTTTACTCGCGTTTGGACTTCACCGGAGTATAGTCGGAGTACGGCCGGAGTAAGGTCGACGGTGAAGGGGGGTTTGGGTTGATTTATTAAGAAGTTACACATTTGGTCCCTGTAGTTTTAATTTTTATTATTTTATGTTTAAAACTTTCATTTAAAGTTTCAAATTTGTCACAAAAGCCCCCTTAACTTAATTAAACTTTAAGTTTTAAACATTATTCTAACTTAATAATTATTTAACTTTTACAAATTATTATTTCTATTATTATTATGTTTATTACAGTAAAAAAAATTATTAACTCTTAAATTAATGAATTAATGCACAATAAAAGAAACATTCATAAACAACCCATATAGTTTCTTAAATGACATAAATTGTCCTTACAAGAACATAACAGGGTTTACTATTAATTAACGAAAACATGAAAGGTTACAGTCTTCCCAACTTTTAAGAATTTCATCTCAAAATTAAGAATGAACTAAACGAACAAATACGGGTATTTCTTCTTCATATGCTCCTCACGCTTTAGCACCAAATAGGCTTGTCAGGCCCATAGATCTATGATATCGCCAGGCTAGCAATAGTTAATGATTGTCAACATATAATGTTCATCATATAAGGCTCACAATATTACAAATAACCATGACAAAAAGTAAAGATGAATTCCATATACGTTTACAAGTATAGAGATGTTTACAAGTGCAAGATTATAAAGTTAACATGTTTCACCCCAAAAGGTGTGAAATAAAGTAAAAGAGGGGCATGGAAAACTCACCTTATATATATAAGATGATAACAAGAAATTAAACGGTGCTCCAACGATTCCTTTGACAAGATACCTAACGTATATATTCCAAGATTAAGTATAAAGGTAAGTTTAACGATTCATACGTGAACTAGGGTTTCAATAAAATTTTGGGGTTTTGGTGAACAAAAGAATTAAATAATGGATTCACTTATATTTTGATTCAACGAAAAAAATTACACCATTTAACTAATTTAATATGAAGAAATGCAATTATATCATTTATAATAATTGGTAAAGTTTAAATATAAAGTTTAAATGATTTTTTTTTATAATCATTTGATGTAAACATGATTTAAACAAAGAAATTGTTAAAGTTTACAAAAATTTAAAATTTTCTGTAATTAAAATTGCTAAAAAAACGTTTTTAAAACAATATTGAGGGTGCCCGGGTTCGAACCCGGGACCCCAAGGATGAAACATGGGCTCTTAACCAGTAGGCGAGGGCGCCTAAGCCCGGTAAGAGATGGTTTTTAATTCTTGAAAGCTACAACTACAGAAACCTCCAATTTCCAGATAAACCCTAGAACGAGTTGAATCAAATTGAAGAATAAATCGATATTGATAACGATGATAATCATGGGGCTTTTGCTCCCCATGTAAAAACGAGTAGGTAACTATGTTTAATTACCCGAGTTGAAGATTAGATTGGTAAGAACAGATACAGATGAGCCGCGATCAAGGCTTGGATTCGTTTGATATGGAATTATTGATGTTAACCAAATTGAACTCGTGTGAAGCTTCAACAGACAGTCACGAATCGAAACCCTCTATCAATTGGAGGTGATAATGTGGAGAAAAAGGGGTTCGATTAGGTATGAGAAGCCGTGAATAATGATAATCGATTGTGTTGATCTCAGGTGTTTAGACTGAAATTGCACTTAGTAATAGATTAGAAACGGTTAAACGATTGTGTAGGTTCAATTAATTAGATTATTAACTGATTTTTATTGACGAACGATTCATGGTTTGAGGTAATCGGTTACTCGAGTTAGAATACTCTCTTAACCGCCGTTGAAACCCAATTAAAGTCCTTCAATGAGTTCGAATCACGCCCACGAAACGGTTAGAAATGATTGGGATTCGATTTTACGCGTTTTACTCGCGTTTGGACTTCACCGGAGTATGGTCGGAGTACGGCCGGAGTAAGGTCGACGGTGAAGGGGGGGTATGGGTTGATTTATTAAGAAGTTACACATTTGGTCCCTGTAGTTTTAATTTTTATTATTTTATGTTTAAAACTTTCATTTAAAGTTTCAAATTTGTTACAAAGGCCCCCTTAACTTAAGTAAACTTTAAGTTTTAAACATTATTCTAACTTAATAATTATTTAACTTTTACAAATTATTATTTCTATTATTATTATGTTTATTACAGTAAAAAAAATTATTAACTCTTAAATTAATGAATTAATGCACAATAAAAGAAACATTCATAATCAACCCATATAGTTTCTTAAATGACATAAATGGTCCTTACAAGAACATAACAGGGTTAACTATTAATTAACGAAAACACGAAAGGTTACAGTCTTCCCTACTTTTAAGAATTTCGTCCAGAAATTAAGAATGAACTTAACGAACAAATACGGGTATTTCTTCTTCATATGCTCCTCACGCTTTAGCACCAAATAGGCTTGTCAGGCCCATAGATCTATGACGTCGCCAGGCTAGCAATAGTTAATGATTGTCAACATATAATGTTCATTATATAAGCCTCACAATATTACAAATAACCATGACAAAAAGTAAAGATGAATTGCATGTGAGTTTACAAGTATCAAGATGTTTACAAGTGCAAGTTTATAAAGTTAACATGTTTCACCCCAAAAGGTGTGAAATAAAGTAAAAGAGGGGTATGGAAAACTCACCTTATATATATAAGATGATAACAAGAAATTAAACGGTGCTCCAATGATTCCTTTTACAAGATACCTAACGTATATATTCCAAGATTAAGTCTAAAGGTAAGTTTAACGATTCATACGTGAACTAGGGTTTCAATAGAAATTTGGGGTTTTGGTGAACAAAAGAATTAAATAATGGATTCACTTATATTTTGATTCAACGAAAAGAATTACACCATTTAAGTAATTTAATGTGAAGAAATGCAATTATATCATTTATAATAATTGGTAAAGTTTAAATGTAAAGTTTAAATGAATTTTTTTATAATCATTTGATGTAAACATGATTTAAACAAATAAATTGTTAAAGTTTACAAAAATGTTTTTCTATAATAATTAAAATTTTCTGTAATTAAAATTGCTAAAAAAACGTTTTTAAAAAAATATTGAGAGTGCCCGGGTTCGAACCCGGGACCCCAAGGATGAAACATGGGCTCTTAACCAGTAGGCGAGGGCGCCTAAGCCTGGTAAGAGTTGGTTTTTAATTCTTGAAAGCTACAACTACAGAAAACCCCAATTTTTAGATAAACCCTATAACGATTTGAATCAAATTGAAGCATAAATCGATATTGATAACGATGATAATCATGGGGCTTTTGCTCCCCATGTAAAAACGAGTAGGTAACTGTGTTTAATTACCCGAGTTGAAGATTAGATTGGTAAGAACAGATACAGATGAGCCGCGACCGAGGCTTCGATTTGTTTGATATGGAATTGTTGATGTTAACCAAATTGAACTTGTGTGAAGCTTCAACGGACAGTCACGAATCGAAACCCTCTATCAATTGGAGGTGATAATGTGGGGAGAAAGGGGTTCGATTAGGTATGAGAAGCCATGAATAATGATAATCGATTGTGTTGATCTCAGGTGTTTAGACTGAAATTGCACTTAGTAATATATTAGAAACGGTTAAACTATTGTGTAGGTTCAATTAATTAGATTATTAACTGATTTTTATTGACGAACGATTCATGGTTTGAGGTAATCTACTCGAGTTAGAATACTCTCTTAACCGCCGTTGAAACCCAATTAAATTCCTTCAATGAGTTCGAATCACGCCCACGAAACGCTTAGAAATGATTGAGGTTCGATTTTACGCGTTTTATTCGCGTTTGGACTTCCCCGGAGTATGGTCGGAGTACGGCCGGAGTAAGGTCGACGGTGAAGGGGGGGTTTGGGTTGATTTATTAAGAAGTTACACATTTGGTTCCTGCAGTTTTAATTTTTATTATTTTATGTTTAAAACTTTCATTTAAAGTTTCAAATTTGTCACAAAGGCTCCCTTAACTTAATTAAACTTTAAGTTTTAAACATTATTCTAACTTAATAATTATTTAACTTTAACAAATTATTATTTCTATTATTATTATGTTTATTACAGTAAAAAAAAATTATTAAATCTTAAATTAATAAATTAATGCACAATAAAAAAAACATTCATAAACAACCCATATAGTTTCTTAAATGACATAAATGTTCCTTACAAGAACATAACAAGGTTAACTATTAATTAACGAAAACACGAAAGGTTACAGTCTTCCCAACTTTTAAGAATTTTGTCCCTAAATTAAGAATGAACTAAACGAACAAATACGGGTATTTCTTCTTCATATGCTCCTCACGCTCCCAAGTAAACTCAGGTCCACGCTTATTCTCCCAACGAACCTTAACGATTGGGGCGGTAGTGGTCCTAGTCTTCTTCATAATGCAATCCATGACTTCAACGGGTTTCTCAACAAAATGTAATGACTTGTCGATCTGGATGTCATCTAATGGTACATGCAGACTTTCGTCAGCCAAACATTTTCTCAAATTTGAGACATGGAAAACAGGGTGAACGCCGCTAAGATCGGAAGGTAGTTCCAGTTTATAAGCCACTTTCCCAATCCATTTCAGGATCTTGAAAGGTCCTACAAATCGTGGGGTTAATTTACCCTTCTTCCTAAAGCGGACGACTCCCTTCCATGGTGAGACTTTAAGAAGAACCATATCCCCAACTTGGAAATCCAATGGCTTGTGTCGTTTATCGGCATAACTCTTTGGTCGACTTCTAGCCACTTCAAGGTTCTTGCGAATCATGGAGACCTTATAAGTCGGTTCTTGTATGAGCTCAGGACCAGTGATGAAATTTTCACCAATGTCAGTCCAGTAGATCGGGGAACGACATTTACGACCATAAAGCGCTTCGAAAGGTGCCATCTTGATACTCAAGTTGTAACTATTATTATACGAAAATTCCGCGAGAGGTATATGCGTATCCCAGTCACCACCAAAGTCAAGGACACAAAGACGTAGCAAATCCTCTAGGGTTTGAATGGTTCGCTCGGTTTGACCGTCTGTTTGAGGATGGTAAGCCGTGCTTAAATCCAGTTGAGTACCCAAGAGTTCTTGCATAGACGACCAAAAGTGCGAAGTGAAATGAGCGTCTCGGTCGGATATGATATGCAAAGGTACGCCATGACGACTCACAATCTCATCAATGTATATAAGAGCTAACCTTGATGTTTTGTAAGTGTCACGTATGGGTATGAAATGTGCCGACTTGGTCAATCGGTCAACGATCATCCATATGCTATCATGACCACGAGAGGTGTGAGGTAGTTTGGTTATGAAGTCCATAGATATGTGTTCCCATTTCCACATAGGAATCTCGGGTTGTTCAAGCAATCCACTAGGACGTTGATGTTCAGCTTTAACCTTCGTACACGTAAGACACTTAGCTACGTAAGTTGCTATGTCTTTCTTCATTCCAGGCCACCAGTATTGACCACGCAGATCCGTATACATCTTATCGGAACCAGGATGAATTGAGTATTGAGTTTGATGAGCTTCATTCATGACAAAGGTACGAAGATTATCACGGGTTGGAACCCAAATTCGATTCAAGAAATACATCAACCCATTGGGTTTCGTTTCCAGTTGAGCTCGAAGATTGTACTCCAATTCCTCTCCCATTTTTCCTTCTTCTTGAACCGCTTATTGAGCCTCCATGATACAAGTCTCGATGTCATTCTCAATCCTCAAATTTTGCAGCAGCACCGTAGTCTTGTTAACATCCAGACGAATCTCCGTATCAAATTCTCCCAAGTTATCAAACCATTGTCGTCGATCGCGAATTTCTTGAAACGAGATCATCTTGTTATGAATCTTACGACTTAGTGCATCGGCTACGACATTTGCCTTTCCAGGGTGGTAACGAATGTCACAGTCATAATCACTAATCAACTCGACCCAACGATGTTGTCTCATATTGAGATCCTTTTGATTTAAAACATGTTGTAGGCTTTTGTGATTGGTGTAGACTATACATTGCATGCCATAAAGGTAATGTCTCTAAATCTTTAGGGCAAAAACCACAGCACCAAGTTCAAGATCATATGTCATGTAATTCACCTCATGGACCTTCAATTGCTTCGATGCATATGCTATGACCTTTCCTCGTTGCATGAGAACACAACCAAGGCCTTGTTTAGATGCATCACAATACACGGTGAAATCATCGTTTCCATCGGGAAGGGTCAAGATAGGAGCATTACACAACTTGTGCTTTAATGCTTCAATGGCTTCCTCTTGTTCAGACCCCCACTCGAATGGTTTATTCTTTTGATTCAAGGAAGTAAGCGGCTTCGCGTTTCTAGAGAAGTTGGCAATGAAATGTCGATAATAGCCAGCAAGACCAAGGAAAGAACGAACTTCGGTTGGAGTTGTAAGAACACACCAATTTTTCACAGCTTCCACCTTTGCAGGGTCAACGTGAATTCCTTGGCTATTAACCACGTGTCCTAGAAATTAGACCTCCTCAAGCCAAAATTCGCACTTTGAGAACTTCGCGTACAGTTGTTCTTTCTTTAGCAGCTCAAGAACTTGTCGCAAGTGAAGTTCGTGATCGGTTTTGGACTTGGAATAGATAAGTATGTCGTCAATAAAGACAATCACAAACTTGTCTAGATATGGCTTGCATACTCGATTCATGAGATCCATAATGACAGTAGGAGCATTCGTTAAACCAAAGGGCATAACCAGGAACTCATAATGTCCATATCGAGTACGAAACGCAGTTTTTGGGATATCATCATCACGAGCTTGTAGTTGATGATAGCTAGAACGTAAGTCAATCTTTGAGAAAATAGAAGCTCCTTGAAATTGGTCAAAAAGATCATCGGTGCGAGGAAGAGGGTAGCAGTTCTTCATGGTAAGTTTGTTAAGCTCACGATAATTGATGCACATACGAAACGATCCATCTTTCTTCTTTACGAACAGAACAGGTGCGCCCCAAGGTGATGAGCTAGGACGGATAAAGCCCTTGTCGGACAGTTCTTGAAGTTGACTTGCTAGCTCTTGCATTTCCGACGGTGCAAGTCGATATGGTGACTTAGCCCCGGGGTTCTCTCCCGGAATTAAATCGATCTTAAACTCGACTTCACGCACGGGAGGTAAATCATTAAGGTCATCGGGAAATACTTCAGGAAAGTCTCGTACAATCAGGACATCCTTAAGGTCCTTCCCTTTGCCTTTCGTATTGACCACGTAAGCCAAGAAAGCCATGTAATTCTTATTTAGACATTTTCGGGCTTGAGTACACGACATGAATTTGAATCCTTTGGAGGATTTTTCGCTGAATACATTCAATGTATCCCCCGAAGGCAAAGGAATTCGAATGCACTTCTCGAAACAAATAATTTCAGCATGATGTTTGGCTAACTAGTCCATGCCAATGATAACGTCAAAGCTTCCAAGTTTCATAGGAATAAGGTCGATAAAGAAATCATGCTCGTTTAGGCTCAAAATGCAATCATGAATAACGACATCAACGGTGATGGGTTTTCCATCGGCGACTTTGACCGTAAGAGGTATTTCTAATTTCGTATGTGGCTTAGCAAGTATAGGCTCAAATTCTAACAAGACAAAACTCTTATTGGCTCCAAAGTCAAACAGTACGTAGGCATAAGAATTATTAATAAGAAACATACCTGTTCAGTTTTAAAGACGTGTAACGATACATGTAAAGCAACAAAAGAACTTAGATCTTAAAGTTGGGGTTGGATTTGACAAACCGTTCACCACATCGTTGTTTGCTTGTGCTTGGTTTGCATTGATGTTGAAGGCACGTCCTCGGGCTTGTGGTACATTACCCGCTAGAAGAGGGCATTGTGGGCAAAAATGACCAGGTTCCCCACAGTTGTAGCAAGCACGATTAGCAACTAAAGCGACATTGTTTGGTGCACGGTGACAAGTAGCCACCAAGTGTCCATACTTACCGCATAGCGTACAGATGCGGCACGGGGTATTACCCGCATGATGATACCTACAGACATTGCACAAAGGTAGAGGACCAGCATAGGCCTTAGCAACAGGTTCTTGTGCAACAGGAGCGGGTTGTCTTTGAGGTACCTTGGGTGTAGCCACAGCGAAATTACGCGCCGGTGTGAACTTGCTTTTCTTGTTGTTGTAAGACGGTTCATTCTTACTCTCCTTAGCTGCTTCAGGGACCGCCTTTTTAGTCTTTTTAGCACCTTTGACAGACAAGGTGCCCGCTCGAATATGGTTTTCAGTAAGTTGAGCGGTGATGGTAATGGCATCTTCAAAAGTTGTGGGTCTACTTCCCACCACGACATCTTGGATTTGAGGTGGCACCCCCTTGATGAACTTCTCAATGTTTCTAGGAACAGTGTCAACCATGTGAGGCAACATGATGCTCAACTTGTGATGCCTAGTTGAATAGGCCAAATGATCTCCACCATCTTGCTTGAGATTCCAAAACTCCTCCTCCAGCTTTTGCAGCTCACTTCTTGGGCATAATTTTTGGATGGCAATGTTCTTGAATTCATCCAAAGTTAGTGCCAACACAGCATCAGCACCAAGATTCCTCTTCTCACTATTCCACCACGTAAGTTCTCTTTGTTAAAGAACACTTGTGGTATAAGGGACTTTGAGTGCCTCGGGACACTCACATTTGATGAAGGTGTTGTCCATGCTTTCAAACCACTCGAGAAGTCCAGTGGCTCCTTCCTTCCATTAAAGCTAGTGGGTTTGCATGAGTTTAATTGCTTAAACGTGCAGGTTTGGTTGTTTCTTCCTTGATTTGCACTATTCTCTCCTTGCCCATTGCCATTAGTGTTGTTACTAGCGTTGGTCATCAAGGTACTACTCAGTTGGGCAACCATGGTCGGAATGACTGCAACCATTTGACGGGCAATCATGGCGGCTAATTTGCGGTCGGAGCTACCACGCTTTCCATGATGACGAGACATGCTGGATACAATGTAAGTTAGTCACATAAATTTGAAGGTAAAAGATAATAAATCAAACTAAGATTTTTCAAGACTTGTAAAACACACATGGAATGATTCCATTTGGTAACGCATTACCATTTGGAAACGTTGACACGTCAAGGTAAGTTAACTCCAATTGCCTTAAAAACTTATGTATATTGACCATAGTTTATCACTCATCCCAGAAATCCCTAGGTAAGCATAACTAGTCCCACAGGATTTATGCGAAATGCTTACCTTAGCCCGAAGGCTTTTTGCCAGGAAATCCAGAATACAGGTGTATATGCGTCACACAATATTTCTTTAGGTTCATGGAATTAAAACCTTGATGAGATTTTCATAGATTAGACATAAAGTCTAAAGATTTGAACCTTTCGATATAAAGCGTACATTCCCACGTGTCGTCGAGAATAAGTTTAAGAGATTTCATCGTCGAGAGAATAAAGGATTAAGATTAAGTTTTAGGGGAGACAAGGCAACCAAGTTTCTCAATTACAAGGCAATCCTAACTAAAGGCATCAAGTTGCACATTAAGAGGCCTTCCTAAATAGGTAGCATCATGTAGCATGCAACAATATATATTTACAAGATCATAAAGATTTTTCTTATGAGGTTTATGCGTCAACTATAGTCTAGGTCACCAATTCTTGAAAGCTACAACTATAGAAACCCCCAATTTCCAGATAAACCCTAGAACGATTTGAATCAAATTGAAACATAAATCGATATTGATAACGATGATAATCATGGGGCTTTTGCTCCCCATGTAAAAATGAGTAGGTAACTGTGTTTAGTTACCCGAGTTGAAGATTAGATTGGTAAGAACAGATACAGATGAGCCACGACCGAGGCTTGGATTCGTTTGATATGGAATTATTGATGTTAACCAAATTGAACTCGTGTGAAGCTTCAACGGACAGTCACGAATCGAAACCCTCTATCAATTGGAGGTGATAATATGGAGAGAAAGGGGCTCGATTAGGTATGATAAGCCGTGAATAATGATAATTGATTGTGTTGATCTTAGGTGTTTAGACTGAAATTTCACTTAGTAATAGATTAGAAACGGTTAAACGATTGTGTAGGTTCAATTAATTAGATTATTAACTGATTTTTATTGACGAACGATTCATGGTTTGAGGTAATCGGTTACTCGAGTTAGAATACTCTCTTAACCGCCGTTGAAACCCAATTAAAGTCCTTCAATGAGTTCGAATCACGCCCACCAAACATTTAGAAATGATTGGGGTTCGATTTTACGCGTTTTACTCGCGTTTGGACTTCGCCGGAGTATGGTCGGAGTACGGCCGGAGTAAGGTCGACGGTGAAGGGGGGGGGGGGTTTGGGTTGATTTTTAAGAAGTTACACATTTGGTTCCTGCAAATTTTTATTATTTTATGTTTAAAACTTTCATTTAAAGTTTCAAATTTGTCACAAAGGCCCCCTCAACTTAATTAAACTTTAAGTTTTAAACATTATTCTAACTTATTAATTATTTAACTTTTACAAATTATTATTTATATTATTATTATGTTTATTACATTAAAACAAATTATTAACTCTTAAATTAATGAATTAATGCACAATAAAAGAAACATTCATAAACAACCCATATAGTTTCTTAAATGATATAAATGGTCCTTACAAAAACATAACAGGGTTAACTATTAATTAACGAAAACACGAAAGGTTACATGGACACTGGAGCTCGCACTTCTCCTGAGGAGCAAACCACTCCCATCTTACCAATGATCTGTGCTGGTGTTCCTCATGCTCAGCCTAATGAGCTCATAACCCCCTAAGCCTTAAGCCTTAACTCAGAGTCTCAACACTCTAGTGAACAACCTTCAGGGGATAATTACCATCCCCAGCCTCTTGATCGAAACCAACCCATTCCAAACCTAGAATTCTATGACGATGAAGACATGGGATTGAGTGAGTATCATGAGTCTCTCTTCTCCTCCCCCACTCAAGGAGAGATGAGTACTCCTGTTTCTCCCAATGTCTAGCCCAAATCATCCACCTACTACTGTGGTGGATCTCCCTGAACCTGTTCAGGAGGTCCATATGGAAGAGGCTCTCACTTCAACAAGTGATTACATCATTAAGACCTAGACCATGGCAACCTAGCCCATTGATACTTCACTTGAAGTTGTCATGGTGCAGGGGAAATCCAACGGCCAAGAACAAAGTGCTGGTGATGAGGAAGAAGACTTAGGTCCTATTCTCTCATCCCTCCGTGATTCTTCTGATGAAGATGAAGGGAATATAAGACTAAAGGTGCAAAACCTGACTCAAACATGCACTTATTTAGTCTCCAAGGTTAGGCACTTGGAATCTCAGGTGACTACCTGGCTAAAAAGGGTCAATGATCAGCAATATAAGATTTCTGATCTCAAGGAAAAACAGCCGGGAGACCTTTACGGAGGACTCAACCAGGAACACAAAAACATATGGATGTGATAGACCTAACCCCTAGCTCACCTATGTAAGAGGGTGATGCTACCAAAAAGGGGGAGAAAGTCCAAGCAATCATAGAACCTGGGAGTTCTTCACAAAGTATGGGCATTGAGGATTCAGCAACCTCACTTGCAATTGTCCATACATAGCAACCTCCTCATGTCCATATTGATGTGGACTCACTCATTCAAAGTCTGTTTGAGGAGGGTATTCCAAGAGCTATGTCTACCCCACCCTCATGATGCTGAGAATGAAATACTTGGGTGGAGGTATGATGCTGATAGGAGAGCTTTGATTTTGCATAGACTTCAGGGGCAGCAAGAGGTTTTTAATTTTTTGACCCTAAAGTTCTATGATAGTCTTCCTCTAGTCCACATGCCACTTACCAATCCTAGTCAAAATAGGCAAGCTGGCCGACTGGCTGGGAGGATTCAAGACAGGATTGTTGAAGAGTTCAGGAAAAGAATAAGACGAAGGCTAACAAGCAATGTCACTGGGAAGAGGTAGATGACCTCTGAGGAGATTAAGGAGGAGGAGAGAGAGAGAAAGAGGAAGCTAAGGGGAGAGAGTTCAAGAGGGTCTCCAGGGTTCATAGAAACTGCTATCAGGGCTGCCCCCAGGCCAAATACTCAGGATGATGAATTAAGGGTAGCCAGATTAAACTACTTGGGGACCAGAAACTACAACATAGATGAACTCATCTCTCTTCCCTTAGAAGAACTTAATGAACTGGTAGACACAGAGCTGTTAAAGAAGAGGAAGGAGGCAGAGGATGCAGAATTGTTCCTAAAAATCAAGGAAGAAAACAGAGAGAAAACGCTCTACAAGCATGCTTCTATCCTCTCCCTAGTTCAGGAAAGCCTTGAGAAATAGGTTGTGGCAACTGAACAACCTCAGGTAGACAAGAAAGCTGATAGACAAAACATGATTAGCTACCTGAGTGCCACAGGTCTCTATCAAGCATCTGCACTTCTTCCCTTATCATATGAATATGTTAAATTCAAGTATCTTAAGCAGTTGGAGCAACAAGTTATCAAAGAACGAAAGGCTGCTCATAGAAAAATGAAGGAAGAAGCTGTAAAGTCAAGAGCCATCATCCAAAAGAGTCAAAAGAAGTCTGCTAATAGGCATAGGATGATGAGCTTCTTAAAGTTGTACAGATTCTCTAGAAGGAGGCTTAGTCCAATGTCTCTATCCACTATGGATGAGCATATTAGAGTGATCAAGCAGAAGATTAAAAAGGAAGAGCTTGTTGACTTGCATTCTCCACCAAGTCAAGCTCAACCTAAAGTTGAGGTAAAGGTTGAACCCACTGAGACAACACAACCTGAGCCTAAAGCTGCATCTTAGCCAACTTCATCTTCTAATCTACAACAAGGTCCAAATCCCTCTCCTTCTGACCTTGTGAGGGAAGAGAACCCAACTGAGAAAGACACAACAAGTCAACCTGGTGCTGAAGGCCAATCTTTTTATTTAAAGACTTTAAAGAGGAGGAAAAGGATGGCCAGGAAGAGTGGTTTTAAGAAGAAGTCTACAGCATCCACCTCTATACCGTAGGATGAGTCAGAGCATCCTGAGGTAGTGCAAGAAGAGGCTGCTCAACCAACTCCAACTCTAGTAGAGCCTTTTGCAACTGGAAGACCCATCCTGTCCTGGACATTTGCTACTAATCCAGACAGGTGGTATGTCATCAGAGATCAATAAGGTCAAGATGTCTATTTCTGGCAAGACATGCTTGATCTTCCTCTGCATGATCTCCATGACATGAGAAGATATTATGAGAGTCTGAGGGATCCTGATCAGTTGATGAAGAAAGGAATGATCTTGATCCTGATGAGGACTGTCAACATCTAAGTATACTTCTCTGTTTTGGTAGCATCAGCCTAGGGGGAGTTTGTAAGGTCGTACTTGAAAGGCTGATGCAGCCAAAGAAACTAAAGCAACCAAGGAGCTTCCACCTTGCATGCATATTGTGCAGAGTAGAAATTACTTTGGAAGTTTTACACTTCTCACAGCAAATTATTCTAAGTGTAAAATCTTCCAAAGCCAAAGACCAAATCTTCTGAAGCCAAAGATGAAGTCTTTCGAAGCTTCAAATACAAAGTCTTCTGAAGCCAATGAAATGAAGACTGATTTCTTCCAAAGACAGAGAGGTCATGCTTTCTCTGAACTACTTTTGTATAAAGCTGACCAACTTTTCGCTGCAATTCTGACGACTCACCAACTTGCATGAGTTGGTGAAAAAGGTCCATGCTTTTGTAACTATAGATTATGGTTTAGAGTCTGTAACTTTCTATTTTGTACCTTTTATCCTTTTTGTAATATATTAGGATGCGAGCTATGGCATGTCAAAGTCACTAGTTAAAAGGCAATCTACCTTTTGACTTTACATTGATCTTGTTGTCTAGATTATTGTTTCCAGTTGGCCTTCAAAGTATGGTTGTCTGTAGGATGTAGTATAAAGTATCTTAGGTTCTTGTATTTCTTTTTATGCTTTGTAATACTTGTAAACGAACTTGAGAGCAATATACAACATTCTTGAAAACCATACTTATCTTGTTCATGTTCTCAGGTCTGTCTTATTGTTTATTTGTGTTCTTAGTATCATTCATATAAACCTGGTTCCCTATTTGATCTGGTAAGTGTTCTAACACTCTCCTCATTATGAGACTGATTGTATTAACCATCCCTTAACTAGTCCTGCAATCTCTAGTTGCCATAGACCTTCTTAACAATGACCTTGAAGGCTCATTAAAGCTCCCATCGAGCTTGAACTCATCAGTCACTATCCATGCCCTATCAGCTCCCACTTAGATAAGCTTTTGGATCCTAAGACATCCTAAGAACAAACACACTCCATCACAAGCAGCTAATATACTGGTGGTACTTTTCCACTAGCTGGTTTAATCTTTTGAGCCTGTTAATTCTAAATCTACACACTAGCTCTGGACGCCTTTCTTGTAAAAGTAACCCTTAATTTGCCTCTAAGATTTCATGAACCAGATTTTTACTTATACTAGAATAGGGATAACTCCCTCTGGTGCTATCTCGACCATATATAATGAGGCCCTCTTCTTGCCACATGTTACAACAAAATTTCCCTTGATGTCCTTCCACTGTCCGGTATCGGTTGCCCAACCGCAATAAACATTTCCTTTAAACATAGAATACCCCTAATGTCTTTCAAAGTGCAAGTCATACGTTAACATAATCCTATTTTTTCAGATATTATAGTGCTTCAGTACTACGGGTAGCATGAAATGAATAACTGGAATCCATATTCCAAGATTCCACATTGTTCTCCATGTTACAAATCAAAACATCATCATCAGAGTGGTCTCTAATATTGTTAACTTCTTCTTGTAATTCAATCAATTATTCCTAGAGTGCCATACTTCCTTACACTTCCAATATACCATATCCTAATGAGCTTTATACAGACTCCTCCTCCTGTCAAAAGGACTTACCCTACCCTTTGTACTCGACAAATAACTTGAACAGTCATATAAAACATGACATCGAATATCCTCTCTCAATATAAAATTCGAAATCTTCTCAAATGTGAACTTACCCATTTTTGATGAGCTAGTAATTGAAGTTATGCTTTTGGACCAACTTTTGGCAATGAGGATGATAATAATGGGACTTGGACCTCATAATCAAACTTGATTATCCACAGACACTAGGTGATAGAAGATTGAGATTAGGTTATTTATGTGAACCATCATGATAATTTTGATAATGTTATTATCATAGTACTAATTATGGTCTTCTTCTAGATATAGTAGGAAATATTCTTTGACAAAAAGAGTGTTATCAATGCTTTGGCTTTCTTATCCATCTTATACCATTCTACTTGTGACCTTCTTACAAAGTAGTGCTTTGATTTTTAATCTTCCACCAACCAAACTCATTCACGTCAAATTTCTCTATTGTGATCTTACCATCATCAACCATGATCTCAAATATAGTACTTATAAGTTGAGAAAAAAATTAGCTTATGTTCGAGACAACAATGGCTAGCTAGCTGAACTTAATGATTGTTCTATTACACACTGTCTGTATAACCAATCTAGAAGTAAGCTTTCTGTTGGTAGAAATTACAAACTGGTAGATCAACCAAAAATACCTACAAAAATAGGTTTGAGAAGCAGCTATCTGATAGCTATGAACAAAACTTTGAACTTAGAACCCTAATCTCGAATAATAGAAACAAAGTAAACTAAAGCAATCACAAACATCACTAAACCACCCCCCAAACCTTGAAAATGATTTAAAGGTGACACAAGGGTTCAAAACCCTAAATCATAACCAAAAAAACCTTAGTGAAAAAGAACTGACAGAAATTGATAGTGATGGCTGACGGACTCACCTGAGCAATGTTGGCAAATAAGAATCGAATAGAAACTCTAATATACTAACTTTACTTGCAATGATTTTAGTAATTTGGGGTGCTTCTTGTGATCTTGATCAACGACTATACTAATCTTCAACTTCTTCAAAAGAAAATTATCCATTTTAGCCATTTAGCCACTCTCACATTCCTATTTCCATACCTTTGGACATAGTTCCATTTGAAGATTTATCTGTTGGTAATGATATTCTTCAAGAGGAAAATATTGTGTATCAACCTAAAGGATGGAACAATGTTGAAGAACAAGTTGGTCATATGTTTAATTTAGACGATGTTATTTCTTAAGATACCATTCCTTAACCGAGAATTCATAAGGATCTCCAACTGAAGCAATCATTGGTTTATTATCACAAGGTGTCCAAATGTATTCATGTTTTATATCTCAAATTGTGCCAAAAAACATTAAGATGGCATTAAAAGAAAACAGTTGGGTTGAGGCTATGCAAGACGAACTGATGAAATTCAAGAAGCTAAATGTGTGGCACCTGTGTGAACTACCAAAGGGTAAGTTTCCGATTGGTACTAAATAGATTTTCAAAAACAAAACCTTTTAAAAGGATGTGATTGTTCGTGACAAGGATATATTTGTTGTTCAAGGATTCTATCAATTTGAAGGTCTTGTTTATGAAGAAGTATATGCTCCTGTTGCAAGACTATAAGCTATACGTATTTTTCTGGCTTATGCTTCATACAAGAACTTCAAGGTGTATCAAATGGTTGTCAAAATTGCATTCTTGTATGGCAAAATGAAAGAAGAAACTGATGTTTGTCAACCACCTGGTTTTGAAGATCCAGATCATCCTGACTATGTATATAAGTTAGACAAAGAACTAAATAACTTACATCAAGCACCTCGAGCCTGGTATGCCACCCTCACTTAAAATTTGCTTAAATATGGTTATACACGGCATGCTATTGATCAAACTTTATTCTTATGGAAGACTAGTGATGATCTTATTCTTATTCAAGTATATGTCGATGACATTTTCTTTCGATCTACCAATGATGATTTGTGCAAGGAATTTGAAGCTGTGATGAAAAAGAAATTTAAGATGAGTTCTTTTGAGGAAATGTTGTTTTTCTTAGGTATCCAAGTTAAATAAGATGATAAGGGAATACTAATACATCAAGAAAACTATATTCACATAATCCTGGACAAATACAAATTTGACGACTCCAAGACAACTCCCACTCCATTGACTTCTCGTCCTACTTTAACTCCTGATCTCATGAGTGACGATGATGTTCAGCATTTGTATCGATCAATGATTGGATCTCTAATGTATCTCACTACTAGCAGACCAGACATCATGCTTCCTGTCTGTTAGTGTGCACGTTATCAAAGTAATCCGAAGGAATCTCACATGAAAGCAGTTAAGCGGATTTTCAAATACCTCAAGGGTCAACCAACACTCGGCCTTTAGTATCCTAATAATTCCAATTTCAATTTATATGCTCATACTAACAGTGATTATGCAAGATGTAACTTGGATAGGAAATCAAGAACCGGTGGCTATCAATTTCTTAGAAATAGGTTGATTTCTTGGCAATGCAAGAAGCAGCAAACGGTATCCACATCCATTGTAATGGCTGAATATGTGGCTGCATCAAGTTGTTGTTCTCAGATTGTTTGGATTTAGCAACAACTTCTTGATTATGGCCATAATATTTATGACACCAAAATTTTGTATGACAACACTGCAGTGTTAAACATAGTGAAGAATCCAATCCAACATTCAAAGACAAAACACATCAACATTCGCATGCACTTTATCCGTGACTATTTTGATCGAACACTTATCCATTTGGAATCTGTCTCATCAGATGACAACATTGCTGATTTAATTACTAAGGCGTTCGATCATTCGAGATTTGACATTTTAGTCCAATCTCTTGGAATGATTAACTTTGGTTAATGATTATCCATAAACCCTTTCAAAAATATTTTCCTTTATTTTAGTTAAAATTATTATTTTCTTTGCAGCTAATCACAATTTTAGGGGGAGAAAATTTGAAAATGTCTCGAAAACGTTATTTGTTCTTAGGGGGAGTAAAACATTGTGAAAATTAAAAGTTTCAAGGATTTATAGGAAATGATAGTATATTTCTTTATTTTGTTACATCACATACTAAGGCTTAAAAGAAACTGACTTGAATTATGTTTAATATGTTGATAGGCTTGACTTTCAAGACTGAAAAGCACTATGATCTGTGATACACTAAATGTAAACTCATAATGACTGAAGTGGGCAACTCATCAAAGTTTTATGGTAACACTGATTCCAAGCTAAAATAGACTAAGAGTTATAGTCTAGTCTTACTCAAGCCAGTTACTGTCTGATTTAGTATCTTTCAGAAGAAATATGTAATATGTATATATATAAATAAAGAAGAAAAAGATATGAAAAGCAAAGACAAAATGAGCAAAATGATGCCAAAAGATCATATAGGAACAAAAGATGCCAATGTGCACAATAATAAAAGATATGTCATACACATACATACTACATGATAAATATTTCCTTTTTGAAAATATGTTTTGACATAGGATGCAAAATCAAAAGATGGGGCATGTAAGTCTGACTTGACATGTAAGTCCTAAACATCTTGCAAGGGCAAACATAGAAGTCCGACTGGCAGTTAACAAGTCCTAAAACTTGTCAATATTATATGTTCAGAAATGTTTCTCAGGCTAGTTATGCTCTAAATAGATATTATGATAAGAAAAAATATTTCTGATAAAGCTAATTAGAGGTAAAAGGTTTATGTCAGATTAGGGTGACTTGAATTCTTAAAAGTGTCTTCAAGCTGGATAAGAGTTCTACAGGATTATTGATTGTGAGAGTAATAGATTTCATACAACTCAATAAAAATCACAGAACATGTGTCCAAGTAAATATTGAAATCTAAGTTTAAAGTGGACACAACATATTGACAATCAACGTAACCAGTCTTATTTAAATAAATCTAGATGATGTTAATGATCGATGTTATAAGAAATATGATCATGTACTTGAAAATTTTTAAAAAAAAATATTGCTAGTACAAATTTGTGTGTCAACTTTTGTTTATTCTTGTTTTTGTTTACAGTTGTTTTTTATTTACAAAATTTTACAAAATTAAGGGTTTTTGGATATTTGTAAACACTTAGTTAAACATACTTTTACTCATAACAAATCAAATAGTTTAAAAAGATAAATAAAATTGAAAAGTTAAAAAATTTTATTAGTTCCAAGGAAATTGAACTTCTCGTGTGCGAGAAGTTCAAATTGTACTAAATGTTATGCGACTAGTTGAACTTGTCGCATGCGAAAAATACAAAAAAGAGAAAAGTCTGTGTGTCCGAAAGCTCTGACTTCTCGCGAGAGAAGTCAGGTGGATATAAAAAGTACAGTTGTGCAAGAAGTGCAACATTCGCACGAAAACTCTCTGTCATTCACTATTTCAAAATTCTAAGTGTTCAAACGTGTTTAAACTTGATATTATTGTTCATTGTGGTCGCCTAGTGATACTATAGTGATTAATAAGGTAGATTACTGATTGTTGTTTGATTTTATGTTAGTTTGATTTGTGGCTGATTGTTTATGGACAAATAAACTTGAAATTGAATAAAATTAACCATATGAAACCTTAATAATAACTTAATCGACACCTAATAAACATGTTTTAACTGTTGAAACACTCTAAAAATGCCTAATTTGAAAAACTAAAATCATAGAACTATTTTGTAACACCTGGAAATTTAAAAGAAAAGAAGAATATAAAGAAAGAAATGTGAAATAACCCAAGTTAAAGGGTTAAAGTTATGCAAGAGGCAAACTTTATTATTATGATGTTTAAAAGGTGGGCATGGGCGCCCACTACCCTGCTCCACCAACTGCTTTGGCTGCAAAAGAAGAAGAACAGAGTTTTCCATCTGTTTTTTGAGAGAAGAAGAAGATTGGCTTGAAGGTAAGCTTTTTGTATGTTTTGTTCAGTTTCAGCTGGATTTTCAGCTTTTGGATCGAGTCTTATGTGTTCCTCTTTGTTCGGTTATGTGTTTTTGGTGTGTTTAGGTGTTTGAACTCCAGGTGCTCTCGAGTTTGGAGGAGTTTTACTCGAAGGCAGCTGTAGGTGAGTTCAAGATCCCCGGTTTTACTTCTTTTTAAACTTGTTTGGGGCTGAAATGCATAGTACCTACTTTTTTACAACCGACAGCATGATTTGATCTGTGTTTTTGCACCTGTTGTGTGTGTGGGTGTGTGTTTTTGAATGTTTGATTGAGTTCTGTGATTATATGCTTATTCTAAGTGTTTAGCATGCTAGATCTGGGCTATGAATGTATAAGAATGAGGATTTGTAATAGAATATAGCATAAGTTGCAACTACAGGTTGGTTTAGTTCATCCGCATTTAGATTTGAATATTTGCATAAGTGTTTTGTTCAGACGCATTTGCTACAGTGATCGTGCGCATTTCTTTTGTTCATGCACATTTGCTACAGTGTTCAGGCGCATTTGTTTCGGTCATCCGCATTTGGTTTATGCGTATTTCCTGACACTTAGAATAATTCTGAGTATGAACATCCGCATTTGGTTCATGCGCATTTCCTGACACTTAGAATATTTCTGAGTATGAACATCCGCATTGTTCATCCGTATTTCTTTTGTTCATCCGCATTTGTCTATTCATCCGAATTGGTTTGCTCATCCGCATTTCTATAAGGACTTAGAGTTTTCTGAGATTTGGGGAAATAGAATTTAAGTGCTAAGAAATGATGTTGTATGGTGGCTTATGCTTGTTTATGTGTATGCATTGTATGATGATGTTGTCCCATGTTATGTATGATGTGACTTTACGTGGCGTGTTATGCTTATGAATGTAAAGTATGATATAATGAAAGTGGAAGACAACATTAACGAAGTGGAACATAATGAATGAATGAAAGTCTTGCAACCAAATTAAAAAGAGGTTCACAACTCATTGAAGAGTTGTTAGCTCAACTATGTGCGATGTAGCGTGCGATCTTGGCTAACCCATGAGGGTACACACAGGGGGGTCAGTCTTGGTGACTGATCCATGCGTGCGAAACGGGATCCTTGTCGCTTAACCCCAAGATTAAGGTGGCTTCGTGCCTAATGATGGGGCATAGCTTATGACAGGATCTAGGTAGAAGTGAAAGATAATGAAAAAGTGGAAAACGAAGGATTATGAACGATGATAAAAGATAATAATGATATTATCAAGATGTATGTATGTTGTGTGATCACGAAGGAATGTAAAGGAAAGTTTTTTACTAAAAGTAAGGTATTTTATTATTTAAAACTAGAACTCACTCAGCAACGCTAACTTTTTATGTATTTTCAGTTGGCAGGTAGCTTGTTGCTGAGGATGGCACGAGGGTGAAGCTACTTGGCTGGCAAAGACTGGCATCCATTTCATGCACGATAATGATGTTGTTTTGTAATACAACTAAGTGATATGTTTTAATCTTTTAAACAACGATGTATTACTTGGCAAATGTATTTATTAAAGCATGAAATGGTTTTTGATGAATTATTCCACTGTAGTGTTTTATTTACTTAATAAATTTTAATATGTTTTGATATAAATAAGGTTGTGATTGACCAACTGTGGGGTTCCCGGGAACGGAGCCTTACATATTCGCATGCGAGAAGTATGATGAATATGAAGAGGAGCGAGAACTTTCATAATTCGCACAGAACTACTCGTGTGTATAATAGACTTGTCGCGCGAGAATTTGACTTCAGGTCAATTTTAGTTTCATGTGATTACCTATCTTGTCGTACAAGAAGTCGAATCTGAAAACTTAACTTTTCGCATGCGAGTACTTGAGTTTTCGCGCGAGAAGTTTAAAATTTTCAAAATTTTTCTAAGTCTGAAAATTTTATTATGTACTTATATAAGTTTGTCTAATTTTTGATAAGGCGTTGTTTAGATCATTGATTGATGGACAGAAGACATCTAGGATCCATCATGCTATTACTTCTAATCCCACTATCTACACAGATGTGGTTGATCAGTTTTGGCTAACAACAGCCAATGAGAGAGATGAGTAGGGTAAACTGTGCATATCTACTATAGTAAAGGGCAAGAGGATTGTTATCACTGCCAAAGTGATCAACAATGTTTTACTGTTGGAAGATTAGCCTACTGCCCAATCAAGATAGATGATGATGTGGCTAGGGATTTTTTGAAGAGAATGGGCTACGATCACCAATATCCGTCACTCGAGAAGAAGTACTTATCTCCGTTCTGCAAGTACTTATTTCATGTGGTGATTCACTGCCTCTGTAATCTAAAGACTGGAATGGATAGCCTTAGTGCAGTGTTTGGATCCCTGCTGATATCACTAGTTGATGATCTACCATATAGCATATCCAAAGCTATCTTCTCAGAGATGCAGAAGAATGTCATAGCTACTGTAAGGAAGAAGTTTATTATGTACCCCTAGTTCATATAGCTGATTGTGAATGCTGCTCACCATGATTTAGCTATATCTGATTCGTCTACTTATGTGGTCTTATGTTATAGGAGCAAGAGGCAATGCCTGGGATAGATCAAACTTTGCCAAACTTGGCAGATTTGTTAACGGTTATCAGGGAGAAGCACAACAACCTGAAAAAGTGGTTTAGCTCTGAAGATACTCCATATAGCTCTCAACCAATAGGCATGTCAATAGATGCTGAGATTGACTCATGGTTTAGCTCTGGGAGTGAAACAAATACTGACCAGATAGGAAACGTGCCATATTGCAAGAACGTCCCAGAGTGCAAGAAACACCTACTAAACGCACTGTTGAGGAATGTGATGTTGATTTTGTTCCATAAGTTTCACCGTCAACTCAGGGGAGGAAGAAAAGAATTGCCAGGAAAATTGCTGAAAGTCCACATGGGAGGGGTAGAGGACGAGGTGTGTTGCGTAAGCGTCAGACCCCAATAACCACTGTGTTGACTAATTCTGATGTGCCTATATTCAAGACTCCAGTCACTGGTAGTGTCTCTATACCTATAGAGACTCCAGTGATTATTACAGAGTCAACTACTATAACATCATTTGCCATGCCCACTACTGATGATGTGTTAAGCACTCCTCCCAGAGACTATGGATTTGATGAGTCGGTAGGGATGGAAGTATTTCTCAGCACTCCTATTTCACAAAGACATGGTGCTAGTTCTGTTAGTCTTGAGCAAAGAATAAGTACTTTAGAGAAGGAGATGTCGGAGAAAACCCAAATGATTGATGATCTGCGTAGACAAATGTTTAAGAAAGATGAGCGGATCAAGAAACTTGACCATCAGTAATAATTCATATTCAAATATGTTCAGATTCTAAAGCAGAACATCAAAGATCTCACTTCCCGTGTCCATTTTCGTTCACTCAACAACGAACGACATAAGTTGGAGAATCTAGTGGATAACAAACTGCTAATCTTGAAGTTGCTCAAGATCTTGTAGATACTACAGAGCATGATGTTGATCCTGCTGTTACACAAAGGACAATAGAGACTACTGATGTTGATCAAGAGCTATCTACCAT
Source organism: Flaveria sonorensis (assembly GCA_025506505.1). NCBI lineage: Eukaryota > Viridiplantae > Streptophyta > Magnoliopsida > Asterales > Asteraceae > Flaveria > Flaveria sonorensis. The sequence goes on along the minus strand of CM046424.1, from coordinate 48,708,766 downwards.
TGTTCATACTTCTGCTACTAAGGATAAACCTGTAGTTAATACTGGAGAGGCATTTGTAGAGCCTGAACATGATGTACCAATCCTTAATCCTACTAATTATGATGATGACTTGGAGATGGTAGATTTTAGTTGTGATAAAGAAGATGATCTTGATGATGATGATGATGATGGAGATGATGGTGATGATGATGGACAAGGTGGAAAAGATGATAAGAAGGATGATGATGATGATCAGGGCGGTGATATGGGTTCAGATGTTGGTCCTTGGATCTTCGGGTACTGCTAATGACTCCGGACCAAGTCCCGATGACTCAGTTGACTATACACCTTTGGATCCTGCTACTGAAGAAGCTTACGAGAAGGAATTCTACACATTCTAGAAAAAGATTATTGCTGAGGAATCAGATGAGGACTTTGGTCCATTTGATGATTTAAAAGAGACGATAGACTACACAGACATGTTTGGGAATAGTCCTAAGGACTTATTCTCAGATATCTTGGTTAAAGAAGAGAGATTGTTAGAGAGTCGAGTACTTAAGAAACGACTGACAAGACAGCTGATTTAAGTGGAAAAAGTGTTGTAAGTCAGGTCGAAGATATTACAGTTGAAGCACCTCCTCTGCCAGCATATGTACACATGCTGAGACATTCCAGACCTTTCACAAGATACGAAAACTCATAACCTATTCTTAGTTGGGCGTATGATGTTTAGAAGAAAATGTATGTAGTGAAAAGAAAAAGGGGGAGCTATAGAATACTATGAGGATGAGCATGACTTCCATACAATCTGAGCTTCAGATTTATATGCTATGGGTCGTGTTCCGTTTATCAACCCAAGTAATTATGGAAAAGGAAACTAGATAAGAAATATGATTTGGAGGCAGAGTAAGACAAACTTCAAAGACTTTAAAACTGCCAAATCTAAGGTTATTGAAGATGAGTCTCGTTTAGACCCGAATACTAACAAGCCAATGAAGATAAGGGTTTATAAGCATCTAAGATACTCAAGGAAGATCCCTATACACGCTCTGGTACCAGTTAATAGCTTTTCGAAGCTCATGTGGTGGAGTTATGAGAAGGAGACGAGTCATGCATTGATTCATTGTGTTGAAAAGATTACCGTATCATCGACCCTGTGGATTTGCTCAAGTTTAGAAGAGATGATTTGATAAGGTTGCAGGCTTGTCCAATTACAGCTGATGAATTTGTTTATTTTATAGCAGCAGAGTTCGGTTGGTTGATTACTAAGGCCCTGGATAAAATATGTATGCTTATGGGGGCAGTTACAAGGTTGCAGACGTGGACTTCTAAATGCATTAATTCACCAAGCCTAGGGGGAGATTGTAAGGATTGAACCTACAGGCTCTGAAAATCAAATCATGATTATGAAGATCAAGTCACATGAGAACCTGAAGTTGCCGCACGAGAACTTGCATCTCACGCTAGAACTTGGAAGTCGTGCTAGAACTATGCGAGAACTTCCTAGTTTAGTATAAACAGATGTTTTGTAATGTAACTTAGTAAGCTTTTGTTATTTCCTGATTTCATACTTACTTGTAAACATTCAAAGTCAAAGAGCAATAGAATTGAGAAGTTTATTTACATTTGTGCTTATCTTCTACTATTCAATATTATACCGTGATGATTATACTCCACGTTCTTATCACGAGATCGATCTTATTTGTATTGTGCTTGTCCTTACAATTTGTAATGAAATTTGGATTTTTGTATTCTTTAAGTTTGCTTGTGGGTAAGCAAAGTTCAAGTGTGAGTATTTTCGATGTGCTATGATATATACAACTTTATTACATATTTTCTCCCCATTTTGAGCTCATCTAGTGGGAATTTCATACGTTTAGACATTTATTTGTCGTGACTGTGGGTTCTTGAAGAAATTTTGTGCATGCTAAAACACAAGCACAATCATGCCTCATTACCATGCATGGTTGTTCCACCTTCAAGACAAGCACAGTTGCGCCCCATGCTAAGCATGTAATACCCTAAATTCTTGACAACACTATTATACAAGTTGTACGGCACCATAGATAAAAAAAGACTCAATGTTTAAACCCACTTATATTTTAAAGCTTTTGGGTCAAGAAAATAATAATAATAATAATAATAATATATAATAATAAAATAATAATAATAATAATAATAATAATAATAATAATAATAATAAAATATAAATAAAAATCAAATTCAAAGATACATATTCTCAATCAACCAAATACCTTGGGTCAGGAAAAAAAAAAAAATAATAATAATAATAATATAATAATAATAATAATAATAATAATAATAATAATAATAAAATATAAATAAAAATCAAATTCAAAGATACATATTCTCAATCAACCAATACATTGGGTTAGGAAAAAAAATAAAATAATAATAATAATAATAATAATAATAATAATAATAATAATAATAATAATAATAATAATAATAATAATAATAACAATAATAATAAATAAATAAATAAATAAATATATAAAAGTCAAATTCAAAGATACATATTCTCAATCAACCAAATACCTTGAAATTCAATGGTGGCAAGAGTAAGATTGTAATTTTCCTCACGTTAAAACAATATTTCCAAAAATGCCAACACATCTTCGTTTTGTGTTCTTGATATCGAAAAGAGCCATAAGCCATTCAAACTGGTCTCAACTTTCTTTGGTTCGAGGTTAGTCTAGCAACGTATCCTCTTTATGATGTTGGTAATTGTCGGTTCATCTTTATTTGTCAAACTCCAATCATTGTAGAGTTCAAAGTAGTTGGAAATTACAGCTTTTGATGCTAGTATAGGAACATATCATCAAATGGAATTTAGGTACTTGTTATAATTCAATACACTGGATTAGGAATGTTTTGAAAGGGTGTGGATGAACGGGCTTGTGTTGCGTGGGATCAAGAAAAAAAATAAAAGAAAGTGTGTGTATGGGTTTGGGTATGAGTTCGATCAACAATGCAAGCTCTTATGGAGGGGGGGGGGCAAAGTCAGGTGAATGCCCAAGGCCAGTCGCTCGAGAGTCCATGATTTTTAATCTTTTATATATTATATAAATAATAAATCAGTTATATATATGTATATATGTATGGTCTATTTTGGTCTGTAGAACCCATATTAATACATTACTAGAGTTAGACCTGTCCTTCGTCACGGTTTGATTTGGTACGGATATGATAACGTCATAATTACAGATTTTGGGATTATCATAGTTTCAGTGAGTTCAACTATATAGGTGCTCGGGTTCTCGCTGCACATGTTTTAGCGATTCATTATTATACTATTATAGATACAGTAACTTGACAAATACATGATATTATACTGTAACTAATGTAATAACACAAACATTGTACTTGTGTTGTTATTATTATTAACCTTATAATACTAATTATTAGTAGTATTACTACTACTATCAATATGATTATGTTAGTTATTATTGTAGTATTTTTGAAACATATTAAATAATGTGTCATTAACTAACACATTTTGTCATAATTATTAAACTATTAAATGCCAAATATGTCCTTATAAACCATTATTATTATTGTTATTATAAATATAAAAATATTTATTAGTTTACTTAAGTGATTTAAATAAAATAATACTTAATTTAGATAGTATTTAGTTATAGAAATATAATTAGTAGATAAAAAATTAAATGTCAATATAAAATCTAATCAAGTGAATTAAATAATATCATATTATTATAAAAAATATTAATAATATATTAATTAGAAAAAGTTTATTAAATGGGAGCAAAAGTGAAACTATTGCATAAATCACTTATACTCTATGCTTAAAATGTTGTATTAGTCATCATACACTCCGAATAAAATTACCATATTAATTGTACTCCTAAGAGGTATTATATAGTACTTGTGGCTGTGACCCCTATTATGCAGCGGGGGTTATAAAAGTTGAAATATTTAATTCTGTTAATTTATACATTAGTACTAACCATCCAAAAAAATATTAAGTGTTAAACGCTGATAAAAAATTATAATAGAAAAAAATAGTGAATGCGTAAATGTTGACTTACTATATTTAGCGAGCTCCATTAAATTGATTAAAAGAAAATTCGACATAACTCGAAGGGTTAAGTATAAAACTCAAAACAGTTTTGGTGATTCAATATAAATTTGACATAACTCGAAAGCTTAAATATAAAATTTAATAAAAAAACAAAATATGTAGGTATCAATTTGGAAAAAAACAGAAGGAGAGCAAGTGTTGTAATTAGTTTTAAAAAATCTTAGAGGTTTAAATATAAAATTTTTAAAAAATAATATAGGTTTTTTATTAGTTTGGGGAAAATATTATTATGGTAACATTAAAAAAACCTACACCTTTACATTAATATATAATAATGCAACGGGTGTTATCGAGCCTATTTTCCGACTTGTCTTAAACAATAATATATTTGGGTATTATTATTATAACGATTTAAATATTTAGTGATTATATACTTAAGTGTTTAAATAAAATAATACTTATATTAATAGTATTAAGTTATAAAAATATAAATAATAAATATATATATTTTAATATTAATTTAAAATATTATAAATAAAATAATACTTAAAATAAATATATATTAAATAATATATTAATTAGGAAAATATTATTAAATATGGACAAATTATGAAGTATTGTATATCACACTTGTATCTTATGTTCTAAAAGTTATATTAGGTGTCTTAAATTTTAAATAAAATTACAAGTACGTCTTTATTAAATATTTTATATAATAATATAGATATAGATATAGATATTAAATAATATATTAATTAGAATAAGTTTCTTAAATGGGGGCAAAAGTGAAACTATTGCATAAAACACCAATACTCTATGCTTAAAATGTTATATTATACGTCTTACGCTCCGAATTATATTACCATATTGTCCTTCTAAGATCTATTATATAGTATATAGATATGATAGCTTTTGAAACAATGTATTGGAAAGCACAAAATATTAAAACTTGATTGAGAACTTTATTTCTAAAAATACTAAGAGCCTTTCAATTCATTAAGTAAATTAGATTGTTTTGCTATAATACTTTTATATTATTTATTTTTATAACAATTATTGTCATATTATATAAATTTTATATACTAGTTATTCATTTTATGCAGGACCTGTACACGAGAGTAATGCAGCAGTTTCATATGGTTGGAGAGAACAAACAATAACACTTAATAAATCAAATAGGGAACTAGCAAATAAAACAATGAACAAAACTAAAGGACACAAGTAGAACACAAGTATTTGATTTTTAATAATGATGTATATTGCTCTCAAGTGTTTTCCAATTATTACAAGGCTTAGCCCTAAGGTCTGGTATATGAGATACTTTATACTACATCCTATAACCGGCCATACTTTGAAGGCCAGCTGGAACACTAATCTAGACAACAAGATTAATGTAAAGTCAAAAGGCAGATTGCTTTTTGACTAGTGACTATGATATGTCATAGCTCACATCCTTATCTATTACAAAAAGGACAAAAGTACAAAGTAGAAATTTACAGACTCTAAAACCATAATCTATAGTTGACAAAAGTATGAAGATATCAAAAACTTATATAAGTTGGTGAGTCTTCAGAGATGGCAGCGAAAAGTTGTTCAGCTTTTGTTAGAAGCATGTCAGAGAAAGCATGTCTTCTCTAACTTTGGAAGAAATCAGTCTCTTAGCTTTGGAAGACTTTGTCTTGAGCTTCGAAAGACATCATCTTCGGCTTCGGAAGAATTGGTCTTTTGGCTTCGGAAGATTTGACACTTAGAGAATTTCTTAGTGCTTTTGTCAAATCTTCCAAGTTAACTTTCTCTATACTTCAGTGTGCATGCTCAGAGCTCTTTGGTTGCATCAGCCTCTATGTTAACTCTTACAAACTCCCCTTAGGCTGATGCTATCAAAACTTAAGAATAATTTTAAGTCTTGATTTTCATTTATTGACAGTCCTCATAAGAATCAAGGCCATTCCCTTCTTCATCAGTTGGTCTGGATTCCTCAGACTCTTAAAGTATCTCCTATGTCAAAGAGATTATGCAAAAAATGGTCAAGCATGTTTTGCCAGAAGTATACATCTAGACCCCCTTGATCTCTTATGACATACCATCTGTCTGGGATTGTAGCAAAAGCCAAAGAGAAGATGGGTCTCTTAGCAAGAAGAGGCTCAAACTGAAGTGGAGTTGGTTGAGCAGCCTCTTCTTGATCACCCTTAAGATGTTTTGCCCATTGTGAGGTCTAGAGGTGGATGCCTTGGACTTCTTCTTCTTCTTGTCCCTTCTTATGGCCATCCTCTTCTTCTTTTTATACTTTAACTGAGAAGGTTGGTCTTGACTACCAAATGTTTCTTCTTTATCCTTCTTGGTTGGGTCCTTTTCCTTTACATGTTTATAAGGAAAAGGTTCAGGACCCTGTTGTGGGTAAGAAGATGAAGCCGGCTATGATACAACACTAGGCCCCGATTGTGTTGTCTCTCGAGGTTCAACCTTGACCTCAGCTTCAGGTGTAGCCTGACTCGATAGAAAATGCAAGTCTACCAACACACCCTTCTTAATTTTCTTCTTGATCACTCTAATGTGCTCATCCATAGTGGATAGAGACATTGGACCAAGTCTCTTTTCGGAGAACCCATACAGCTTCAAGAAGCTCACCATCTTCAGTCTATTAGCAGACTTCTTATGATTTCCTCGGATGGTGGCTCTTGACTTAGTAGCCTCTTCCCTTATCTTTCTCTTAGAAGCTTTTTGTTCTTTTAACACTTCTTGCTCTATCCGCTTAAGGTACTCAAATTCAATGTACTCGTATGACAAGGGAAGTAGGTCTGTTGCCTGATAGAGACATGTGGTGCTCATATAGGTTATCATGTTTTGTCTATCTTGTTCCTTACCTACCTGAGTTTCTTGTTCAACAACCATAATCTCTACTTCAGGGCTTTCTTGAACTTGAGAGAGGACATGGGCTTTTTAAAGTCTTTTTCTTTTCCGTTCTTCCTTTATCTTGAGGAGCAACTCTGCAACCTCAACCTCCTTCCTCTCTATTGACACTTTACTGTCAACTAGTTAATTTAACTCATTCAAAGGAAGAGAGATCATTTCATTAATGTTGTAGTTTCTAGACTCCAAATAGTTTAATCTAGCTACCCGTAACTCATCATCCTGAGTGTTTGGCCTATGGGTATCCCTGATTGCAGCTTGCATGAAGCTAGGGCTCTTGCTTGTTCTCTCTCCCTTTTCCTTCCTCTTCCTTTCCCTTTTCTCCTCCTTAATCTCCTCAAAGGTCATGATCCTGTTTCCTATGCCAGTCACTGGCCTGTGTGACTAAGTGTGGAGGGAGCTTTGGCCTTTATGACTTGGTGCAGCACTTGAGCTCTAGCCAAGGAAAGGCTGTGAGACACATTCACCAGCTAGTGTCTCACTGACAGTACTGGGTGCTGAAGCCGTTCTAATTTCAAGGTTCATAAGGTCAACTACTGTGCCTTGAATTGAGGTTTCCCCTTCAAAGCAAATCTTTGGGTCTGCCTCAATATCCAGTCGACCAATAGTTTTGCCTACTAGCCTCTGTCTATATAGCTTGGATCTTCTCTTGAACTATTCAAGCACCCTCAACTGAATTCTCTCAGCCAACCTTTCAGCTTGCCTATTGTTACTTGGGTTGGCAAGTGGCAGGTCAACTAGAGGAAAACACTCATAGTATCTCAGGCTTTGAAAATTGAGTACTTCTTATTTCCCATGACATCTAGAGAGTACCAGGGCTCTTCTATCTATGTCATACCTCCATCTTACTATTGGGTTATCAGCGGGGTAGGATAGGGTAGACATAGCCATAGTATTCCTTTTTTAAATAAGCTTTGAATCAAGGACTCCATATTGATATGGGCTTGAAGAGGTTGTTGAGTATGGACAACTGCAAGTAAGGATGCTGAGGCCCCAATTTCCATACTTTGAGTAGAACTCTCAGGTTTTGTGATTGTGGTTATGACTTTCTCCCCCTTTTTTGGTAGCATCACCCACTTGCACAGATAAGCTAAGGGTTAGGTCCACCACATCCATAGGTTCTTGTTGACCTGGTTAAGCATGCCTGGTAGGACTCTCAGCTAGCTTGCCCTTGAGATCGATGATCTAAAGTTGCTGATTAAGCACCTGCCTTTGCAAGGTAGCCACTTGAGATTCCAGGTGACCGACCTTTGAAACTAAATAGGTGCATGTTTTAGACAGTTTTTGCATCTTTAGTTGCAGACTCCCCTCATATTCATCAGAAGAACTATGGGGGGATGAAAGAACATAACCGAAGTCATCTCCCTCACGACCAGCTTGTGGTACTTGGCTTCTGGATTTTCCTTGCTCCATGATATCTTCAAAAGATATGTCAAGGGGATGTGTTGCCATGGTTGAGGTCTTAATGATGTAATCACTTTCAAGTGTGAGAGCCTCTTCCATATGGACTTCCTGAACATATTCAGGGAGGTCCACCTCAGTTAGAGGTGGATGATGTGGGCTAGATATGGGTGTCTTCGGAGCACTCATCTCTCCTTGAGAAGGGGATGAGAAGAGAGACTCTTGGTACTCACTGAATCCAATATCATTATTATCATAAAAGTGAAGATCAGGGATTGGTTGGTTTAGATCTAGAGGCTGGGGATGGTAACATTCCCCTGAAGATCAGGGATTGGTTGGTTTTGATCTAGAGGTTGGGGATGGTAACCTTCCCCTGAAGGTTGATCACTTGAGTTTTGAGACTCAGAGTGAAGGCTTGAGGCTTGAGCAATGAGCTCATTCGGCTGAGTATGAGGAAACTCAGCACTGATCAATGAAGTAAAAGGAGTGGTTTGATCCGCATGGGAAGTGGGAGCTCTTGGTTCCACTTCCTCCTGCATGGGTAAGTGTATGGGGGCCTGCTCAATTTATGAAGGGTCTATTATGAGTGCTGTGAGATTGAAAAGATTGAGTAAGAAAGCGGCAAACGTCTGAGAAACCAGAATCTTTCTTAGATGATACAAGAGCAACCTGGTTGTGTTGCCTGTGAAGATGCATAGATAAATCTAGCTGGTTTTGGGGTTCAGGGTTGGTCATTTGAGAAAGCTTTGGGATGAAGAAAGCTATGAACATTTGTGGTTGAATTTAGGGTTAGAAGTTTGCAAATAAAGAGGAAGAAGAAAGAGGGGGAACCGTTGTAAGGCTATATATATGGTTAAGATGTGAGACAAAGTTAATGTAAAAGGATAAACTTTGAAATCCAAATGTCTGTCCCACATCTGAAAAAGTGCCCAAAAAGGTAGTTATCTTGGAAGTTGAAAATCTTCTGATGGTAATTTGTCTTTGTAAGTTTTGAGAAAACTTTCGAAGCCAATTTTACTTCGGAAGATATTCCTTAGTTTGAGAAGAATTGCTTCGGAAGAAAATTACTTCAGAAGTTTTATTCAAAGGATGAATAAAGCTTCCGAGACTTAATTGGTTTTGAAAGAAAATTCTTCATCAAAATATATAAGTACTTAAAAGTATATTTAAGCTTCAGAAGATATATCAGAATTTCTTCTGAAGGTAAATAACTTAGTAATTACTTTATATTTTTGAAGACATAAGTTTCTTCCAAAGTCAACTTAATGTCTTCCGAAAGAAAATATATCTTTTACTTCTTAAAAGTCTAAGGAATATCATTTAGAAAAATTTTCTTCCATGGTAAACAGGGCTTATATGAGTAATGATATAGACAACTTAAAAGACATACATATTTAAAAATAATCTTGAAATTAATTTAAGAAAATCTACTCAAAGTTAATCATCCTAATAGCTGATACAAGATATTTAAATCTCTATTCATCAAAAGCTTTTGTGAACAGATCAACATATTGTTTATTTATGTTAACTTTGCCAGTTTTATCAATCTCTTTTCAAAATGATCTCTTATCAAATGATACCTGATGTTGATGTGCTTTGTCTTTGAGTGTTGCACAGAATTCTCTGTGATAGAGATAGCACTCTTGTTATCTATATGGATTGAAGTCTCCTTAAAGTTGAATCCATAGTCTAACATCTGATTCTGAATCCAAAGCTTTGTCTTTGCTACACACAGTATTGCTTCTTGCAGTGCCATAAGACTATCCTTCCACCAAGGAATTGACATCCCTCTGATGTAGACTTTGCAATCATGTTGCAGCCACCATAGTCACTATTTGTATATGCATACAGTTTAAGTCAGAATTCTTTGGATACGAAAGTACTAGCTTGGGAGCTCTATTAAGGTATCTAAGAATCCTCTTAATATCAACTAGGTATGACATCTTGGGTTTGGCTTGATATCTTACACATATGCATGTGGCAAACATGATATCAGGCCTGCTGGCTATGAGGTATACAAGAGACCCAATCATAGCCTTATGGAGATGTTCATCAACACACTCCCCCTCAAGATCAGGTCCTAGTGAGTGGTTTCTAGCTATGGTTGTCTTACCAACCTTGCACTCAATCAGATGAAATCTAGTTAGTATGTCTTGCACATACTTTGACTGGTTTATGAAAATGCCATTATCAACCTGCTTCATTTGAATTCTTAGAAAGAAAATGAGTTCCCCCATGGCACTTATTTCAAATCTATTCTTTATTAGCTTCTCAAAGTCTTTAAAGATATTTGGATTAGTTAACCCAAAGATGATGTCATCTATATAAATTTGAACTAGCATAAAGTCATTTCGTGTTCCATTGATAAAGAGTGTGTTGTTAATAGTACATTTCTTGTAACCAAGTTAGACAAGGTATTATGATAATGTCTCATACCACTTCCTTGTAGCTTGATGCAACCCATAACAAGCTTTGATAAGTTTGCAAACATAATCAAGATAATTTGGGTCTGCAAAGCTAGGTGGTTGCTTGACATACACTTCCTCATCTATCACTCCATATAAAAATACACACTTGACATCAAGTTGGTAGACCTTAAAATCCTTGGATGTAGCAAAAGCAAGGAATATCCTAACAGCTTGAAGTCTGTCACAGAAGTAAAAACATCTATGTAGTCAATCCCTTCCTTCTTGAGTGTACCTTTGAACAACTAGTCTTGTCTTGTTCTTGATGACAAGTCCTCTATCATCTTTCTTATTCCTAAAAACCCACTTGGTACCTATTAGTGTCTTCCTATGAGGAAGAGTGCATAGGTTCCAAACCTTTTGTCTCTTGAATTGAAGTAGCTCCTTCTGCATTGCTTCAACCTAACTTGTATTTTTCAAATCTTTATCAACTTTCTTTGGATCAATTTGGACAAGAAGCAAGACTACATACAAAAATTTTTATCATGGGTTTGTCCACTTATTCTCACCCCAGTCTCAACATCTCCAGTGATGTTTATGGTGGGATTGGACTTGTAGATTCTCAGTTGCGAAATCACAACAAGTTGGTTTGACAGATCTAAATTAGTGAAATTAAGATCTTGTGATTGAGTATCACCCACTACATCAGCACACTTATCAAGTAAAACTTGATCCAATGAGTGCGTGACATCATTGATGTTGTCTTTAATGGAGACGTTATTAGCATCATGAAATTCTTGATCACTTTCACCATTTCCATCTTCTCCTACATTGGAAACCCCTTCATTTGAGTTTTGTGCCTCAGTGCCAAAATTTATAAGCACATTAAAGGTATCAACTGAAGAGTTTTTCATGGTTATGTTCACATGATTTCCATCTGCAGGGTTTGTTACTATTGGAGCTGAAGAAATTCTATCACTTGGTCTTCTTAGCTCAAATCTTGGGTTAGGATCTCCTACTGATATTTTCCTGTAGATCCTGAAACATTTTCACAAGATATGTTAAAACAGTTGGTAACTAACTCAAGATCAAATAGCCAATCAGGACTAGAACCTTTCATACTAGGAGTGTGCTCATTGAAGGACATATTGGCTGACTCCTCAACTACTCTAGTTCTAACATTGTATACTCTATAAGCCTTAGCTTGGGAAGAGTATCTAGTGAAGTGTCCATCATCTGATTTCTCAGCAAATTTGGCTATATAATCTTTAGTATTTAAGATGATTCATTGACATCCAAATGACCCAAGGAAACCAATGAAAGGTCTCCTTTTATGCCATAGTTCATAAGGAGTCTTACTATGATTTTTGACTACTAAACTCTATTCTTCACATAGCAAGCAATGTTGACTGCCTCTGCCAAGAAGGTGATGGACAGTTTATAGTCAGAGAACATGGTCCTTGCAGCCTTAATAAGTGTTCGATTTCTCCATTCAGCAACATCATTCTGTTAAGGAGCTCTAGGAGCACTATATTATCTTGCAATACCCTTTTTATCACAAAATGTATCAAGGATTTTGTTCTTGAATTCAGTTCCTTGATCACATCTTATGATCTTGACCTTGTGATCACATTGATTCTTAATTTTCAGAATGAAGTTTTACAAGATTTCAGGGGTCTCATCCTTAGTTTTAAGCAAGAAGACTCAATGTGAAGTAATCTGTGATCACCAGGTAATAGGGTGTTCTTTCTATACTCATTACACTGGTGGGACCAAATAGATCCTTATAAAGTGTAGGGTAGTAGTGATGGCGTTCATTTCCTTTGGCTTATGAGACACTTTGTGTTGCTTTCTTTTCAGGCATGCAACACAATGGTCATAACTTGTAAACTCTCCCTTTGGCATTCCAGTTACTAGATCATCTTTAATTAATTTATTCATGTTCTTAAAATTTACATGGGACACTCTTTTATGCCATAGGAAAGACTCATCACTATTAGCATTAGATAGAAAGAAAGAGACTTCTCTTGATAGAGATGTTTCCTACAAATCCATCTTGTACATGTTACCTTTTCTGGGGGCTCTGAGTAGGATATGCTCTTGAGGAATGACCACCTCGAGCTTGAGAACAATGCACTCATGCTTAGTGAAGAGCATGTTATGCCTCTGGTCACAAAATTAAGATACACTCAAGAGATTGTATCCAAGCTCTTTAACATAGTTTACCTTTTCAATGTTGCGCTTACCATTTGTGACCCTGCCCTTCCTGTGATGTAACCACTTGATTCTCCTCCAAAAGCAACTAGTCCTCCATTAATTTTCTCAAAGTTCTAAAGCAAAGAGCCATTGCTTGTCATGTGCCTTGAACAACTACTATCAATAATTCATACATTTCTTTTAGCCTTTAGCTATTCCTACACATGAAAAAAAGATGGTTAGTTATATTTGGAAACCCAAGCCTTGCTGGTCTTGGGCTCATCAAGATGAATTAAAGATAGTTCAACAATTATTGATCCTATATACAAGCTTTGAGGATCTTTTGTTGTTGTTGATAAAGAAACTTTAGTCACATGGCCTTCCTTCATCTTCCACACCATCTTTGGAAGATTAGACTTGGCCTTTAGAACTTCAGAAGTTTGATGACTTTGAAAGTTTTGGACACTGAAACTTCGAAAGCTTTTGCATCAACTGCAGGAGACTTTAGTGTTTCGGAAGCATTCCTTTCTTCCAAGACCAAATTTTCTTCCTAAGGTTGTTGTCCACCTATCTTTTTCTAGTTCACCTTGGAGCTTTTGAAGGAAAGTGATTTTCCTTCTGAAGTTGTCTTCTTCTTCTTCCTCTCAGAAGTCTTCTTCTTGTTCATGTGGATGGTACTCTTTGGATTGTAGACGCAATCCTTAAAAAAGTGAGTAGCATCACCACACATTCTGCATTTAATAGGTGTACTTCTGAGGGTCTTCTTTTGAGGAGAACGTTAAGCTTGATCTAGTTCCACTTCCTTCTTCATCTTCATAGATGATGCAGCAGGCTTCTGAGGGTGAGGCTTACTTTTGGAACTGGATGGTTCAGGCTATGCAATAGTGGTGCATATTTGATCAACTTTCTTCTCTTGATCAAGATGGTTTGAACTTGAACTAGGACCCTTCGTACTAGAGTCCATAATTAAGTCTTCAGTGTTCACCACTTCAAATCCAGCAAAAATAAAGAATTTTTTTGCTTGGAATTGAAAGTGGCCTTGATCTATTGAGCTTTCTTTGACTTTTTTTTGGCTGCCCTGATCAAATTCTTCCTAGCTGACTTGTCCATCCTTGATTCTTTCTTCTCTCCAGGAGGATAGTGACCCTTTTTAGGATGATCCTCCTCACTCACTAATGGTTCATTATTCACTATGAACTCTTCATCTTCATCCTCTTTTTGGATAGGGCCAATGAGAGGCAACTCATCTTGACTAGTTCCACATCTTAGAGATCTTACAGATAGTAATATGTGTGGAGGAGCTATCTTACTTGAACCCAGTCCCTGCCTCTTTTGATAAAAAAAAGTCTTTGCATGCAAGGATGAGGATATGATGTTCTTGAAGGTTTACTCTTCAAGAACACACTTTTCTGCCTTGGCTTAGCTGATCAAAAGCTCAGCCTGGTATTCAGTTAACCTGGTAATGAGATCTTTGATTTGAGTCCTGTAATTTGTGTGCTCATGCTTAAAAGTTGAAATTGTTTTCTCTAAATCTTTTATTTTAAGTTTATAGTTATTTTCAGCTCTTTTGAAATCAGCTTTTAAAATATTCAAAGAGTCAAGGTCAGATCTCACTTCAAGGTTATAGGACCTATACATGTTTACTTTAGCAATGCATTTAGATGTATAGAGATGTTCTAATACCTTGGCTTATTCATGTTCAGCCATCAGTGCATGATTTGGAGAAACATCAGCTACCTGAAAGCTCAAGTCAAAGCCTCCCTCTTCAACAGCAATAGCAGCTTGCTGTTTTGGTTGCCTTGGCTTCTTAAATCTGGGAGCTACATCAATGTAGCTTGGTCTAGATTGTGCTTGGCCACTATTAGTACTTGGTGCCTTGCACTCCCTAGAAAAGTGTCCTATCTAGTTACAGTTATAACATTTTACTTTGGTTTTATCCAATCCAAACTTTCCACTGAATACATTGATGGGAAACTTTCTTCTGGTTCCCTTATAGAATCTCTTGGCTCTATGAGTGAAAAAAGTCATTTGCTAGACTATCTCCGTAAACTCCAGGTCATCTAGATGGATACAATCCAAGTCTTCAAGAGTGAAGAGAAAGTTTCCACAACTTTCATCAGTAGACATAAAGTCTTGCGATGAGCTTGTCTCTTAGAATGGGCTTCCTTGGATGTAGCTCTCCCTTGGTTTCACTAGGAAGGTGATGAAAGGTCCCTTTTGTGAGTTGTCAAGGTAGAAGATAAGATGATGCTGTGGTTCTTTACTATCACCTTCAACCACATGGAGGGTTGAACTCTGTTGATTGCAGGAAGAGCTGCCAGATGGATTCTCTATGTTCATCTCCATCTGATAACCACTAAGGATACCATATAGCTCTGTGAGAGTAAGGGTGGAGAGGTTTTCAGTTCTTTTAGTGGCCACACAGTAGTGAGTCCATTGTCTGAGAAGAGAGAACATGAAGTTTCTCACAATGTCCCTATTCTCGAGCTTAACTCCTTCATCCATGAGAGTATCTACAATCTCAACATACCTAAAGTATTGTTGAAGCATTTTTTCACTTGACTTGAAGGTGAAATTCATAAATTTTTGCTTCAGTGCACACTAGAGCTGCATTGTAGTTTTACACTTTCTGAATCCTCTATATATAGAGTTGGGAAGAGTCATTTGTAGAGCGGTCATGGACTTCTGATCTATGTCAATCTTCTTCCAATCTTCCTCAGAATCACCAACCACTTTCTTTGGAATCATCCCACCTCCAGCTGTGGTTGAAGAGGTGCTTGGGATGTGAGGTCCTGAGACAATAGATCTCCACATCCTGCTATCCTGAGACTTGATGAAGCCTTCCATTCTTTGGCACCAAAGTATCAAAGTCATCAGGAGTGATCAGTGAAGATTTTGTCATGCTACCAGTTTTCATGTCTGCCTTAGTGAGAGCTGCCATTTTAGCTGGTAAATGATTTGTGAAACTGAAGAGATTTAAGATGGTGAGATCTTACAATCAAGAGCCTAAAAAGCTCTGATACTAATTGCAGGACCGCTAGAGGGGAGTAATGCAATAGTTTCACAAGGTTGGAGAGAACAAACAAGAATAGTTAACAGATCAAATAGGGAACCGGAAAATAAAATAATGAACAAAAGTAAAGAACACAAACAAAACACAAGTATTTGGTTTTTAAGAATGATGTATATTTCTCTTAAGTGTTTTATAATTGTTACAAGGCTTAGTCCTAAGGACTGGTACCAGAGATACTTTATACTACATCCTACACCTGACATACTTTTAAAGACCAGCTAGAATACTAATCCAGACAAGAAGATCAATGTAAAGTCAAAAGGCAGATTGGCTTTTGACTAGTGACTATGACATGTCATAGCTCACATCCTTATCTATTACAAAAAGGATAAAGTACAAAGTAGAAAGTTACAGACTCTAAGACCTTAATCTATAGTTGACAAAAGTATGGAGATATCACCAACTTGTATAAGTTGGTGAGTCTTCAAAGATCGCAGCGGAAAGTTGTTCAGATTTTGTCAAAAACATGTCAGAGAAAGCATGTCTCTGTAATCAAATGAAATCAGTGTCTTGGCTTCGGAAGACTTTTTCTTGAAGCTTCGAAAGACATCATCTTTGGCTTCGGAAGAAATGATCTTTTGGCTTTGGAAGATTTGACACTTAGAGAATTTCTTAGTGCTTTTGTCAAATCTTCCGAAGTAACTTTCTCTGTACTTCAGTGTGCATGCTGAGAGCTCTTTGATTGCATCAGCCTCTAAGTTAACTCTTACATTTTATACTTTTTTATACGTCATATTAAAGGGCCCCATTTTTTGTTCTCCCATTTCCTAGGGTCTCCTACATAATTCTTAGGGCCAGCCCTATTGATCAATCACAAGTATGGGTGTGTACATGTGTAAAGATCGTGACTTTGTTGTAGATTGATCTCATGTATGAAACCAAGAATGAAATCAAACACGGATTCATAATTGTAACAAGAAGAACAAGAACAAGCAATAGTAAATATAAACTTCGTATATTGCTCTCTGAAATGAGTTACATAAGTTGTAGAATTTAAGGGTACTAAACAAAATGAACTAAGCAACATATATATACTTAAGCAAAAAAAGGTCTCACGCGAGAACTATCTTCTCACGCAGATCAAAGTTCTTGCACAACTTGATCTTCAAATTTTTCTTTTTGATTTCCCGAGCCTTTAGGTTCAATACCTACAATCTCCCCCAAGGCCCGGTGAATCAAATATTCAACGTTTACGTCTGCAACCATGTAACTACCCCCATAAGCGTACATCTTGTTATTCAGGGCCTTAGAAATCAACCAACAAAATTGAGCTACTATGAAATGAACAGATTCCTTAGCTTGAATTGGACAAGCTTAAAGCCTCATCAAATCTTCTCTTCCAAATTTGAGCAAGTCAACAGGGTCGATGATACGGTATTCTTTATCGCCACAATGGATAACTACATGGCCAGTTGTCTTTTCACAACCCCGCCATATTAGTTTTGACAAACTGTTAATTGGTACGAGGGCGTGCATTGGAATATTTCTAGTATATTTGAGTGCTTGTACACTCTTATCTTCATTGGCTTGTTAGTGTTTGGATCTATGCGTGTCTCATCTTCAATGACCTTTAATTTAGCTGTTTTAAAGTCTTTGAAGTTGGATTTGCTTTGACGCCAAATCATGTTTCAAATCCAATTAGCCTTTCCATAATTACTCATGTTAAAAATGGCAAACGACCCATCGCATAAAGATCAGAAACTCTCAAAGTATGAAAATCATGCTCATCTTGGTAATACTCTATCATACCAGTGCGTCTATTCATGATATACATCTTCTTTTCTCCATTGTAAGCCCAACTCATAACAGGCTCTGAATTTTCATACCGAGTGAATGGTTGGGAATGTCTAAGTGTATGCACATAAGCCAGAGGTGGAGGAGCAATCATAGATAGATTTCCGACCTGACATAATGCAATCTTTCCTATAATGCCATCAGTCTCAGAACTGTTGCTCGACACCAGAATCTGAAGCAATCTCCTATTCTTCCAAAAGTATATCAGAGAATAAGCTCTTTATACAATTTCCAAAAATATCAATTTAATCAATAGACTCATCAAGATCGTCAAATGGACCCATCTCCGCATCAGATTCCTTAGCCAATATTTGTTGTTTAAAAGTGTAAACCTCTTTCTGATACATCTCCCCAGTGGATGGATCTAATGGTAGATAATCCTTTGGATCATCAGGTCTTGGTTCAAAGACATTATTAGAACCTGATTCGCAAGAAGGACCAGCAGTCGAGCCCATATCACCTCCCTGATCATCATTACCATCATCTTTCTTCTTCCCTTTGTCATCCTTACCATCATCACCACCACCACCACCATCATCATCATCTAAATCATCTTCTTCATCATAACTAAAGTTAACTTGATCGAATCCATGATCATCATCTTCAGGTTCAGTACTTTATAAAACATGTTCAGGCTCCATAATCACTTCCCTAATATTCTAAACCACAGATTGATCCTCAGTAACCTCTTTATTCATAATCATAGTTGGTTCTTGATCAACATCAGTAGTCTCTGTTGCTTAATTAGTAACAACACGATCAACACTAGGATCTGGACCAGAAAGCTGCTATCCACTCGACTTTCCAACTTCTATAGATGTACTTTGATTTGGCTAATCAAATGTAAATGAATATCTGGAAGAAAGGTCTCTAATGTTATTCTCTAAGATCTAAACATAGTTGAATATGAATTGGTGCTGATGTTCAAGACTCTTAATCCTTTCATCCTTCTCTTGATTAAGATGGTGTAACTCATAAATTTGCTGAGTTTTCTCTAACATCTCCCTCTCTAAAACTTGAACTCTCTGTTCAAGTGAAACAAGAGTAGGTGAACCTGAAGAAATTCTAGCGGTATATCTTTTCTTAGGAGGAGTGTTGAGAAAATCATCCATACTAAGAGTATCATCATCGCATTGACCTCTCAAAGGTGTACTTTGTACATCATCTGTTATGGGCATAAGTGATGATGTTATAGTAGTTGATTCTGTAACAATCACTAGAACCTCTTGAAGAACAGCCTCATTAACAGTGATTGGAGGCTCAGACACTAGTATATCTATATCAGGTGGCATAGTTATCATCGTGCTCCAATGTCTTCTAATCACACCTCATCCTCTACCCCTACCATGTATGTCAACATTAGGGTCAGCTTTCTTTCTTGCCATCTTCTTATTCCTTTTCATAATGGCTGGTGAATCCTCTAGTATAAAGTTCGTATCAGTAACCTCAGCTGTGCATTTGGTTGGAGTAACCGACAATCTGGGTCTTTCTTGACGCACATAAGGTACATGACTGATGTGATCACTATCAGTCTCATCACTCAAACTGTCGTCAAACCATGACTCAATCTCTTTATCAATAGTCATACCACCAAAAAGAGAAGAACTTCCTGGAGCATCATTAGAAATTTGGGTTGATAAAGAAGTCGAGTCTATATAATGTGGTTCTTCAGTGGCTTGTTGATGAGGCTGCTGAACATTTGGTTAGAAATCATCTGTGAACTTGCCAAGTTTAGCAAAATGATCACCTTTCCAAGCATTTCCATGAGAACCCATAATTTAAGTGAAAATGTCTTTTTTCATCACCATGACAGTATAAGTAGTAGACTCAGAAACAACTAACTCAAGTTGAGCAGCATTAACTATCATTTGTATGAATCTAGGGTTTATAATAAACTTCTTCCCAGCAATGCAATCACATTCTTTTTCATCTCAGAAAATATGGCCTTGGATATGCTATATGGTTAGTCATCTACTAAACAAACCAGCAGTGATCCGAATACTACACTAAGGCTATCAAGGCATGCCTTCAAGTTGCTTAGGCAATGAACAACCACATGGAATAGAAATTTCCAAAATGGTGGAAGATGCTTCTTCTCTAGAGTAGGATATCTATGGTCATATCCCATTCTCTTCAGGCAGTTTCTTACAACATCCTCATCAATATTAATAGGAGCATTAGGTTGATCTTCTAATACTAAAGCACTGTTGATGATCTCAACTGTAATCACAACTTGCTTTCCCTTGGCATTAGCAGCTATACAAGGCTCTCCCTCAGTATCTCTTTCATTAGCAGCTGATAACTATAACTCATCTAAAATGTGTATGTAAATAATCAGATTAGTGGAGATAGCTTGATGAATACGTGAGGTCTTTAACCCGTCTATTAGTGAACAAAATAAAGCCTTGTCTTCTAAAACATCTTTGAGATAAGCAACAGCATTATGGTTTTTGTTAAGAACCATTGATCTTTCCATCTATAATAGGAATAAACATTTTAACCAATAACAAAGTTGAAAATATCAGACTTCGAAAAATTTCAAAAAATTTGAAAATTTTGAACATTTCACGCGACAAGTACATTGTTCGCATGCGAATTGTTTTCAAGCAAGTTCAACTTCTCGTGCGGCAAGATACTTATCGCATGGAATAATGCTGACCAAAAGTCAACTATTCGCGTGACAGGTCAGATATGCTCATGCGAATTTAAAAGTTGTCGCGTCTGTTCATCTTTTCTGAAACTATTCTCACGGGATAACCCCAAAATCCATTTTCAAATTAAGGTCATTACAGTGAGTTTTAGCCATTAAAACTTGTTTTATTAGTGTTGATTAGGTATGTGTTAAGTAAAATCATGATTAATTTCATTAGACATTAAGTTTATTTGAGTTTTAAGTTTCGGTTCAAGTTCAAATACACTTATAACCATTCATTATTCATCAATATACCTTTGTTGAGTCTTAATCAATAATAATCGAATACAATGAGCACAAGAATCAAGCTAATCAAATTAACACTTCGAAAATTTTGAGAGTGAATTTGCTCAGTTTGTGCAACGCGAATGGTTCACTATTCGTATGACTATTGATATTTAAATGCTTCTGACTTCTCACGCGAGAAGTCAAAGTTTGCTTTAGTGAACTTCTCGTGTGCGAGAAGTATCACTTTTGATTTTTCAAAACTTTCAAAATTTTTCAAATTTTCATTTATTTAAAACTTTGTTTTGTTATTTTGACTTTTATGTTTTATCCAAGTGTTGAATTTAAATTAGAAACCTTCCTTTTATAAAACTCAATTTTGAATAAAACAAATCAAAACATAAACATAAATTATTTTTGTAGTTAAACTTGAAAATCAGAAAACTAACAACTCTTTTTAAGCATAACTTAAACTTTTTGTGAATTTTCAATTATAGGATCATATTTCTTTAAAATCAATTGTTAACATCTTCCAGCTATATTTAGAATAAGACTGATTAAGTTGATTGTCATTATATTTTGTCTAATTTAAACTCATATTTCAATTTTTACTAAGACAAATATGTTATGATTATTATCATGTTTTTAATCTCTTATATGAAATCAATGGACCCCACAATCAAAAATCCTGTAAAACTCCTATCCAGCTTCAAGGCACTTTTGAGATTTCAAGTCATCCCAATTTAACTTAAACGTTTTACCTTTGATCAGTAACCTCATGATTATTGATTTTCTTAGATTATCTATTTTGAGCATAACTAGCCTAGAAAATGTTTCTGAACACATAATTTTAACAAGTTTTAGGACTTATTAACAGTTAGTCGGACTTATGTTTTGCCCTTGTAAGATGTATAGGACTTATATGTAAATTCGGACTTACATGCCCCATCTTTTGATTTTACCTCCTATTTCCGAACATATTCTCAAAAATGAAAATATTTACTATATAGTATGTATGTCTTTGACATATCTGCAGGATAGTTAGAGGGTTCTTAACACTTAGTTAACACACTTAGGAGGATATTAATATCACTTAACAGTTCAAATAGGGAACTTAGAACTTTAAACAGATGATACAATGCACAACACAAGTAAAGTAAGAGCAAGAACACAAGAAAATAATTTTCAAGGTAGTAGTATATTGCTTTTTCAGTTCTATTACAAGTGTTTGCACTGATATATGAAATACAAGAACCTTTGACTCTTTCTACTAAACCTACAACCATCAATATGCAAAAAGATAGTTGGATGTGACTAATCTAGACAACAAGATCAGCCTAAAGTCAAAAGACAGATTGCCTTTTGACTAGTGACTATGACAAGCCATAGCTCACTTGACTTTTCTACTACAAAAGTCCAAAAAGAAACAAATACAGAAACTTGCAGACAAAGACCTTATCTACTTTATCATAATGCATGGGAGTTTCACCAACTGATGATAGTTGGTGAACCACCAGAGTGGGCAGCGGACAGATGGTTGTTTTATGATAAAGTTAATGGAAAAGGTGACTTTTCTCTCTCTTCTAAAGTAATCAGTCTTATCTTTATTCAGCTTCGGAAGACTTTGTCTTGAGAGCTTTGGAAGACTTCATCTTTAACCTTCGGAAGAGTTGAGTCTTTGGCTTCAGAAGACTTGACACTTAGTGTAAAGTTTCCTCAGTAGTTTCTTCTGAACATTGGCTTCGGAAGATTTTACACTTAGCATTTTTCTTGAGTTTGTAAAACTTCAGAAGCTAGTTCTTCTTTGTTCCTTAGTGCATGTTGGATGACCTGGTTGTTTTGGCATCTTTTGATTGATCCTTTGGTTGCATCAGACTCTTAACCTCAGAGGTTCCTACAAACTCCCCCTAGGCTGATGCTACCAACATAGAGAGGTCTTCAGAATAGGTTAGTCCATATGAGAATCTTCAGAACTCCTTTCTTCATCAGTAGATCAGGATTTTTCAGACTCATGAAGTACCTTCTCATGTCATAGAGATCAGGTAGAGGGAGTTCAAGCATATCGCTAGTGAAGTAGATATGTTATTCTCCCTGATCTCTAGTGACATACCATCTATATGGGTTTTCATTGAATGCCCAGGATAGAATTGGTCTTCCAACAGAGAGAGGCTCTAGTATGATGGGAGTTGGTTGAGAGCCCTCTACATGCACTTCCTCAGGATGTTCTGACTCATCCTGAGGTTGGGAGGAGGATGCCTTTCTTTTTTCTTCTTTAAAGATCTTCTTCTGGCCATCCTCTTTCTTGTCCCAGATGATTTTAACTGAGAGGGTTGGTTTTCTCTACCAGGTTCTTTAGTGTATTCCCTCTCAGTTAGGATCTCCTCTATCCCAGGTTCAGAAGGAGAGGGAGGAGAACCCTGCTGTGGGTCAAAAGATGAAGTTGGCTGTTGTGTAGCTTTAGGTGCAGGTGGTGTTGTCTCTGTAGGTTCCACCTTTACCTCAACTTCAGGTTGAGCTTGACTTGATGATGAATGAAGATCCATAAGCTCTCCCCTTTTAATCTTCTGCTTGATCATCCTTATGTGCTCATCCATTATAGATAGAGACATGGGACCAAGCCTCCTTCCGGAGAACCCATATAGCTTCAAGAAGCTCATCATCTTCTACCTATCTTCAGACTTTTTCAGACTTTTTTGGATGATGGCTCTTGATTTAGCAATCTCTTCCCTTTGCCTCTTTCTAGCAGCTTGTTTTTCTCTTTTAGCTCTTTCTTCTAGCTGCTTGTTATATTCAAATGAGATGTAGCCATATGGCAAGGAAAGAAGTGCCGGTGCCTGATAGAGACCTATGGCACTCAAGTAGTTGATCATCTTTAATCTTTCTTCTTCATCAACTACTTGAGGTTGTTCAGCAGCCACAATCTCTTCCTCAGGACTTTCCTGAACTGGGGAGAGAATAGGAATGTCCTTATAAAGCCTTTTCCTCCTCAATTCTTCTTTTTGTTTGAGGTTTAAGGCTGCATCCTCAGCTTCCTTTCTCTCATTTGACTGCTCTGTGTCTGCGAGTTCATTTAACTCATCCAAGGAGAGAGAGATGAGTTCATCAACATTGTAGTTCATGGTCCCCAGATAATTGAGTCTGGCTGCCCTTAGTTCATCTTCTTGAGTGTTTAGAATAGGGGCAGCTCTGATTGCATCTTGCATAAATCCTGGGGAACCACTAGAACTCTCTCCCCTTAGCTTCCTCTTCCTCTCTCTTTTTTCTTCTTCAATCTTCTCAGCAGTGAGTTTTCTTTTGCCTTTGTCTGCCACAGGCTGAGGAGAGCTTTGGCCTTCATTGCTTGGTTTAGCAAACAAGCTCTGGCCAGAGAGAGGTTGTAATGCACCATCACCAGCTGGTGCCTCACTAGGGTATGGGGTGCTGGAGGAGATGTTGTCTTAAGGTTCATAGTTTCAGCCTCTGGGCCTTCAGTCAAGGCTTTCCCTTTGAAGCTAATCTTAGGGTCCACCTCAACATCCAGTTGACTGAAGGCTTCAATTGCTAGCCTCTGTCTATATAGTGCTGATCTCCTTTTGAATTCTTCCAGCACCCAATCTTGAATTTTACTGGCTAGTCTGACAGCTTGTCCGTTATTGCTTGGGTTGATAAGTGCTAGATCTACCAGATTTATACCCTCATAGAAACTCAGGTTTGAAATGTTTAAGATTTCTAGTTGACCCTAAGCTCTAGAGAGTACAAGAGCTTTCCTTTCACTGTCATACCCCCAACCCCAGATTGGGTTCTCAGAAGGGGCAGACATTGCTCTTGGTACTCCTTCCTCAAACAGTTGTAGTATTAACAAATATAGATCACTGTCTAGAGGAGGTTGTTGAGTATGGACAACTGCAAGAGAGGATGGTGAGTCCTCTATGTCCATACTCTGAGAGGAACTCCCAGGTTCTGTGATTGTTAGGATTTTCTCCCCCTTTTTGGTAGCATCACCCTCTTGCATAGGTGAGCTGGGAGATTGATCCATGACATCCATAGGTTCTTGTGGACCTGGATGAGTTGATCTCATTGGTCTCTCAGCTAGCTTACCCTTAAGATCAGTGATCTTAAGTTGCTGGTCATTGACCCTTTTCTACAAGATAGTCACCTGACATTCCAGGTGAGCTATCCTTGACACAAAGTAGGTGCACATGTTTGAAAGTTTGTGCACCTTTTGTTGCAGACTCCCCTCATCTTCAGATGAAGTATCATAAGGGAATGAGAGGATTGGACCTGAGTCTTCTCCCTCATCACCAGCATAGGTTTGTTGGCTGCTAGATTTCCCCTTCCCAATGACATCTTCAAAGTGTCAAGAGGCTGGGTTGCCATGGTAGAGGTCCTAGTGATGTTATCACTGGAAACAGTGATAGCCTCTGCCACATGGGTCTCCTGGACAATCTGATGGATCTCCTGGACAATCTGAAGATCCACCTCAGTTTGGGGCATCTGATGTGGGCTAGAGATGGGTGAGGCAGGAGCACTCATCACTCCTTGAGTGTGGGAAGAGAGGAGAGACTCATGGTACTCACTGAAACCCAAATCTTCATCAGAGTAGAAGTCAAGGCTAGGAAGTTGTTGATTTAAATCAAGAGGCTGGGGATGGTAACTTTCCCCTGAAGGTTGATCACTAGAGTGTTGAGACTCAGAGTGATGGCTTAAGGCTGTTTGAGAGGGTGTGAGCTCATCAGGCTGAGCATGAGGAACTTCAGCACTGATAGTTGCAAAGATGGGAGTGGTTTGCTCCTCAGGGGAAGTGGGAGCTCTAGTGACCACTTCCTCCTGTGTAGGTTGTGATATGGGGGCCTGCACATGCTCAATAGCAGTGCAGGGGTTCGTTTGGATTTTCTGGTGTAAGTGATGGTAATGTTTGGCCTTGATGGTGGTTGAGAAGTTGAGGGTGTTGGTTCATCACTAGCTGGTGCTGGTAGGATGTCACCCTGAGCAATGACTCAAACATTTTTCGGACAAGGGCTGTTTCTACCCCTGAGAACCCGACAGTTGGCTTTTTCAATATTTTGAAAATGTCGGGCCTCATATGTGCAAGTTTCAGAACATTACCTGTTCCCCTCAACTGTGGTCCCATTTCACAGTTAAGAATGTGTTAAACATACTGAGGAAACATGTAATATTCTAGGGAGTCCAAATTTGCAAGTAAATTTGTGAAAACAAACTGAGAATACCTGAATTTGACCCCTTGAACCATCCCATGGACAATGAAGGAGAGGTCTTCTGGAATCTAGTCCCATCCTCCATGTTTGTTAGACAAGCTGTGGATGACAACATGGAGGAGGTACTTCCACTGGTATGAGACCTTCCCCTTCCTGAAGGTCTTGACTGTGAAGTCACCTTCATATCCCATCTGCTCAAAGGAATGGTTGACAGCAGCTTTTGGGAAGGACATTTCACCTTCTTCATCATCCAGCTGAAGATGGGTGTTGATGATGGCTGGAGTGATGAACAGTGTCCCCCCTGTACTGTGGCAGACAGTGCCTTCTCCCCATCCATGGTAACCTCTTGACAGGTCCGCCAGAACTCAAGCAATTGATCCTCATAGAGAGAAGGATCGATTGTAAGGGATGTGTAGTAATGAGACAAAGAAAGAAACCTACAAACGTCTGAGAAGCTTGGATCCTTCTCAGGGTCTAACATAGCAACTTGGTTGTGTTGCCTATGCAGGTGCATGGAGAAATCCGGGTCGTTACGACGATCAGGTTTGGCCATTTGGAAGCTTTGTAGTGAAGGAAGGTAGAAGAAGATGAAATTTGGGGGTAAGTTAGGTTACAGATCAATGAGAGAGGTGAAATGAAAGAGAACCGTTTGGAAAGATATACACTGGATTTGAGACAAAGTTAATTGAAAAGATAAACTTTGAAATCCGGATGTGGGTCCTACTTTCAAAAAGCGCACAAAAAGTTAGTTTTCTTGGAAGTAGAAAATAACTTTCTAAGACAATTGTGGCTTCGGAAGATTTGAAACAAAGCTTCCGAAGGTAAATTATGCTTCTGAAGATATCCCCAAGAATTTTGAAAATTTTAACTTCGGAAGAAATGAGTATGTCTTCCGAGACTAAATTGCTTTCGGAAGAAATTTGTTCTTAAAATACATTAAATTGTTTATAAGAGACTTAAGCTTTGGAAGATACTTCAAGAATTTCTTCAGAATGTAAATCTTAGATAAACAAATTGAAGGAATTTTTAGGACATAAATTTCTTCCGATGACAATTTCACTTCTTTCGACAGTAAAATTTTATTATGATTCTAAGGAATATCAGTTTAAAATTTTATTTTCTTCCAAAGAGAACTAGGCTTATGAGGTGAGCTAATAGACAACTTAGGACACATAATTTTTAGGAGAAAAATTTGATTAAGTTATTTCAGAAAATCTATTCAAAGTTAATCATCCTAATAGCTGATACAAGATATTTAAATCTCTGTTCATCAAAAGCCTTTATGAACAAATCAGCATATTGTTCATTTGTGTTAACTTTGATTAGTTTTATCAAGCCCTTTTCAAAGTTATCCCTAATCAAATGATACCTGATGTTGATATGTTTGGTCTTTGAGTGCTGCATAGGATTCTTTGTAATAGAGATAGCACTGTTGTTGTCTATGTGGATGGGAGTCTCCTTGAAGTTGAATCCATAGTCAAGCATCTGATTCTTAATCTAAAGCACTTGAGCACAATAGCTTGCAATAGCAATGTATTCAGCTTCAGCAGTTGATACAGACACACAGGATTGTTTCTTGCATTGCCAAGAGACTATCCTTCCACCAAGAAACTGACACCCCCCAGATGCGGACTTTGCAGTCATGTTGCAACCACCATAGTCACTATCTGTATAAGCATACAGATTAAAGTCTGAATTCTTTGGATACTAAAGGCCTAGATTTAGGACACCTTTGAGATATCTAAGAATCTTTTTGACAGTGATTAGGTGTGACATCTTGGGGTTTGCTTGATATCTTGCACATATGCATATGGCAAACATGAAATCAGGCCTGCTAGCAGTAAGATACATAAGTGACCCAATCATAGCCCTGTAAAGATGTTCATCAACATACTCCCCTTCAAGGTCAAGACCAAGGGAATGGTTTCTGGCTATGGGTGTCTTAGCAACTTTACAATCAGTCATCTTGAACCTTGTAAGTATGTCCTGTACATACTTTGACTGACTGATAAAGATGCCATCTTCAACCTGCTTCACTTGAATTCCTAGAAAGAAATAGAGTTCCCCCATGGCACTCATTTCAAATCTATTCTTCATCAGCATCTCAAAGTCTTTGCAGAGCTTTGGATTAGTTAAACCAAAGATGATGTCGTCTACATATATCTGAACTAGCAATGTGTCATTCCCTGTATCTTTGATGAAGAGAGTCCTATCAATAGTACCTCTTTTGTATCCATGATTGCAGAGGTATGTTGATAGTGTCTCATACCACTTTCTTGGAGCTTGATGTAGTCCATAAAGGGCTTTATCAAGCTTGCAGACATAATCAGGATGATCTGGGTCTGCAAAGCCAGGTGGTTGTTTAATATAAACTTCTTCATCAATCACCCCATAAAGAAAGGCACACTTCACATCAAGCTGGTAGACCTTGAAATCCTTGGATGCAGCATGAGCCAGGAATATCCTTACAGCTTCAAGTCTTGCTACAGGAGCAAAGACATCAGTATAATCAACTCCTTCTTCTTGTGTGTATCTTTGGACAACCAGTCTAGCCTTATTTTTGATGATGATCCCTCTATCATCCTTCTTGTTCCTAAATACGCACTTGGTACCTATGACAGTCTTCCCTTGAGGAAGAGGGCATAAGTTCCACACCTTCTGTCTTTTGATTTGAAGCAACTCTTCTTGTATTGCTTCAATCCAGCTTCCATCCTTTAGAGCCTCATCAACTTTCTTAGGCTCAATTTGGGATAAGAAACAAGAATGTAGACAAACATGGCTATCATCAGTTTGTCCTCTTGTTCTCACCCTAGAGTCAACATTTCCAATGATGTTTGTGGTGGGATGTGACTTGTGGATCCTGAGTTGAGGGATCACAGCAAGTTGGTTGGACAGATCAAGATTAGAGAAATTTTGATCTAGCAAAGAAGAGTCCCCCACCACATCAGCACACTTATCAAGAGAAACTTGATCCAATGAGTGTGTGACATCATTGATGTTGTCTTTAATGGAGTGGCTATCAGCATCAAGTAATTCTTGATCACTGTCACCTCCATCCATTACTCCTGCATTGGAGGTTCCTTCACCTGAATTCTGAGCCTCTGAACTGGACTTTGAGGGTAATTCAGTTGAATCAGTAGTATTTGTCATGCTTGTGCTGATAGGAGCCTCAATGACAGGGTTAGTCACCATTGGAGCTGAAGTAGTCTTCTTGTTTAGTCTTCTCAGCTCAAATCTTGGGTCAGGATCCTCTGTTGACCTGTTATCCATAGATCCTGAAACATTCTCACAAGATTTGTTAAAGCAGTTGGTAACTAAATCAAGATCAAATAGCCAATCTGGACCAGAACCTTTCATACAGGGTGTGTGTTCATTGAAAGTCACATTGGCTGACTCCTCAATGATTCTAGTTGAGATTGTATACTCTATAAGCCTTGGTTTGAGAAGAGTATCCAACAAAATGTCCATCATCAGATTTCTCAACAAACTTAGCTATTTGATCTTTGGTATTCAAGATGGTGCAAGGACATCCAAATGTTCTGAAGAAAACCAATAAATGGTCTCCTTTTATGCCACAGTTCATAAGGAGTCTTACCATATGTCTTAACTACTAAAACTCTGTTCTGCACATAGCAGGCTGTGTTGACAGCCTCTGCCCAGAAGGTGATGGGCAGCTTAGAGTCAGACAACATAGTTCTTGCAGCTTCAATAAGTGTCCTGTTTCTCAACACCATCTCAGGAGTCAACACCATTTTGCTGAAATCCTGGGAGCACTTATTGTCACAAAATGTATCAAGGATTTGGTTTTTAAATTTGGTTCCCTGATCACATCTTATGATTTTGACCTTGTGATCAGATTGATTCTTAATTTTTAGAATGAAATTCTTCAAGATTTCAAAGGTTTCATCCTTAGTTCTAAGGAAAAACACCCAAGTGAATCTTGTGAAATCATCTATGATCACTAAACAGTATGAGGTCCTTCCTAGACTCATTACACTGGTGGGGCCAAACAGATCCATATGTAACAAGTGTAGGGGAGTAGTGATAGAGTTTATTTCCTTTGGCTTGTGAGACCTTTGTGTTGCTTCCCTTTCAGGCATGCAACATAGTGGTCATCACTTATAAACTCTTTCTTTGGTATTCCAGTTACCAAATCATTCTTAATCAGTTTATTCATGTTTTAAAGTTTACATGGCACATTCTCTTATGCCAAAGAAAAGACTCATCACTATTGCTTTAGATAGAAAGCAAGAAACCTCTCCAGATGGAGATGCTTCTTGCAAGTCCATCTTGTACATGTTTCCTTTCCTGGGGGCTCTAAGCAAAATATGCTCAGGAGGAACGTCAACCCCAGGCTTGAGAACAATGCACTCATGCTCAGTAAAGAGCATATGATGTTTTTGGTCATAAAATTAGGACACTCAAAAGATTGTATCCAAGCTCTTTGACAAAGTTTACCTTCTCAATACTGAGCTTACCATTTATAACCTTGCCCCTGCCAGTAATGTACCCTCCTGCATCTCCCCCAAAAGCAACTGGTCCTCCATCAATCCTTTCAAGTTTTGAAGCAAGGACTCATTGCCAGTCATGTGCCTGGAGCAGCCACTATCAACAATCCAGATATTTTGTTGGTCTTTAGCTGTCCCTGTACAAAAAGAGATGATTTAGTTACATTTGGAAACCGCCTCATTGGTCTTAGGCTTATTAGAATGAGTTAAAGGCAATGAAACAGTAATAGATCCTATGCTCAGGTTTTGGGGATCATTTGTTGTTTCTGATGATGAACTTTTAGCCACATGGTCTTCCTTCATCTTCCACACCACCTTTGAAAGATTGGGCTTGACCTTCAATGCTTCGGAAGCTTTTGTGGCTTTGAAAGCTTTGGAGACTGATCCTTCGGAAGATCTTGCTTTCACTATAGCAGGCCTCAGTACTTCGGAAGCATTCCTTTCTTCCGAGACCAATTTTCCTTTTGAAGGCAATCGTTCATGTGCCTTTTTCTTCATTTTGGAGCTTCCGAAGGAAACAGATTTTCCTTCCGAAGCTGTTTGTTTCTTCTTCCACTTATAAGTTTTCTTCTTGATCATATGGATAGTGCCCTTTGGATTGTATTTACAATCCTTAGCCAGATGTGAGGTACTACCACACATAACACAGTCTATATCTTTTCTTCTGAGAGCCTTCTTTTCCAAAGAAGACTGAGCTTGAACACTTTCCTTTTCCTCTTTCACCTTTTCAAATGATGTAGCAGGCTTCTTAGGGTGAAGCTTGCTTTTAGAAATGGATGGTTCAGGCTGTGTAGCAGTGACACACAGCTGATCAATCTTCTGTTGTTACTGGAGTGAGTTGAAGCTGAAGTAGAACCCTTGGTACTAGAATTCTTGGCAGGATCTTTAGCTTTTATCACCTTGAACCCTGCAGAGACAAATACTTGTTTCTGTTTGAAATCAAAGGTGGTCTTGACCTCTTGAGCTTTTCTTGATCTTCTCTTTGCTCTTCTGATCAAGTTCTTCCTTTTGGTTTTGCTCAAACCAGCTTCTCTTTCCTCCTTAGGAGCATGGTGACCCTTTTTGGATTTACTCTCTTCACTCACCTCAGAGTCATCCCTCACCTTCTCCTCTTCATCCTCTTCATCACTGGGGTCTATGGATGGAAGCTCATCTTGACCAGTTCCACACCTTGGAGATCTAACAGATAGTAGAGAGTGTGGAGGAGCTATCTCACTAGATCATAGTCCCTGCTTGTTCTGATAACACACTTTTGCATGCAGAGATAAGGATATCATGTTCTTGAAGGTTTCCTCTTCAAGAACACATTTTTCTACCTTGGCTTTGCTGATCACAAGCTCGACCTGGCATTCAGTCAACTTGGTAATGAGATCCTTAATTTGAGTCCTGTAATTTGTTTGCTCATGTTTAAGATTTGAAACTGTTTTTTCTAGATCTTCTATCTTAAGTTTATAGTCATTTTTTTCTCTTTTAAAATCAACTTTTAGAATATTCAAGGACTCAATGTCAGATCTCATTTCCAAGTTGTAGGACCTGTATCTGTTTACTTTAGCAATACAGTCAGGAGAGCAAAGATGTTCAAGTACCTTGGCTTCATCGTGGTCAGCCATGAGTGCTTGGTTTGGAGATGCATCTTCAGCTTGAAAGCTCCAGTCAAAGTCTCCTTCTTCAACAGCAACTGTAGCTTGCTGTCATGGCTTCTTATTCTGGTGCCCTACTTCAGTGTAGTTTGGCCTGGATGAGGCTTGGCCACCATTTGATTTGGGTGCCTTGCATTCTCTAGCAAAGTGTCCCATCTGGTTACAGTTGTAACACTTGACTTTGCTCTTGTCCTGCCCAAACTTGCCACTGGCAACATTGCTAGGAAACCTTCTCCTAGTCCTCTTGTAGAATTTCTGGGCTCTGTGAGTAAGAAGAGCCATTTGCTGGACTATCTCCATATACTCCAGATCATCTGGGTGGATGCAGTCTAGGTCTTCAAGAGTGAAAAGAAAGTTGCCTGTACTTTCATCAGTGGAGACAAAAGCTTGAGAAGAACTTGTCTCTTGGAAGGGACTTCCTTGGATGTAGCTCTCTCTGGGTGTCTCAGGGAAGGTGATGAAATGACCCTTTTATGAAGTCTCAGGGTAGCAGATGAGATGATGTTGTGGTTCTCTGTTATCCCTTTCAACCACATGAAGGGCTGAACTCTGGTGAGTGTTGGAGCTACCAGATGAATTTTGAATATTCATCTCCGTCTGGTATCCACTGAGTATCCCACACAACTCAGTGAGAGTAAGGGTCTTGAGGTTTTCAGTCCTCTTAATGACCACACAGTAGTATGTCCATTGTCTTGAAAGAGAGGACATGAACTTCCTAACAATATCCCTGTTCTCAATAGTTACCCCAACATCAGCCAGAGTATCCACAATCTCAACATACCTGAAGTATTGTTGAGTCATGGTTTCACTTGTCTTAAAGGTGAAATTTTCAAACTGCTGCTTCAGGAGATCCTTCTTGTTCTCCTTGGCTTCATTTGAACCCTCATACATCAGTTTCAGTGCATCCCATAGCTGTTTAGCGGTCTTGCACTTCTTGAAACCTCTGTAGATGGAGTTTGGAAGAGCAGTTTGGAGGGTTGTCATGGCTTTCTGATCAATGTCAATTCTTTTCCAGTTTCATCAGAAAAGTCAGCCCTCTCCTTTGTATCATGCCACCACAGCAGCAGCTGAAGAGGTGCATGGTACATGAGGTCCATCTACAACAGACTCCCACATCCTGGAATCTTGAGACTTGATAAAGCCTTCCATTCTTTGACACCAAGTGTCAAAATCCTCAGGAGTGATCAGTGGGGACTTTTCATTGTTCTAGTTTCCATATCAGCTTTGGAGATAGCTGCCATTTGAAGAGTTAAGTGATGTGTGTTACTAAGAGGTTTTAAAGATGGTGAGATCTTGCAAACAAGAGCCTGGAATTCTCTGATACCAAATGCAGGACCGTTAGAGGGTTCTTAACACTTAGTTAACACACTTAGGAGGATATTAATATCACTTAATAGTTCAAATAGGGAACTTAGAACTTTAAACAGATGATACAATGCACAACACAAGTAAAGTAAGAGCAAGAACACAAGAAAATAATTTTCAAGGTAGTAGTATATTGCTTCTTCAGTTCTATTACAAGTGTTTGCACTGATATATGAAATACAAGAACCTTTGACTCTTTATACTAAACCTACAACCATCAATATGCAAAAAGATAGTTGGATGTGACTAATCTAGACAACAAGATCAGCCTAAAGTCAAAAGACAGATTGCCATTTGACTAGTGACTATGACAAGCCATAGCCCACTTGACTTTTCTACTACAAAAGTCCAAAAAGAAACAAATTCAGAAACTAGCAGACAAAGACCTTATCTACTTTATCATAAAGCATGGGAGTTTCACCAACTGATGATAGTTGGTGAACCACCAGAGTGGGCAGCGGACAGATGATTGCTTTATGATAAAGTTGATGGAAAAGGTGACTTTTCTCTCTCTTCTAAAGTAATCAGTCTTATCTTTATTCAGCTTCGGAAGACTTTGTCTTGAGAGCTTCGGAAGACTTCATCTTTAACCATTGGAAGAGTTGAGTCTTTGGCTTCGGAAGACTTGACACTTAGTGTAAAGTTTCCTCAGTAGTTTCTTCTGAACATTGGCTTCGGAAGATTTTACACTTAGCATTTTTCTTGAGTGTGTAAAGTTTCCTAAGCTAGTTCTTCTTTGTTCCTTAGTGCATCTTGGAAGACCTGGTTGTTTTGGCATCTTTTGATTGATCCTTTGTTGCATCTGCCTCTTAACCTCAGAGGTACCTACAATATCTTTTATTTACCTCCACATTGGTATATTTGAGTCCTATATGGTCTTTTGGCATCTTTTTGTTGTTATGTCATTTTTCAATTTTCTTCTTTGTTTTTTGTTTATCTTTTTCTCTCTTTCTTTTTTTTATTTTCATAAATGTGTGTGTATATATATATATATATATATATATAATATATATATATATATATATATTATGTACTAATGACAACCACTGATTCAGAATATAATTGGCTTGAGTATGACTAGACTGTACTCTCAGTATGTTTTAACACAAAACCTTGATATGTGACCCATTTTAATCATATAGAATTTAGCTCAAGTGCATCACAAATCATATTGCTTTTATTCTTGTAAGTCGAGCCTATCAACATATCAAACATAATCCAAGTCAGTTTCTTTTTAAGCATTCGTATGTAATATATCAAAATCAAAAAAATGTACTATAATTTTCTACTTAAATTAAAAATCATTATGTAATGATTATATCAAATGAACGAAATCTTTTGAAGTTTTTAATATTTATTTTAATATTTCATAATTACTCCCCTTAAAACCAAAATCTTTTTCATTACATTTTCAAATTTCTCACCCTAAATTGTGATTATCTTTTAGTAAATAACAATTTCAACAAACTAAACAAGAAATATTTTTGTTTGAAGGTCTGGTAAATCAATCAAAGTTCATCATCTCTAAAGATTTGACAAGAAAATCAAAACAGGAATGATCAAATGCCTTAGTAAACAAGTCAGTTATGTTGTCATTAGATGTGACTTGTGCTAGATGAATAAGCTTTCTATCAAAACAATCACTGATAAAATGCATGTGAATGTCTATTGTTTTGTTTTTGGGTGTTGAATGGGATTCTTCACTATGTTTAAAACTACAAAATTATATAACAGCAGATTGTGGTGTTTAAAATTTTAAGACCATAATCAAGAAGTTATTGAATCCAAACTATTTGTTAACAACATCTTGATGCAGCCACAAGTTGATGTTGATAATTTATTCTACGTTTTGCACTGCCATGAAATCAACATATTTCTGAAAAATTGATAACCACCTGTAGTTGATTTTCTGTCCAAATTACATCCACCATAATCACTATCGGTATAAGCATATAAGTTAAATTCAGAATTCATAGGATACCAAAGTCCAAGTTGTGGTTGGCCTTTAAGATACTTGAAAATCCACTTGACAGCTTTCGTGTGAGACTACTTTGGATTACTCTGATAACATGCACACTGACAAACAAGAAACATAATATCAGGTCTACTTGAAGTAAGATACATCAAGTATCCGATCATTAATCCATACAAATATTGATAAACGTCTTCACCCGTGAGATCAGGAGATAAAGTGGGATGAGATGACATAGGAGTGGGTGCAATCTTGAAATTTGTATTTGTCAAGAATACTATAAACATATTTCTCTTGATGTATCAAAATACCCAAGTCATCTTGCTTGACTTGAATACCCAAGAAAAATAAAATTTCTCCAAGTGAATTCATCTCAAACTTCTTTTTCATTATTGCTTCAAACTCTTTACCCATATCTTCATTATAGATCCAAAAATGATATCATCAACATAAATTTGAACAAGAATGAGATCATCACGAGTCTTCCTTAAGAATAAAGTTTGCTTAATAGCAACTCTAGTATAACCATTTGCAAGCAAATATTTAGTTAGAGTAGCAAACAAAGCACGAGGTACTTGATGTAGCCCATAAATTGCTTTTGCTAACTTTTAGACATAATCAGGATGATATGGATCTTTAAAACCAAAAGGTTGACAAAAATAGGTTTACTCTTTCATTTCACCATAAAAAAACATTGTCTTAACATCCATTTGATAAACCTTGAAGTTCATGAATGAAGCATATGCCAGTAAGATACGAATTGCTTCAAGTCTAGCTACGGGAGTGTAGACTTCTTCATAACCAAGACCTTCAACTTCATAGAATTCTTGTAGAACAAGTCTGGCCTTGTTACGAACAATAACACCCTTTTCATCCATCTTATTGCAAAATATCCATTTCGTTCCGATAGTCAAGCTATCTTTTGGAAGTTCACACAAATGCCATACATCTAACTTCTTGAACTACATCAATTCATCTTGCATCGCTTCAACCTATCTATTTTCTTTTAATGCCATTTCTAAATTCTTTGGTACTATTTGAGAGATAAAGTACGTGTAAAAACATGTATTGATTGCTCATGATTGGCTTCTAGTACGAACACCTTGAGATAATGGATCAATGATTGCTTCGATTGGATGATTTCTATGAATTCTTAACTGAGGAATCAAATCTTTAGAAATAACTTCGTCTAAGTTATAAATGTGCCTAACAGGTTCTTAATCACCATTTCCTCCATCTTGTTGATATGCAACATGTTCCTCTAGATTAATGTCACAATCTGCTGTATCTAATGAATTTGGTTCAGCATATGAGTCTTCAAATGGAACTTGAATTGTTTCAATTGGAATATCCTGTTTAGAAGAAGAAATTGTATCAAAATCCTATAGAGCTTGTTTAATAACTAGATTAACTAGAATCAAATTAGACTCTTGTGATGAAGAAGAATCTGAAACAAAAACTTGATCCAAGTTTGGATTAGATGGTTGAATAGCTAAAACAGTTGAAAAAGACCTTATGTCTGATGATATTCCTTTGGTTGAAGTTGAAATAGGTCCAACATCATTAGAAATACATCATGAATGGATGATATCAAAGGTTGGTTATCTGAAGAGACAAAAGAAGATCGAATAAAGGTGTCAAACAATGATGCATAATCATATATCCAAGAAGGAGCAGATCTTGCATTAGTTTTGTTAGATTCATGCCAATCTATATCAAATGATTTGATAATCTGATTAGTTCTTTATTATAAACCCAATATGTCACTTTGTTGGCTGAGTATCCAATAAAATAATAGTTATCAACTTTTTTATCAAATACAGATTTTGAATCGGATGTGTGTAACAAAGTACAACAATAACCAAATGTTTTAAACTATTTGACTTTGGGTTTATGTTTGAAAAATATTTCATAAGAAGTCATATTTTGTTGTTTATTTAGTAATATATGATTCTAAACATAACAAGCAGTATTACCAGCGTCAGCACAAAAGAATAAAGGAAGTTTGGCTGCTAATAGCATTGTTCGAACTACTTCAATTAACGTTCTGTTTTGTCTTTCAGCAACTCCATTTTGTTGTGGTGTTCCTGCTATACTAAGTTGTCTATCTATCTTCTTTGAATCATAGAATTCATTCAAGATGTGATTACAAAACTCTGTTCCATTGTCATTTCTGATCTATTTTATTGATTTATCATTCTGATTTCCATGAGAGTCATGAACTTTATTGCAAATGAGGTGTTTCATCCTTTGTTGCTAAAAAGAAAACCCAAGTAAATCTAGAAAAATCATCGGTAATAACCAAAAAATATGCACAACGTCCTAAACTCAAAACACTCACAGGACCAAACAAATCGATGTGTAATAATTGGAGGACTAATTTAACTTTGGTATGAACAACTAGTTTGTGAGGAAGTTTGGGCTGTGTACCTTTGGAACATGACAGAAAATGTTTTGCAAGTCGAAATTCTTTCAAAGGTAAACCTATGACATGATTTCCTCGTACCAACTTGTTCATATTCTTAATATTAACATGTCTAAGATGACGATTTCATAACATTGAATCACTTTCTGAGGTTTTTAATAACAAACAAGACAATGTTACCAATGACTGAGAATCATTCATATCCATTCATCAACAAAACCCTTTCATCAGGTATTACAAAACTAGGTTTAATAATAAGAAATTCTTTATTAGTGAAGTGTGTAGAATAATGTTTGTCACAAATTTGAGAAACACTCAACAGATTGTGTTTTAATTCTTCAACAAAACTTAAGTCTTCAAAGCTTAACACACCGTTTGTCACTGTACCTTTCTTTATAATTTTACCTCCTTTATCCCCATCAAAAAATAACATAACCACAATTATGAGGCTGAACATTATTTAACAGTGATATGTTACCCAACATGTGTCTTGAACAATCACTATCAACATGCTATTCGTTGTTAATGACTTGTCTTGGTTATTCCTGCACATATGAATGAATTTAATCAATTTTAGAAACCCAAGCCATTGTTGACTTGAGAACATTTTTTCATCTAAATATGTCAATGATTTTAAAATCATATCTCTATTGTCATTGAACACATAATCATCAACAATGTCGGAATCTATAAATTTTGATTTTAACTTTCCATTTTTTAATTGGTTTTGTCAATTTCGTGACAATTTTGTTCAACGTATCTTTCATGAGATTGAGATGCCTTCATCAAACTTTGAGATTGCTTAATCACATTTATTTTGTCCAAGTTATTGTTTATTGAAACTTTTGGTTTTCAAATAAAAGTTTTTGAATAATTTGAATTTTTATAAAATTGCCAATTAACGAAAAATTATTTTTATGTGAAATAGAATTATGAAATCATTGTCTGCTTTTTGATTTGTGTTGATGAATGTAATTTCTTTCCATATGATTTGACTTTCCACAAACAGAGCAACATGGTTTATGATAAACATTATGCACTCATGTATTTCTCTAGAATTGTTTATGATAACCAATAAAGTTATTATAGAATCTGGCTTTAGTATTTCTTTGGCCATGTGATTCTTAAAAAGTCTCTCATTTCTCTCTTCCATTATAAACTTTTCTAGCTTGATCCAAAAGTGCAGGATTGGTGTTGGTTTCATAACACAAGTTTATCTCACAAACTCACTTAATCTCACTCGGTTTGATGAAGTAGAATTTCTAACTAAGTTCATAAGTAATATAATAAGTTAATGAAAACAAATCAACACAAGAGTAGTTTTTCAAGATACTTGTGTATATTACTTCTCAACTCAATATTACAAGTCTCTTACAAGCATAATTTACAAAGTTACAATGAGAAACTACATATACTACTATCTACAGCCGGTTATACTTGGATAACCAATTGGAATCTATAACTAGACAAATACTACATTGCTAGAAGTAAGGTATCTAAGATAAAATATTATTCTAGATTAGGTAGTCATGACAGGTCCACGACTTACCTTTGGTTACCAACTAAAAGTGGCAACTGTACTAACTTATAATGGGTGAACAGTAGATAAAAGTATGGTCAACTATATGGGCGTGGGAAAGCGCCATGCAATATATCAGAGGTTGTAGCGGATGTCAGACAAACCATACTTATATATACTGGTTCATAGTTTGTTCTTCTGAAGCTAAATGGCTTTCGAAGAATAAGTTCTTCCGAGGCCATTTATACTTTAGAAGAATCAACTTCTTTTGAATCTTCTGCAAGTCTTTAGGACTTTATTCTTTAGAAAACTTTGTCTTTAGGATCTTCTAAGTTATATACTTCGGAAGGAGAACTACTTAGTCTCTGAAGACTGAGTTCTCACTTTGGAAGTTCTTCAACCTTGAGCTCTGAAAGATCTTTGACTTGTCTTTAGAAGAGCAGCTTTGTCTTCGGAAGAACACTTCAAGTGTTGTTTTGGTTGCAACTTCTTCTCTTCTTCATTAAGTGTGTCTAAGTTGGTTGCAAGAAGTTGGAGAGCTTGGTCCAGTGTTCCCCTTGGCTGTTCAAGGAGTGCATCTCTTGTGAGGGAACACAAAGAGCCATTAGTGTATTTCAGATTAATTGACTCTTCCTTACAAGAGATGTCACTCAATGTTGTGCAGTTGATGAGCTTCCTCTTGATCTCCTTGAATTCTTCTAAGGTCAGGAGGTTAGAAGATTTAGAAGATGGTTTGGGTAGATTGGGTTCTGGGTTGTGTTTTGGGTTTAAGGTTAGGTGGTGGTGGTGGTTGTTAGGAAGCAGCGGGTAAGGGTGTGGGTAAGGCTGATGGTATGGGTTCAGGGGTGTAAGGCTTAGTGGTTGGTTTAGTTTTGATGGGGAAGGGAAAATATATGGGTGTAGGTTGTGGATTGGGTGTTGGTTTGGGTGCCATCCTCTGAACACTTGGTCTTTGAATTACCTCCTGTTTTCTTCCTAAGCGAATGTCAGCCTTGATGTCACTAACGAGTCACTATAAGGTCTTCTTTGACATAGGACCCACTTGCCTGCCAGTGAAGCCATGGGCTTTGAGATAAGCTTTCATCCATTCCTTATCTCCTTCACTCTTGGCAGCTGCAAGCTTTGCCTTTTCCTCCTTCTTCTTTTTCTCCCTTAGCTTCTCCCTGGCAGTCCTCTTCCTTTGTTTGTTGATTTGATCTTGCTCTTTGTGAAAAAGAAACAAGATCGTATCATAATCATGAGGTGCCAGCTCCTCTTGAGAATAGCCTTTAGAGCAGAGAAAGGCTATCCTCTCCATCCTCTCCCTTTCTATAGCCTCCTCCTTCCTTTTCCACTTCTCCTCCTCTATGGCCAACCTCGCTGCTTCCTCCTTTTCTTTTTGTAGCAAGGTTGCCTTCTCCAGATTTACAAGCTTATCAAGTGGGAGTAGAAGGATATCTTTATTGACTACTCCCAGGCTGATCAGCCTGTCTATAACCTCCACTCTCCTTTTGTTGTTGATACTTTCTGAGCGGTTGTTGCTGTTTTGCTGCTTACAGCCAACAGCTTCCCAGTATCAATTCTTCTCTTCTTCTTGAGATTTTTCAACCTTTCCTCCTCTAGAAGCTCCTCAGAAGTGAGCTTTCTCTTCCCCTTAGGATCATAGGAAGATTCAGTCTTTGGAGACTCAGGTTTAGAGGATTCAGGTTGGGGAGAGTGGGGTTGGACTTATGGTGTTTGAGATAGAGGGGTTGTAAGGAAGTCCTCACTGTTTACCTTAAAGAGTAGGTCAAGAATGGCCTTTGTGATGAACAGATCATCGGACAAGGAAGACAGTTTAATAATTCCTTCCGCAGCTTGGATTTCTGCTTTAGAAGAGACTTGAACTGCACTACCTGACGCTTCTAAATCGATTGTTGGGCCATGAGTCTGTATATCCCCTTCGAAGTTAATCTCAGGTTCAATAGACACCTTAGGTTGACTAACTTCCTCTTCAGAGGTAGATGGTGCACTCAGCCTTTGAAGCTCTTTAGCTCCAATGTAGGCAATGGCTACATCAAGGGAAGGTTGTTCAAGGGAGGAGCTTATCAAAAATGTGGTTAAAAATCTATTGAGGTCGATAAGCATTCTTGGTCCACTTGAATAGTAATAGGAGCTGGTTGAGGGAAAATGGTTGCAGGGTGTTGCTGTGTAGGATAAAAAAACGATATGGCATCAAGGGAAGTGGTTGTGATGGCAAAGCTGGGTTCTACATGTCTTTGTTCCTATACATTCTCCCCCTTTTTGGTAGCAATATCTTAAGAAGTAGATGAGCTAGAGGAAGAACTTAAAGAAACCTGAGTATGTACATGCCTAACAGACTTCTCAATCTATGTCTCAGCTAGTTGAGCCTTGAGATGTTCAATCTCAAGTTGCTGAGTGGCAGTCCTATCCTCTAAATTCTTAACCTTTAATTCAAGGTTTGAAACTTTTGAAAGCAGGTCTTAAACAATGAGTTTTAGACTACCCTCATCTTCTTTTGAAGAATCATTAGGAGATGAGATAACATACCTAGTATCTTCATCATCACCATTAGAAGTGGTTTCTTGGCGCCCTGGATACCCTTGCTGAGTGATGTCTTTTTCAGAGACATCAATTAGATGATAGATAAAGATCTTATGTGAGGGACCAGTAGAACATCTGCATATTGTAGTCTGTCCTGGTCTAGCTCACATTTGTTGATGTGCTGAATGAACCTGGGATACATGTAGAATGGATCCCGGGTGAGATTGCCTCTTAAGTTGTTCAGAACAAATTTTGAGTAGTTGAAGCGTAGGCCCTTTACCAACCCGTGGACTAGGCAGCCCAAATCATATGGGATTTGATCCCACCCCCCCGACTTGTTGGATAGGCAATGCAGGACGATGTGCAGCAAGAACTTCCAATTGTAGGAGAAGTTAAACTTATAGACAGTAGACCTGCTCACATCGTCGCCATATCCCATTTGAATATAGGTATTTTTCAACTCATATTTGGGGAATTCAGTAGGGGCTCCCTCATCATTAAGCTCCAAATGCTCCCTAATGGTTGATTCAGTTATTATGATCTCCTGGCAGCAGATCCTCGATCTGATGACCCTTTCATCGTTAATCGTCTCGCTTCGACCATTGGCCTAGAATTCAGCCATACGGTTTGAGTAGATGGTGGGGTTAATAGTGAGGGCAGTGAAGTATGTCGAATGTGACAGAAATTCGACAATAGGGGCAAAATTGACATCCTTTGAAGAATCAAGGATGGCGACCTGGTTATGTTGAGGATTCAAGGCCATTGTTTAAGGGAGTACAATTTGATTGAAGGAATTTGAGAGTGAGTGAAGAAGATAATAGAAATTTAGGGCTTTGTAGTGGTAAAGAAAGTAAAAAAAAAGAGATTCGGTAGTTTTTAAATGGGAGTTAAAATAGCAAACCGATAAGGTGAAAGGACTGTTTGGGTTTCGATTTGACAGGGGCGGTAAGATAAACCATTTAAAATATTCCGACAATCATCAATAAAATTTTACTTTTTACAAAGTGGGGCCCAAAGATTTCCGTTACACAGTTAAAGTTTTCTTCCGAAGGTAAGATTGCTTCCAAGAGAAAACACTTATGTTTCTCAATATTGTCTTCCGAAGGCATTTTTACTTCCGAAAGCAAACCATGTCTCCATGACAAGTTTGCATCCGAGAGTACAGTACTCTTCCGAGAAAAGAAGTTAGTAAGCTTTGGAAGTAGATTTAATCTATGATTAAATGTTCTTCTGAGGCTAAAAACTCTTCGGAAGAGAATATTTATGCAGAGGAATTTGCCTTCGGAAGATAGATAAAGATCTCTTCCAAGGGTAAATTTCTCTTCGAAAGAATTCATACTTAGAAATTTTTTTAAGGAAACCTTCTTGTAACAGGGCTTAGATTGTTTATAGACAACACAGACAAGACACATTTAAAGAGGTTTTTCAGAAGAAAAAGACTAGTCAATGTTAATCATCCCAATAGCTGTAATTAAAACTTGAATCTTTGTTTATTAAAGGCTTTGGTGAACAAATCAGCATATTGTTTATTTGAATTGACTTTGACTAGTTTGATTAGATTTTTCTCATAAAATATCTTGAATGAAATGGTACCTGATGTCAATATGCTTTGTCTTGGAGTGCTTGACTGGATTTCTTGTGATAGATATGTCACTCTTGTTGTCTATATGGATAGGGGTCTCCATCAGGTTGAAACCATAATCCAGCATCTGATTCTGAATCCAAAGCAGTTGAGCATAGCAGCTTGCAGCAGCAATGTACTCAGCTTTAGCAGTAGATGTGGATACACATGATTGCTTCTTGCATTGCTAAGAGATGATCCTTCCACCAAGAAATTGGCATCCTCCTGATGTAGATTTCTTATTGATGTTGCAGCCACCATAATCACTGTCCGTGTAACCATAAAGGTTAAAATACTTATTCTTGGGATACCAAAGACTCAGTTTGGGAGCTCCTTTGAGGTATCTAAGGATTCTCTTGGCAGCAATTAGGTGAGAAACCTTTGGAGCAGCCTGATATCTTGCACAGATGTAAGTTGCAAACATGATATCAGGTCTACTTATGGTGAGATACATCAGAGACCTAATAATTGCCCTGTACTGATGCTAATCAGTATCCTCCCCCTCAGAATTAGGACAAAGATTGTGATTTCTAGGTATAGGTATCTTGGCTGGCTTACAATATTTCATCTTAAATCTCTCTAAGATGTCCTTGACATACATAGATTGATTAATGAAAAACCCTTCTTCTACCTGCTTCACTTGAATTCCAAGGAAAAAATCCATCTTTCCAATGGAACTCATCTTAAACTTCGTTCTCATGATGCCTTCAAAGTCTTTACACATTTGGTCATTTGAGGATCCAAATATGATGTCATCGACATAGACTTGAACAAGCAACATGTCTTTCCCTGACTTCTTCATGATCAATGTCTTGTCTATGGTGCCTCTGGTGAAGCCATTCTTTAGAAGCTATTAAGATAGTGTATCATACCACAGCCTAGGTGCCTGATGCTACCCATAAAAAGCTTTATCCAGTTTGCACAC
Source organism: Flaveria sonorensis (assembly GCA_025506505.1). Classification (NCBI taxonomy): domain Eukaryota; kingdom Viridiplantae; phylum Streptophyta; class Magnoliopsida; order Asterales; family Asteraceae; genus Flaveria; species Flaveria sonorensis. Next base: position 48,664,332 of record CM046424.1, on the reverse strand, counting down.
ATAGTTGAGGTGTTGTGGGTCTTCAAATCCAGGTGGCTGGCACACATAGACTTCTCTATCAATATCCCCATACAAAAATGTATATTTGACATCAAGTTGATAGACTGTGAATTTCTTGGATGCTGTAAAAGTAAGGAAGATTCGCACAGCCTCAAGTCTTGCAACAGGTGTAAAGACATCAGTGTCATCTATGCCTTCCTCCTGTGTGTATCCTTGAACAACAAGTTTTGCTTTGTTCTTGATGATCAAACCTCTATTGTCTTTTTTGTTTCTGAACACCAACTTAGTGCCAATGGGGACTTGGCCAGGTGGCAATAGACATAAGTTCCATACCTTTTGCCTCTTGAACTGAAGCAACTCCTCTTGCATTGCTTCAACCAAATTATTGTCCTTGAGTGCGTCTTCCACCTTCTTGGGTTCCATTTAAGAGAGAAAGCATGAGTACATATAGACATTCCTATTGTGGGTCTGACTTCTTGTTCTCACACCTTCTGAGACATCCCCAATGATGTTCTCAGCTGGATGAGTGGTGTGTATCATAAGCCTAGGAATCAACCTAGGGTATTCTCGGTTGATGTGACTCAACCTAGGATCAAATATGTGGACTGAGTCAATAATATAGCAGCGGAATTTACTATATTAAAGAACATTAATTGCTGTAGTAAACACTTGAATGTAAGAGAATCAAGAACCGTAGTAAATGTTGTAAAATATTATGGATATTACTGCTGAAGTCAACAAGATACAAAGTTAGGGTATGTGACCCTATTTATTGGCGTATACATTGCCTGTACAAAAGACTAAACTAACCCTGAACTATACAAGTGAATCTAGTCTAAGTACAAAATATATAAAACAGTGTAAGTTGTTCATCCGCATTAGTTCATGCGGATGAACAAGTCTTCATCAGCTTTTGTTGTTTGTAGTCAGCATGTGTTTGCTCACCCGCATTAGTTCATGCGGATGAATAAGTCATGTCAGCATTTACTGTTGTTCATCCGCATGATCCGCATTGACAAATGCAGATGAACACTTCTGTTCAGCATTAGTTGTCTTGATCCATATTTGTTAATGCGGGTGAACAAACACTTGTCCGCATTTATTCACTAGTCATCCGCATTAACAAATGCGGGTGCTTTATACTTGTCTTTTCTTGTCTTCTGTTGTCTTCTGTTGTTTTCTGTAACTGATGTTTTCCAACCAGAATAACCTCCAACCACTTCTTGAGTTGGCAAGTATGATCCTTTCAAAGTCTAACAATACTCCCCCTAAGGATTATACTGCCTAGGTTCCTCAAGAGTGTGATGGTGGTGGTGGTTGTGAAGATTCTGGTCGGTCTTCTTGTGTAGTCTTCTTTTGGACTGATGTTGGGAGGATAGTTTTAGCAGCTTCTTGTAATGTTTCTGGTTGTGCCATTGATGGATTGAGAATAGCCTTTATCATGTTAGAAAAATCCCTAGCTTCCTTCATTTTTTCTCTACTGAGCACATGAATCTTCATCTCACTCATTGTATGAATAGCAGCAATGGGCATTTGTTTCAAAGAGACGGGTTCCCAAACTGAAATAGAAGACAACCCATCTCTATGAATCACCAGTGAACCATCAGCATCAACTTCCAACTTGACTATGTTGCCCATCTGCATAGGTATCCTTTTCTTCTTCCTTTGTTCTCTCTTTTTGTTAATTCTATCAAAAGCCAGCTTCAATATCTTCACACACTTCAAAATAAACTCTAAATCATCTTCTGCAGCCCTGTTTGTGAGAGCTCTGAAGTGTCTGGTAAAGATGTAATGAATGTAAGACTCATCTAGAAATCTAACCTCATACCCACTGAAGATTCTTATTTCAGGAGCTTCCTTTCCTTCCCATTTTCTTTCAATTACTAGCTCAAAGGTGTCTTCATCATAATACACATTTGAAATAGGCTTTGTTTTTTGAGTACCAGCTATCATTTTCCTCTTCAAACTTTCTACTGGCTTAACATGTAGTTCAGGAAACACGATCTCTTCAGCTTCTCTTTTCTTTCTTTGATCAAATGGGTTCTTGAATGTTTTGTCTTTTCTGGTGCAGATAGCTTTCAGTGATTTGAAGTTCTTTGTTCTTTTAAAAATCTTTAGAATATCCTCAAATTCATGTCCTCTTCAAGGCATTGACTAGGGCTGTGTACTCTGTGAAAAATTGAAGCAATCCTGATATCCTCTTCGCCATGAACATATTCCAGATACTATCATACTTCCAGGCAATAATTTTTACATCTGTCTTGCCACTGGGAGTAGATACCCCTCTTATCATTTCAGCAGTAGTCAGCCCCTCTTGAAGTTTAAGTTGAGAAGGCTCAATAAACCACTCTGGATTCTTGTGAAGTATAAGGGCCAGAACATCTTGGTCTTTAACTATCAACTGCATATCTTTTGCTGATTTTCTTGTTCTGAGATTCTGGGCAATCACTTCTTCTTCAATTGCTTTTAGTCTTTCTTTCTTGTCATTGATCATCTTTAACATAGCAGCCCTAAGAGAATTAGTCTTCATGTTCCCCAGCTTTCTTTTTGTAAATCCTTGTTGAGACAGATAATCTTTCATTTCCTTATCTGTCATACTATAAGGATCAGGGTATGCAGTTTGAGAGTCATACTTCTTTGCTGTCTTAGAGATACTTGTGACTGATTTTGTAGTTTCCTTTTCTTTTCTATATTCAGTCACAAATGTTGGATCAAGAAGCTTCTCCATCTTTCTCACTTCTTCTACCATACCTTCATAAGTCATGCTAAAGACTATATCAGCATCATATCCATGGTTGATCAGGAACATGGCATGAATCATAAGATCATTAGTCTTAGCCTTCTCTATCATACTTTCAACAAATGGCTCAATAATTGATGGACTCCTCATGTCATCATGTTTCTTTGTTTGTTCATCTTCAGTTTATCCTTCTTCCAATATAATGACTTCCAAAGTATGCTGCAACTCATTCTCAGCTTGTTCATGTTTATCTAAAAATTCAGCAATTGCTGCCAAACTCCTAGGATCATCTTTAGTTTTCTTCTTAGGTTGTTCTTCCTCAACCATAGGAAGTTTTCCGTTTGCTTTTTCAGTCAAGTATTTCTTTTTTCTTGTGTATGTGATCATTCTTGGTCTTGATGTTGAAGCTACATCAGTTTTGGCCTGTTGTTTTTCTTCAACAACCTTAAGCTCAGCAGTGATTCTTTGTTGTTCAGCTTCTTATCTATTCAATTCAGTTGTTTCCTTTTCTTTGAATTCATCACAAAGTCTATTGATTAAACTTTGCTGTTCATCAGTCAATACAACAGCAGGAACAAGCTGCATTCTTAGTTCTTCTTCTATCGACATAGGTTATGATAGAATTACAACTATAGACTCAGAAGGGGATTTGGTGTTTTTGATGTAGTCCCAGAATTCCTCATCTATAATGAATTCACTTGAAGAGAATCTATCCATGTCATCTATTAGTTCTTTCATCATGGCCCCTTTTTCAGTAGATGCATCAGAATGTACTACCATCTCCCAGCTATCATCATCCCTAATACCACTGGTTTCTTGCTGTTATGAATGGACTTCCTTATCTGTTTCTTCAGCTTCATGTTCTGTTGCTTCTCTTTCAAATTCAGCCTTTAATTGAGCAATCAGTTCCAATTCATCAATTCTTTTCTTCAAAGCCTCATTTTGTTTGCTCAGATCAGCAATAATATCTGTTTGCATCTCCAACATGTGTTCTTGATCTTCCATAGCCACAGTGTCCACATGACCACTGATTTCTTCTCTTGACATCTTTAAAGAAGCTTTGAGCTTTTTGATCTCATCATCCTTTTCTTTCATATCAGCTTCATACTTGGCTTTTAATTCATTTAATTCTTTTTCCTTTTCATCAAGTTCCTGAATTCTGTCATTTATGATTCCTGCCCTTCTATCCAGAGTCTTTTCCATTTTAGCAACTTTGTGCATCAGATCAGATATCATCTTGTCTTTCTCATCTGGTCAGTTTATCTTAGATTCAGCAGAACTTTCTGAGGGACCCTCCTCTGAGATCATTTTTTTCTCCGGTAGTGGTGCAAATTGTTGATTATTCTCCTCATCACTAGATGATTCAGACGATGAACTGGTAGATTCACCAGATCCATCAGAAGCATCAGCAGCTTCATGTGAGGGGTTGTTGGAGGGTTCTTCATGAGAGTGCATATGAGAAGATGGAGAGAATATAATGGGATCAACCCCAAAAACGGAATGAATCTCAACATCATGAGTTGAAGGCCCAATGTGAAGATCACCACCTACATCAACATGTGGCGACATTGGCCTCAATGCTTCTTCATTTAAATCTGCATGCTCATCAGTAGTGGGCTGTTCCTTAATTGTTTGATCATCTCTTTGTTGAGCAATATCAGCAACATCATCATGAGCAGCAGCCTCTTCATGAACAGGTTCCTCAGTAGGAACATCATCTTGTACTTGTTCTTGTATAACATGTTCTTCTTCTTGTTGTTGTAATTGTTCCTCATCCATTGGCACATCATTTTGGGGATTTATTTGTTGTTGCATCCAAGGTAAAAATGGAAAGAAAGTACCACTATAGAAATTTCTTGGGTCTCTTTTCTTGATGTACTTCAAAGATTTTGCATTATAATGAGGAATTTCAAGAGTGGGACCTTCTAAAACCAGATCAGGACAGGCTTCATTAATAAGACACTGAATGAATCTGGGATACATTAGGAACATGTTCCTTCTCCCCTCTTGAATGTTTTCCATCATTCCACTAAAGACATAGGCTGAAAAGTTGTAGGGTCTATTAGAGCATAGAGCACAAACAAGTGATGATGTAGTCAAGGGTATATCATTCTATCTAGTCTTCCTTTTGGATAAGCAGTGTTGCACATAATGAATGAGGAATCTCCATTGCAAATCAACCAACCCTTTGACTATCTGTTTATCCTCAAAACCATTCTCATATCCAATGTCAGCAAAGAATGACATGATATCTTCTTCATCAAATTCAGTTGGTGAATCAGGATCATCTTCAAATCTCAAGCATTGTCTTATTGTTTGCTTAGAGATTATCAGTGTATGGTCAGCAGTTATTCTTCCTGAAATTACTTTTTCTCCATCATTGTCTACTACTTTTGCATTACCCCAAAATGATCTGATATATTTCTCAAAGATCACTGGTCTAACTGTAATGGTATAGGCCACTCTTGTAGTGGCAATAAATTTGATCATGTCTTTGAGACCTTCTACTTCAGGAACATCTGGATTGAGAAAACCACTGACATTGTGGAGCTTGCTCCAAGTCAGGTTAGCCATTATGTAATCTGCACACAAAGAGGATGAATTAGAGAGAATTGTGTGTGGTTTGTTCAATTTTGACTTTTTAGGATAAAAATGAATTCAGCTTGTTACTGTTACATTAGGTTATTTGACCTAATTTTGATTTTGAATGAAGACCAGTTCAAAAGTTTTGGTTTCTTTCTGTTGAGTTATAGTGATGATGAATGTGTCTTAACAAGTTTACATCTTAAAATGTTGTTTTTGATTTCAACATTTTTATAGGACAGTATCCCCTGTTCATCGATGTTTGAGGTGTTCTTAGAATCACAGGAAATCTTTGTTGTTTACACTGATCATTGGTTTTAATGAACTCTATCATTCATGTAAATCCATTGCTCTTGAGTGTATTTTAACAATTTCTCAAAATTAGGGTTCCATTTCAATGCATTTGGTTGGACAGTCGAAGTTTTCAGAATCTGATGATCACCTTGTGGTTGACAATACTTCGATTTAACAAACAATGTTGTTTGTTTTGATGTTGGATTTGTACAAAATAAAGCTTGATTAGTGTAGATTTGAACTCCAAAGAAGAACGGTTTTCTGGCACTCGACTCACTATAAAAGTTCACTCAAAAATTTGAAAAGTAATAAATGACTCACATTAAATGAGTATTTATAATACATTTCATAGTTTTCACAAAATTTAACAAGTGCAGAAAATTTTGCTACTGTAGCAAATACGGTTACAGAATTTCAATGGGCGCATTCACTGTAACAAATGCTGATGAACAAACTAGCATTTACTATTAACGAATACGGAAGAAGTAATTTTGCCCATCCGCATTTACTGTAGCGAATGCGAGAGAACAGATTACTTGTCCGCATATATTGTGACAAATAGCATTCACTGTAGCAAATGAGGGTGAACAAATGACTTGTCCGCATTTACTGAGACAAATGCGGGTGAAGAAAGTTAACATCAACATTTCATGTAGCAAATGCGGGTGAACAAATGACTTGTCCGCATTTACTGTATCTAATGCGGATGAACAATTTTTTGTCCGCACTAGTTTACTTGTATAAAAAATAGTTACCCGCATTGGTTAAATGGCAGGGTTACCTTCACCCGCATTAACCAATGCACTTACCCGCATTAAATTTTGTACTTGTCAAAAATTAATGTCTTTGCAATGGTTGAATCTGATTGGTTTGTACAGCTGCTTCTAATTTTATGAAGATGAGTCTCCATTTTTGTTGTTTTACGAAGATTTTCCAGATTCAGATATTGTCAATTCTTGCTTGGATTGTCATGTGCCTTTGATGTGACACAGATTCCCAACTTGACTGATTGTGGAGCATATGCATCTTCTGAAGCTGATTATGGAGTAATTTAAATACAGACACAATCAATTTGACAAAGATGTCAATTTAATGTTTGCAAATTTCATGTTTTTGTAAATATTTCCTTTTAAAATTTTATTACTCCCCCTAAAGTTTATATCCATGCGGGATAAAAACATTAATTTTAGGACAATATTTCCGAATTTTTTAATTGTTTTGCACTTTTGTTTGAAATTTTGGGATCATAACAATCTTATCTTTCATAAGTGCAAGTTGTCATGAACTTATTGATTGAAGGTATGTTTGTCCTCTTAAACTCATGCTTGGTCAATATTGTAATGCATGTGATTTTTATCATGTTTTGATTTAATAAAACATTCAACATGAACCTCACACTCATAAGCATAGCAAGATCAACTATCCTTATGTACTGTATGGTAGAACTTTTTCATAACTTTCAATACCTGGTCATTTAAGTTATGAAACCTCATTCATTTTGGTAATGGGGATCCACTTTGGGATTCTTTTACATGATCCTTATTTTGTTTGATCCTCATTGGGATTCTTTTTACTCTTCACTTTGGAAGGTGATCCACTTTGGGGTTCTTTTTGTTATATTCTGTTTTATTTGTCACCCGTATTGGATGTGTTCCTCATTGGGAATCTTTTTGGATCTAGACGTCAGCACTATGTGCTTGTTTCCCCAGGTCTTTGCTCAGCAAAACAAAGGAGAAACTGATGTGAATGAGATTCATAAGGTGTCATGACCTGGTGTGTTTAGGTTACTACACACACATACACTTGGATAGGTCTGAAACTTACATGTTCTTGAGATGATGCATTCACATTTGAATGTGATCTGTAGTTTATCACAGGATTTATCTTCTGTTCCAAGTTGAGCCTACCCACATATCAGGTAAGTCATGTCAGTCTTTCAAGATATTGAATTAAGCACAGTGAATGATATAACAACTGTAATTATATCATTTCCCAAAAGAAGTACAAAACAAGGACTTCAACAAAAATTGATTTCTTTTTGTAATTTTATTAATTTATTGATGTTTTTGTAAATTTTGTGATGCAAAAATTTTTATTTTTTTATTATTAATTTTTTTTACTCAAGGTTAATCATGTCGATTGATTGGACTAAGAATTCAAACCGACTTGGGTCAAATGCCTTAGTAAAGAAATCAGCTAGCTGATTGTCTGTGTTAGCCTGTATCAGCTTGATTAAACCTTTTTCAGCACAGTCTCTCAAAAAGTGATATCTAATTTCAATATGTTTTGTTTTTGAGTGCTGAACTGGATTGTTTGTTATGAACACTACATCAGTGTTGTCAATATGAATTGGTGTGTGCAAGAAATTGAAACCATAATCAAGCATCTGGTTTTGAATCTAGAAAACTTGAGAGCAACAAGCTGATGCTGCTATGTACTCGGCTTCAGCTGTCGATATAGAAACATTGGTCTGTTTCTTGCACTGCCATGACACCAGTCTGGGACCAAGAAATTGACAACCGCCAGATGTGGATTTTCTGTTAAAATTGCATCCCCCGAAGTCACTGTCGGTGTATGCATAGAGATTGAAATCTTCGTCCTTTGGATACCATAGTCCAAGAGAAGGTTTGCCCTTAAGATATCTGAATATTCTCTTGATTGCATTCACGTGAGATTCCTTGGGATCTGCTTGATACCTGGCACATACACAAACACCAAACATAACTTCAGGTCTACTGGCTGTTAAATACATAAGTGAACCAATCATGGATCGATAAAGAGTCTGATCCACAGATTTGCCATCTGTGTCTGGGCCAATCTTCACTTTTATATCAACAGATGTTCTGATGGACTGACAGTCTGCAAAGTGAAACTTCTTCAACATTGATTCCACATATTTGACTGGTTGATGAAGATTCCACTGGATGTTTGTTGTACTTGAAGACCTAGGAAGAATGTGAGTTCTCCCATAGCACTCATCTGAAATTTTGAATGCATAAGATCTTCAAAGTCTTTGCAGAGTTGTTTGTTGGTGGAGCCAATATGATATCATCCACATAAATCTGGACAAGCAGCATCTAATGCCCTTTTTTCTTTCTGAATAAAGTCTGGTCAATCTTCCCTCTTTTATAACCATGGTCAAGAAGAAAGGATGATAGAGTCTCATACCATTTTTGAGGGGCTTGATGTAAGCCATACAAAGCTTTATCAAGCTTGTATACCCTGTGAGGGAAATCAGGATCCTCAAAGCCTGGAGGTTGACTCACGTAGACTTCTTTAGAGATCTTTCCATACAAAAATGCACACTTTACATCCATTTGATAAACTGTGAATTTCATGGATGCAGAGTACGCAAGAAAGAGTCGTTTGGCTTCTAATCTAGCAACAGGAGCAAACACGTCGTCATAATCTATTCCTTCTTCTTGTGTATAGCCCCGTGCTACCAATCTTGCTTTGTTTCTGATGACGATTCCTCTCTCATCAGTCTTGTTTTGGTACAGCCATCTCATACCGATAGGGTATTGACCTTCAGGAAGATCCACCAGCTGCCATACTTCCTGTTTCTTGAATTGTAGCAATTCTTCCTGAATTGCCTCAATCCAGCTATTGTCTTAAAGAGCCTCTTTAATGTTTTTGGGTACAGTTTGACACAGAAAACAAGAAAACAAACAGATGTTTGCAATACTTGACTTGCTTCGAGTCACCCGCTCGTCTAAATCACTAATAATGTTGGACACTGGATGATTCTTGTGAGTCCTGGTAATTGGAATCAAATCACCAGCAATGGACACATCAAGATTGGAGACATTCAGATCATCTTGGTGAGAGGCATCTCGTGGTTGTAGTGTGGGAGAATGATGACCAGAATCAGAGGGTACAGCATCTTCAGCTTCAACAGCACTCTGAATACTCTCATCATTTCCATCTCTGTTAGAATCAGTTGGTGCATGAGTTGGTTCTGAATGTCTCACTTCAGTTGAAGGTTCAGCTGAAGGAGATGGCATTAAACTGCGACCAGCATCTGTTGAGATACTTTCATTTTGTGTAACTTGCCTGATAGGATCAGCTTGTAAGGGAACTTGTTCATTGTCTTGATCAGTAGAAGGAGGAATCATTGGGAAGTCTGTTCTTCTTTCAACTAAACCTGATGTTTATGCATTTGACAAATTGAACTGATCAAAAGATCTTGTAAATAAATCAATATCAAACAACCAGTCAGGACCATTTGATGATTTGGGAAATGAATGCTCATTGAATTGAATATTTGTTGATTCATCAATGATGTTTAATCTAGGATTAAACACCCTAAAAGCCTTAGACACTAGGAATATCCCACGAAGAATCCCTCGTCAGACTTAGGAGCAACCTTTTCTAAATGGTCTCTAGTGTTCAATATTAAGACAGGACAACCAAATGACTTCAAAAATCCAATGAATGGTTTCTATGAAAAAGAGGTTCATAAGGAGTTTTATTGTGTTCTTTGATTATCAGAGTTGATTTTGCATAAAACATGAAGTGTTAATAGCTTCTGCCTAAAATGTAATGGGCAGTTTTGCATCAGCTAGTATTGTTCTTACTGCTTCAATCAGTGTTCTATTACTTCTTTCAGCAACTCCATTTTGTTGTGGAGTACGAGCTGCACTGAACTGATGAATAATGCCTCTTGTGGTGCAAAATGAACTCGTGCTTTCATTTTTAAATTCCGTCCCATTGTCACTTCTAATAGATTTTACTTTTAAATCAAGTTGTTTCAATTTTGGTTATAAAATCTATTATGATTTGGGGCACCACATTCTTATGAAGTAGGAAGAAGACCCATGTGAATCGAGTTTATTCATCAATGATCACTAAACAATAATGCTTCTTGCCAATACTCATGACGTAAGTCGGCCCGAAGAGATCCATATGAAGTAACTTCAATGGACAATTGTTAGTGTTCACAAGTTTGGCTTATGGGATGATTTATGTTGTTTCTTTTGAGACGCGGTATAGTGGTCAAACACAATGAAATTCCTTTTGAGGAGACCAATTACATGGTTCCCTTTGACCAATCTATTCATATTTTTAAAATTCGTGTGTCCTAAGCGTCTATGCCGAAGTTGTGATTCATCAAATGATGCTTTAGACAATAGACATGTCTCTTCTGATGGACGAGCAGAATTAAGGTTCAAGACATATGTATTATTCTTCTCGGTGTCTTCAAGACAACCCATTCTTCAGGATATAAAATCCTGGTTTCAAGATGTAGCAATGAGTGTCGGTGGAATGAGTAGAATATTTCTTGTCACAATCTGGGATACACTGAGCAGTTTGAAGTTCAGCTTCTCGCAGTAATTGACTTTGTCAAAGCTCAGAATCCCATTCGTCACTGAACCTTATCCAGTAATTCTACCGCCTTGTGATCTCCGCAAATGCCACAGTAGTTCCTTGAATGTGCTTGAAGTCATGAAGGAGGGAACTATCTCCTGTCATGTGTCGGAAGCATCCACTGTCCACATACATAAGCTATTGGACCTGTTAGGAATGACCTACAAGCACAAAAAGAACTAGTTAGAATGAGGAACCCAAGCCATAATGGTCTTGGGTGTCTTTGGCCGATCACTGTTACTCTTGATACTTTCCTCTTGTGGGTGTTTTAGGGAGGATGATTTCAGCCCTTTTCTTTTGTTTCTTTGAGGTTTCAGTTCATCAATTCATCGATGTGTCAGAGGAGTATACAAACCTTTCCTTTGATTTTATAATTTTGATGAGAATTTGGTGATTGTTTAGGTTTGTTGGACTTTTGTGTCTGACCATGTCAGTTGGAACCGATGAAATGGGCTACTCATCTGTTTGTGATTGGTCATATCACAGAATTCACAATACATTGATTGTCCTTTAATTTTGAAACAGAAGTCATATCAGTCTTTGGAGTGCCAACAGATTGTTTCACAATTCTGACTTGCTTTGTTTTTGTGGACTGATGATGCTTCTTCTGTATTCCCTTATTTCCCTATCAAATTGTTCTACCTATTCTTGTTAAAGATATCAAACCACTTCCTTGTTGATATTTGATGAAGATGTGAATCAGATTTCACTTTAGATTTTTGAACAAAAGTTTTTTCCTTTGGTAACTATGGGAACTTCGGTTTTATACTTGAAGTTAATGAAACCCTGTCTGATTGCTTGTATTTTTAGGAGATATGATCTCATAATCAGATCTGCTTTCAGTAGATGGTTTCACTGAGCATTCAGAAGTGTGATTCACTTTAAGATTTAAGGAACAAATTTTACAAAAGGCAATTGATTTGACTGGGCTCTTGGTTTCTTGATAACCACAGGTTTGTCTGAGCACTCTTTTTTGATAAGATGACCCAATCTGATTTATCCTCATTAGTTTCAATGTAAACACCTGGTTTGTTTTGAGGATTTGTTGTTTGAGAAATCATTGATTTGGTTTCAATAATTTTAGATTCTTTTGTATCTAATGAGTAAGTGACTCAGGCATAACAGTGTAGTTATCATTATATGGAGGAGGACAAGTTTTGTAGCCCATCCCAGTCATATCTTTAGCCCCTTTTGAGACAAGTAACTCTTGCAGCTTGACAGATGAGCTGAAACTTTTCAAGTTTCATTTCAGTAGCTGATTGCTCAGCTTTTGATTTGGTCAACAATTCAGTTAACCTCTCATTTTAGCCACAAGTGTGTACTTTTCACCATGGAGTGTTTCCATGTCAGACAACAAAGATTGATTTTAACTTCATAAATTCTCATTTCTTGTTTTAACATCTCTGATTCACCTTTTCTTCTCTTATTATTAGCCAATTTGTGATGGTTCCCGTACCCCTGTACTTCTTGAACACATTTTTCAGAACATAGATTGGATTTTACCTCAGATGGCATTGGAGTTGGTCCATTATTAATATGTGCCATAAGTCATGATTCTGAAACTGTGGTTGAACTTACTCAGCATACACGCTTCAATCACAAACTCCATCTTGTGATGACAAGTGCATTTCAAGTTTGTTGATTACTTCCTTGAGATTGATGAGTCAGCAGAGGTTGTCTTTGCAGAATTGGCTGTTGCTGATTGTTGTTGCTGAATGGCTGTTGCTGATTTTGTTGTTGGTGTGAATAAGAGTGGTGGCTGAAAGTTGGTGTTGTGTTGAGAAGCATGCTGGCCATGTGAGGGTCTTTGAAAATGTTGTTGCTTCTCTGGGAGAGTTACATTCCGAGAGAAATGCCCACTCATTCCATAGTTAAAACACTTAACTTTGGATTGTCATATCCCAGCTTTGTATTCTCATTGAGACTCAGTTTCTTCCTTTTCGAAAGAATTTCTTTGCTCTCATAGCAATCGTGGCCATCTACCATTGCAAATCCATTTCTTCAACATCATCAGGATCCATTTCTTCTAGATCTTCTTGATTCAGATGAGCTGATGTGAGTCTCCCTCCAAGGTAGGCTTCAAAGCTAGCAACAAAGGCATTGTAAGTTGCCTTTTGTTCATCAAATTTTTGCTTATCATGCATGTTGTTAGGAGATACAGTGGGTTGAGCAGAAGATGGTTGTTTTTAAGGTTGTGGAGCATCACAAAATCCTGTTGTTCTTGTTTGATCTTTTGATGAAAGAAAGTCTTCTTCTTTAGTAACGAAGGCATTTTCAATAGAATGAGTTTCAGATGGAAACTTGTAAGCCTCAATGACTTGAGGTCCACTCAGATTTCTGCTCCTTTCATCAAGTTTAAGAGCCTCAATTTTTGCAATCATGATATCCAAGCTAGTACTCTCCAAATCAAGAGTATTCTTCAACATTGTAACATTCTGCTTCCAGCTTTCAGGCAAGCTGTGCAGCATTTCTTGTTTAGTTCTTCTCCTTGTAAGTGACCCCCATAATTTCAAGGTCATTTACAAGTTGCACAAATCTGTAAAGCTGTCTGGAGATAGACTCTCCTTCGGTATGATGAAATGTCTCATACAGATTATCAACTTGTCTTTGTTAATTTCTATAACTTCACTGCTTCCCCCACATAATCTGTAGAGCATCCCAGACACCCTTAGCTATTCCATATTTTTCTAATCTTTTCAGAACATCCATTTTCAGTGCTTGTGTAAGGATGGAATAAGCTCTAAGATCAATCTTGATTTTTTATATTCTTCATCATCAAGAGTTAAGTTTGGATCCTTAATGGGAATTCTTGCAGTTTTGTACTGAGCAGCTTGATCAGCATTTAAAGACAGTGGAATGTAGGGACCTTTGCAAATAGATATCCAGTAGTCAGGATCTACACCTGTAATGTAGTTTCTAAAACGAATTTTCCACTACTTAAACTCTGATTTGTGTTAAGCATAGGAGGTTTGGATGCATGAACAATTTCAGAATGATTATAGGAATCCATGTTAGTTAAACTGATTTTAACTTGTTGAAACTGTTTTAAGTTGATTTAAGTTCGAACAGTGTGTTTTCTTCAAATCTTCTGTTTTCGGTCAAGAACAGGTCTGTTAAGTTAAATCTGTCGATTTGAAGGAGTTCTAAGTTCTTGATTTGTGTTGTTGGTTTGACAGTAGCAGATCTGAAGATTTTGTACTTTGTGGTGTTCGATTATAGTATGTTTGTTTATTAGAAGAGTAGATCTTGCTGATGAACAACTCAGTCTACAGTTCAATCGATTTTCACCCAAATCCGAGATGATTCTGTGATGAATTCAAGAGCCAAGGCTCTGATACCAATTGACTGGGTTTGAGAATGATATTTCGGTTGATGTGACTCAACCTAGGATCGAATATAGGACTGAGTCAATAATATAGCAGCGGAATTACTATATTAAAGAACATTAATTGCTGTAGTAAAGCTTGAATGTAAAGAATCAAGAACCGTAGTAAATGTTGTAAAATATTATGGATATTACTGCTGAAGTCAACAAGATACAAAGTTAGGGTGTGTGACCCTATTTATAGGCGTATACATTGCCTGTACAAAGACTAAACTAACTCTGAACTATAAAGTGAATCTACTCTAAGTACAAAATAAATATAAAAAGTGTAAGTTGTTCATCCGCATTAGTCATGGGATGAACAAGTCTTCATCAGATTTGTTGTTTGTAGTTAGCATGTGTTTGCTCACCCGCATTAGTTCATGCGAATGAATAAGTCTGTCAGCATTTACTGTTGTTCATCCGCATGGACTAAGCGGGTAAACAATCTTTGTCACAGTTCTTTAGTTCATCCGCATGGACAAATGCAGATGAACACTTCTGTTCAGCATAGTTGTCTTGATCCATATTTGTAATGCGGGTGAACAAACACTTGTTCGCATTTGTTCACTAGTCACCGCAATAACAAATACGGGTGTTTATACTTGTCTTTTCTTGTCTTCTGTTGTCTTCTGTGTTTCTGTACTGATGTTTTCTAACCAGAACAACCTCCAACCACTTCTGAGTTGGCAAGTATGATCCTTTCAGAGTCTAACAGTCTGACTTCTTGTTCTCACACCTTCTGAGACATCCTCAATGATGTCTCAGTTGGATGAGTGGTGTGTATCATGAGCCTAGGAATCGCATCTAGTTGCATAGATAGATCCAGGTTTGAGAAGTTGTGCTCAGGATTTGAACACCATGACCAGCTGATGTCTCACACTCATTCAATAGGACTGATGAATGAATGTGTGACAACATCAATGGTATTTGCTGTGAAGTAGTATCAACAGTTGCTGTTCCTCCAGATTACTATCTTCATCAGCTTGGTGTTGAATACTAGAGTTGTCAGCTGTTTAGCTATTAGGCTCAGTTGGCAAAACTTTTGACGCTCCCTTGTTTCCCGAGATATTCATGCTTTCAGGAATTCAAGTTGAAGGAGCTTGATCTTTAATTCTTCTTGGAGAACTTGGAATAGGTCTGGGTAACTCAAACAGTTGATATTTATGGGGGTCAGTTTGAGTTCGTGTTCCAACTGAAACATTCTCACAAGAGGTTTAGAATAGTTTGAAAACATTCTAAATTTAAGATATGATCAGGACACTTCCCTTAACACAAGAGTGTGCTATTGACACAATGTTAGATAATTCCTCAAATTGTTGATTTTTATATATACACTCTATAAGCAATAAAGGTTGAGGAATATCCAACAAAGATAGCATCATCCGACTTTTCAACAAATTTTGCTAAATTGTCTTTTGTGTTAAGTACGATACACCTGCTGCCAAAGGACCTAAGAAAGCCAATGAACGGTGGCCTCTTGTTCCATAGCTCATAGGGGGTCTTTCCATGGAGCTTAACGATGAGAACCATGTTCTGCACATAACATGCAGTGCTAACTGCCTTTGCCCAGAAAGTCAGAGGCAGCTTTGAATCAGCCAACATAGTTCTTGCAGCCTTAATAAGTGTCCTGTTCCGCTTCTCAGCAACACCATTTTGTTGAGGATTCTAGGAGCACTGTATTGTCTGGCAATCCCCTTTGAGTTCAGAATGAGTCAAGAGCTTGATTTTTAAACTTAGTCCCTTGATCACTTCTAATGATTTTTACTTTGTGATCATTCTGATTTTTAATTTAAGAATAAAAGATTTTAAAGTTTTAGCAGTTTCATCTCTAGTTCTTAAAAAGAAACCCATGTAAATCTTGTAAAATCATCAACAATCACAAGGCAATATGATTCCTTCCAATGCTCATTATACTTGTGAGACAAAAAGATCCATGTGCAATAAGTGTAATGGGGTGGTGATAGAGTTAACCTCTTGGATTTGTGAGTGACCTTGTTGCTTCCCTTCAGACAAGCATATAATTATCTACAGAAAAATCCTTTTAGGAACACCATGTACCAAATTATTTGGCATATTCATTTATGCCAAGCTTTGACTAAACACCATTAGCTTTGAAAGAAAGCATGATACTTCAACCAGTGGGGAAGCATTGTTCATATCTAGCTTGTACATATCCCCTTTCCTGGGAGATCTAAGAAGCACCAATTCCTGAGGAATTGTCATCCCAGGTTTGAGGATAATGCACTCATGCTCTGTGAAAAGCATTTGGTGCTTTTGATCACAGAATTGAGACACAATTAAGAGATTATGTTCAAGCTGTTTGACTAAATTTATTTTGTCAACTTTTAAATTACCATTGGATACGCTACCTCTACCAAAAATGTATCATCCGGCTTCACCTCCAAACTAAACAGGACCTATATCAAAATGTTCAAATTGTTGTATGAGAGATGTGTTCCCTGTCATGTGCCTGGAGCATCCATTATCCATAATCCATATATTTCCATTCTTGTCATGTGGATGTCCCTGCCATAAGGTGAAAAGATTAGTTACTATTGGAAACCCAAGCCTTGTTGGTCTTGGGCTTCCAATGTAGATATAATTGAACCAAATGTGCATGGGGGTTCAATTATGGTTTGTGAAGAAGAGGCTTTAGCTGTAGCATCTTTTTTGATCTTCCATTCCATCCTTTGGTTGATCAGTGTAGATGAGCCTGATGTGGCTTTAGCAACATGACTTGCTTCTGAGGCTTTCTTCTCGGAAGAAGTTTCACCACCTTTTTTTCCGAAGTAGTTTTCTTTTCGGAAGGTTTCAAAAGATTCTTTTATTTCTTTGTTGTTCTTTAGCTTTTCTTTTAAAGCTATTTCCTTTCGGAAGAACAAGTTTCTTCTGAAAGTAACTTGGCTTCGGAAACAAGCCTTCCTTTCCTTAGCACTTGGACCATATGGTAAGGTCCAAATGTGAAACCATCTTGACTCCTTCTTTCTTAACATGGTTGCAAAATGTGTGCTGTTGGATTGTAGTAAAATTAGCCATGTGGTTATGCAGACCACAGATTATGCACTAATGTTATTCTTGATGGGGCATGAGGGCTGTTTTTCTTGCACTTCTTTTCTTCTTCAACAGCCTTCCCCTTCAATTTCTGATCCTTAGTTGGATAGGAGTGCTGGTACTACACTCTTTTCTTGAATCAGAACTTCCAACTACTTGGAATCCAGCTGAAATGAATACACCCATTTGCCTTGAGTCTATCTTCAACCTAGTCACAACCACCTTCTTTGTAGTTTTTCTTGCTGCCCTGATTTTGTTCATTCTGGCTTTGGTGGTTAGGGGTTGATCAACAACTATGGGATGAGGTTTTCTACCTTATCCTTCCCTGTGGTGTTCACCATTGTTGTATCATTCTTCTGCTCATTGGGTTATGGGTCAGCAGTTGGAACCTCTTGCTCGTCAGTACCACGTCTTGGCTGTCTAACAGACACATAAGAGTGTGGTGGAGCAATTTCATTGGTTCCCAACCCACTTTTGTTTTGATAACACACCTTTGAGTGGGAGGATGATGCAATGATGGTGTTGAAGTTATGTTCTTGAATGACATATTTCTTTGCTTTAGTCTCAGCTATTACTAGTTGGGCTTAAGCCTTAGTCAACTTTGATATTAAATCTTCTATTTGAGACCTATAGTTGGAATGTTCATGTTTTAAAGAGGACACAATTTTCTCTAACTCTTCAATTTTGGGTTTGTAGTCAGATTTTGCTCTCTTAAAATCAGATTTTAATATGTTTAAGGACTCAATATCATATCTAATCTCCATGTTGGATCATATGAGGCTGGTGCAACCAAAAGAATACTTGAAGTGGTCTTCCAAAGACAAAGCTGCTCTTCTGAAGAGAAGTTAAAGATCTTCCAAAGCTCAAGGTTGAAGAACTTTCGAAGTGAGAACTCATTCTTCGAGACTAAGTAGTTATACAACATAGAAGATCCTAAAGACAAAGTCTTCCGAATAATAAAGTCCTGAAGACTTGCAGAAGATTCGGAAGAAGTTGATTCTTCTGAAGTATAAATGGCCTCGGAAGAACTAATCTTTCAATCCATTAGCTTCAGAAGACCAACTATGAACCAGTAGATATAAGTATGGTTTGTCTGACATCCGCTGCAACCTCTGATATACTACATGGCGCTTTCCACGCCATGTAGTGACCATACTTTTATTACTATTCACCCATTATAAGTTAGTACAGTTGCCACTTTTGTGGTAATAAAGGTAAGTCATGGACCTGTCATGACTACTAATCTAGGATAATATTTTATCTTATACCTTACTTCTAGCAATGTAGTATTTGTCTAGTTGTAGATTCCAGTGGTTATCCAAGTAAACGGCTGTAGATAGTAGATATATAGTTTCTCATTGTAACTTTGTAAATATGCTTGTAAGAGTCTTGTAATACTGGTAGAGAGGTAATATATACAAGTATCTTGAAAAACTACTCTTGTGTCATTGTTTTTATTAACTTGTTATATTACTTGTGAACTTAGTTATTTCTGCTTCATCAAACCGAGTGATATTAAGTGAGTTTGTGAGATAAACTTGTGTTGTGAAACCAACACCGATCCTATAGAAAGGACTGAGGTATCGTTCTTTATAGGATGATTTTGACTTAAGCCGATGAGGTATGAACTGTAGCTTTAACCTTTTGAGACACAGTTACTGGAATTGGACCACTTTTAGTGATACCTGATCTACAAACATCTTGCTTCACAGAGTAAGCATCATTAGGAATTTTATTTTTAAAGAATTAAGCATTTGTTTCTTTTAAAATATAATCTTCCTTTTTCAATTTTAAAACAAATCTTTTCTTGAAATCAATTTTCAAGTCAGATGATGATGTTATAATTTGTTTTCTTCCTTTTTCATTATGAATGATTTTTGCTTTTAACTTTTTTTGTTTTGTAGACTCCATTGAACAATCAGTTGTGGGAATAGAAAAATCAAACTTTTTATTAACCGATAGTGATAGATTACAAGAAGGTATATTTTCAATACATTTTTATTTTTATTATCTTGAAAATCTAATTCGTCATCACTATTCCAATCTTCCACAAAATCATCTATCTTCACACTTTCTACACAAAGGTTAAAATCATTGAGTTTATTTTTAGTTTTTATGAATGGATCGATAGTCAAAGGAAAGTTGACTGGAGGTTTTAAGTATATTTTGATTGAAAACCCAAACCATAGCTCATATCTTCATCCAATATGGTAACTGAGAAGGTATGCATGTATAATCATGATTAATGGGTGGTGCTATTTTGGAGAATCGAATACACTCTTATGACCATTCATCTTTTGTGTCATTGGGATTTAATTATACTTCAACCATATTTCAAGAAAGTCAAGCTTCTTAACTGTGAGTTGGCAGATAAGAGTTCAGTATTTAGTTTATTTATTTCCAAAGCTAGATCATCATTACATTTTGACAAATCATTATTTATACATTCTTTATCATAAAGATTAAGTTGTAATTGATAAATTGATTTATTTAATCCATCTAGCTTTTCTTTAAAAATCTTTTCATTAGATTTATATTTTCGAGCTTAATGTTTAAGTTTATCAACTTCTAAAATCAAGTGCTCATTATGGACTCTGTATCTTTGAACCTTTTCAACACAAGATGTAGTACAAAGATCATTATATACCTCAATTGCGATCTCTGATGTTACAACATCTTCACATACTCCTTTCAACAAAAAGGCTTTCAGACCTTCTTTTCTTTCACCAATCACTTCTCATGTGATTTTGCTGGAGTAATCTTGACAACTTTAATATTATAAGTATAAGCAGGTGTTGGAGTCTTCTCACCAACAATAGAAGTTAATCTTTCTTTTTCTTGTGTAGCTGGAGTCTTCTCAACAGCTTTTTCATCCATGATCATCTCAACAACCTCATCTTCTCTACTTGTGCTGGAGTAGTCTCAACATCATTCTCAATAGTAACAATCTCTTTATCTTGATTTTTCTCAACTTCAGCAAAACTCCTTCAAGCATATCACTTTAGACAAACTCTGCAAATATATTTTCTTTTGACTCTTCTTCTTTAATTATTTTGATCTCTTCTAATAACGCTATGGATAATTTGAGATCTAGCATTTCCATTTGATCAGACTAGTCATATTTTCCATTGGTCTGAGATACAAGAGCTTTGTTGCTGGAAGTACTTGGCTTATCATACTTGTATTCAACTTCAACTGTCACCATTCTCTTACCACCTTAATTCTAATAAATCTTTGGTTCTGTGCATTTCCTAGCAAAATGCCCAAGTTTGTTACGGTTATAACATCTCAAACTTGTATTATCAAACCCAATTTTACTTAAATTGTTTACTCCAAACATTTTCCGACCCGTTCTTCTTCCAAAATTCTTTGCCCTGTATACCACCATTACCATTTGATATTTTATATCATTTTCTTCTACATCATCTAGGTTAACTTGTTGTAAATCATCAACCAATATGTTTGGTGCACTTAATCTTCTTACCATAAAAGCTTTATAACTGGACATGAAAGTAGTGAATAATCCAATATGTTCTTCAACAATTTGAATAGTTTGTTTTGATGGGTTGGAGTTCACAACAAAAGCTTGTTGAATTTAAGGTGGAGGCTGAATAGATGAGTATGTGTGGGTTTGTGGTTGAGAGGACATATGTTGAGATTGCATGGGAGTGAATTGATTAGGATTAGCAACTTAGAAATAAGGGACATATGTTTCTTGGCTAGAATGAACAAATGGGCTACCAGACTATTGTTATTGACATATTTGTGTGTAACTCAGAGTAATTTGGATTGCTAGCTATTTTTGTATATAATACAGTTGCTTTAGCTCCCATTGAGTTAATTTGATTAGTAGCTCTTTCCTTATCATCCATTCATAAGATTTGATAGTAGAAATCAGATCACTAAGAGATAAAGTGAATAGATCTTTGGTTCTCTTGATGGAAGTATAGTTGTTGTTCCAACTGTATGGCAATGAGTTCAATAGCTTTTTGTTGACAGCTATGTTCTCCAGAGCAATACCCGCACTCAACATATTGATGATCTACTTCACAAACCTAGACATCTTTGTCTCCAACGTCTGCCAAGAACATGATTAAACATGTTGAATTTTTGTTTTAGCATATCCTTTCTACTTTCTCTCATATCCTTGTTTCCTATTATTTGAGTTTCCATGGCATCCCATAACTCTTTGGCTCCTCTAAATTCTTTAAACTTCCGAGCAATTTTAGTAGTTAATGCTACGGTTATTGCAACATAGGCTTTATTATCAAGCTCTAGCTTCTTCATATCTTCCTCGTCCCATAAGTGATCTGATTTTGAAAGCATTTCTCCCTTATCATTTGTATATACAGGAATTTTCGGTTCATATTTAATTAACAATAACATCCTTGGTTTGATGTAAATGACATGATTCTCGAACTGATACACCCAATCAAGATAATCATCCTTGCCAAGAAGTCTTGGAGGCTTAGTGCATGTTCCAATGTCGTTATCTAGACTCAAGCAGCAGTGATGTTCTTCAAATTTGCCAATGTGAAATTCGAATTCAAACTTTTTAAAATTTCTTGAAATCTTGAACTTCTCGTGTGGACTTATTGCTTGAACTTTTCACACAACCCTTCTCGCTAGAACTTCTCGTGCAAAGAATTTTCGAACAGATTTTGTGAGTAGTTTAAGTTCTTGCTAGAAAGAATCTTTCAGCAACAACTTTTGCGAATTGTTTAACTATTCGCACGAAGAGTCTACTTCTCGCGTGTGAATACTCAAATTTTGCAGATTCATTCCGATGCAATTCCATCCTTTACCACTTCAAACATTTAACTAATTTGTTAAGAATTGATAATTGAGCTTTAACTTAATGAATTTAGTTCAAGTTTGATCCTAAGGAGTTCGTCACCCTCACATATCACTATTTGATTCATTTAAAGCCATTTTAACCATGAAAATGTCTTAAAATCTTCAAATAGGCTCATTTAACTTATCTCTTATCTCAAACACATCCAAATTCAGCAAAATAATAATCAAATCAAGTTAATCTTCAAGTTCTAACTAAATCGATCTTGTAATACCCTAAAAGTCGAAGCGAGCAATTTAATAATAATGGGCTTAGGTTATTTAATATAAATAAGAGGAAAAATAGATCATGGGCCAAATTAACCTTATGGGCTAAGGGATTGAGGTGTTTAAGGGCCCATAAATGGCCATTAAACAACCCTAATCAGCCCCATTCTTCCTATATGCAACCCAGGCCACCAACATTCTAGAGAGAGTAGAGAGAGAAAGTGAAGAAAATCAAAGATTTGAAGTTGCATTGATTAAAGGATTAAAGATCTAAGTGTTGGTGCATCAAATAACAAGGAAAGAGCAAGAAATCCAGGTAAGAATCATTATCTAAACACCTATTTACATCAGATCCGGATTCTAGGGTTTTGGGTTTTGAAAAGTTGCAAAGAATCACATAAAGATCACATTTTTACATATGAAATAATGTAAAAAGCTTAGATATAGTTTCATGGACGAAATACTAAGGATTTGGACGTCAAAAGTTGAGATTTTGGAATAAAAACGAGCTTGAACGTCATTTTTATGCGTTCTAAGAAACTGTCAGTTCTTCATGCGAAACTGTGGATTCATCCTACGAACTAAGGCATCTCCTTCTTGCGAAACTACAGTTTCGCTAGTAGTTTCTCAAGTGCACAGGTAGACCAGTAGATTTAGCGAAGCTAGGAGATTCCAACGAACGTTAGGTGAAACTACATGAGAAACTGCATGCAAAACTGCATGCGAAACTGTGTAGAAATGACATTTTTGTGTGTTAACTTATGTGCAGACCGTGTACTATGATCATAGCCTAGGTAACCTAAACGTGAAGCTACTTGCTAAGACCAGGTGAGTTCTAGCTCCTCTTTTACAAGTTTTTCCATGTTTTGGGGCTATTATGCATAGTAAACTTTTAGTAAATGCCTTGTGATGACTTATGACGCCTTATGATGCCTAAACTAAATTTTTCCCTTATGATAGAAATGTTTTATGGTGAACTGTACTTGGTATGCTATGTACGTGATAAGTAAGTATTATATATTGATGTGAAATATAATGTTAACGAAAAATGGAACTTAATGAATGTTACCCGGGCCCGTATGATGATGAAAAGTCTTGTAAGAAAATGTATGGTGGTTCACAACCAATTGGTTGTTAGCTCAACTGTGTGCGGCTTTGATTGTCCACGAGGATGCACATTAGGGGTCTAATCCTCATGATTGACCATGATCATGATGGACCTATATTAACTAGCAGACTTTATGCCTTGCAGTGTGGGTCAACTGTCAGGGGTTAGCTACCATGATAAATGTGTACTGACAGGGATTGGCATTTGTCACAAATCAGATGTTTTGGGCTCTTGCTTTGTGCAAATCCAGTTTATGAAAGAGGAAAGATAATGAAAGAAATGATGATAATGAACACGATAAATGATGTAATGACTAACAATGAATGTTATGTTTATGAAATGTGTGTTCATTAAAAAGAAACGAAAGTATATTTTTCTATATTATATAAAACTAGGACTCACTCAGCAAAGCTGACTTTTTATGTATAATAGTTGGCAGGTAAAGGTAGATGCTGAGGATGGCATAAGGATGGGAGCTACTTGGCAATCCAAGACTAGCATCCACGATTTGATAATATGTTTGAATTGAAAAATACAATATTTATGTTTTATTAAGTTGGAAGACAAATGTTATTTTACTCTATGATCATGAAGTTCAAATGAATGTTTATTTAATTCCGCTGCAATGTTTTGTTTGTAAAGTGATTTTATGCTATGATTGATTAACTGTGAGGCTTCCCATGAACAGGACTTAACAGATCCTGAGCACTCATGGCTCTAATACCAATTGTAATGATCGTAATTTCGTTGTAGATCGATCTCGTGTATAAAACACGGAATGAAATCAAACACGGATTCACATTAGCAAGAAGAACAAGAGCAAGCAATAGTAAATATAAACTTCGTGTATTTCTCTCCGAAATGGATTTTACAACTTGTAGAATTTTAGGATAGTAAACAAATGAACTAAGCACATATATATACTAAAAACAAAAGTTCTAGCGCGAGAACTATCTTCTGGCGCGGATCAAAGTTCTTGCGTGAGTTGCTCTTCAAAATATTCTTTTTGATTTCCCGCCTTTAGGTTCAATCCCTACAATATGGGTTCTTTTTGACAAGGTGTGTGTGTGTGATTGATATGATTATAATTATACATGGAATATATAAATTTTACCAATTCAGATAAGTTTTTTATAAACAAGTTATACGAATTTTTACACTTAATTGAATAATTATCAACATTATAGGAAATAACAAAGGAGGAAAGGCTAAGGAAGCAAAAAAATGCTAAGGGATGAAGGAGATCTGAATCGACACGGAAATTAAGACAACACTACTAACATAGAAGACCATGGCAGACCGCTAAGCATAATGGTAGTGGTACGCAATGAAAAGGGAACCCAAAAACCCCAATGAATCTCATAGCGAACCGCCAAATATACCAACATGGTCTGCTATCGAACAAGTCAAAGACACAATTATAGATAATCATTGCATGTCTAGACATGCTTAGTGAACAGCCAAGCCCTACCTTAGTGGTCCATGATGGCCCATTCAAAACAAACTACCTTTGTCTTTGGATTTTGATGACTTTAAGCAGGATTCTCCTCATTCATTCGAGGGAGAATTTTCTTGAACGACTCAAGGGAGCTTTGAAGTACATTGGAAGCCTAGAATCAAGTTTTGGAAGATTGGGAGTTGAAGAACGAAGTGCACAAGCTTTCAGTTTGAATTTGTTATATTACTTTGACTTCGTTTTCAGCTTTCATAGACTTGCATTCATCATGTTTGCAACTGGAGTTTTATATTTGTTGTTTCTAATCATCATGAGTAGCTAACCTGTTTTAAACGACTTAGATATGGTTTCAATATTGTCGCTTTGACTATTTTTTTGGTTTAATAATTCAATGGTTATATGTTATTGAAATGTTTGGTTCTTTTATGATCTTAGATGTTGCTTGATAATGATTTATGGTTAAAGTTAAGGCTTATGTGACATCTGACATTTTCAGGTTACTTTTGATCATCACAAACATTATTTTCCAATCATGCATTCATGCATTTAATGTTCTTCATTTAGATGCTTCATTTATTGCACAACATTCATGAAACTTCACGTAATGATAATTCGGAGAATTGCTGGATCACTCACGTGTCTTTACTCGAACGTTGATGATTTGTCAAAATAGTGTTCAAATAGTCATAATTAGTATGAAATTATGTTTATGTGATTACGTGATCAAATATTTAGTTTAATTGTGAAAATTGAAAATTTTCTGGCATTTTTCGCATGTTTTCGGCTTTTAAATCCTGAATATTACAAAAAGGATTTTAAATAGGAAACAAGTATAACTTCTGTTATTAATGTTTGTTTAATATTATGTGACCATTTGGTGGTTTCGGTGTACAAAAAGTCCAATCGTGTAGTGTTAAATCGATTTTACAATTGACGGGGGCCTTTTTGCATAAAAATAATAAACAAAAGATTCAATCAAACCCGAACCCCATTCCCCACCATTTGACTTTTTTCCCTTCCCACCTTACACAAACACCCCAAGTTTGATTTCAAAAAATTGTTGGTGATTTTGGAGCATCAAAACGTGTTCTCTAGCAATACATTATATTAATTATTTGATTTCTTTGTGAAGAACATGAACCCTAAATATCCAAACATGAATCCAAACTTAAGATTGATTGACATTAATTATTGATTTTGTGTTAGTGTTCAATATAATGATTTTTGTATAGATTAGTTTTCTGAAATTATATACTTTTGGATAAAAACCGAGACTTACTTATAATGAAAACTTTATTTTGATGTTTTTGTAGGAATTGTATGCAATTGATGAATTTGAGTTGAATTGATGATCCTATAATGCTAGTTGATGTTATTAGAGGAAAATTCATTCTTTGAACTTTTGTATTTGGCTCGATTTTCGGGTACTTTCTATTAAAGGAAACGTTTTGGGTAGGTTAGTTGGATTATCTCCATTAATCAAATACGAAACCTAATACCACCATCAGAAAAAAACTCATATTAGATGAGAAACCCTCAGATTCTCCTAAAACCTCTCTTTATATTTGTCAAAGGTGGGCCTAGGGTCTTTATTAAGAAAGCCTTAAATTTAAGTGGTGGTGAGGATCTACCCAGCATATTAATCAAATATGTGTGTACACATGATGCAAAACCAATCAAGTTTTCATTGGCTATAATAATTCATTGCCTACAACCACACAAAGAGAAGCTATTTACTTTTTAGCATCAACCAAAGAGGGAAAACCCAACATAAGTGGACATTTCATTTTCATGGAAAATTTGGATTTGTTTTGCTTTTATTTATCCATTTCTAGTTCTTATGTAATGATGCTCTTAGTGTTTCCATAGCTGGATCGATGATGAAACCAACTGTTTTACTATTCAGCTGGTCATACTTGTTTTAATACTGAATAGCATCATAAATAATTTAAAAAAAAATTATATATATCATTAATATAAAATGAAATATAACTTTATTTTTCCCTTTAGTGCAGATTTGTAATTTTAATAAAATATAAAGTCTGGAATAAAAAAATATATGATCATTGGAGAAAACATATTAATTAAC
Source organism: Flaveria sonorensis (assembly GCA_025506505.1). Classification (NCBI taxonomy): domain Eukaryota; kingdom Viridiplantae; phylum Streptophyta; class Magnoliopsida; order Asterales; family Asteraceae; genus Flaveria; species Flaveria sonorensis. The sequence goes on along the minus strand of CM046424.1, from coordinate 48,637,216 downwards.
GAGTTTTTGTGTAAAAAGATGATGAATATATTAAATAATATTGAAATTCAATCTGGCCAACTAATCTGGTTTACGAGTTCAACAAGTTAGACCAGTAACCGCAGCGGAATTTAGGGGCTCCGGAAACCTCCAGCCGGCGTAACTTTCATAGCAAGGATATATGTCATCTAGTGGACTTTTGTACATTGACCCCCACGATTGTTAATTGAAGAGTAACCAAAGCAAAAAAATTTTGAAGTAAAAGAAGAAAAAATGAAAATTGTGTTCACTGGTGATTTTTTCCTCCAAGGGCGGGAGTTACGGAAGTGAAAGAAACTACATGACGAAGATGGTACTTTGTAGGGGTATTTTAGTAATTAAGCTGATATTAAACGCCTTAATTTCCAAAGCTATAGGTAGTAATATGTTAAATTTGCTAAATATTGTTTTATATATTGCCAATAAAAAAGGTTATGTTTTTGTTTGTTCTTATGCCCTTGGTATTTAGATTTTTTATTCAATTATACTTTTACTTTATTCATTTACTCTAGGTAAAAATATTATCACCATAGAGAAAAATATAACATAATATTATTATAGTTGCTAATAAAAGGTATGGCTTGTGTATTATATTCTTTTTATCTTTTAGTGGTTTTTTTTTTTTTTTTTTTGAATTTTTAGTTTGAGTTTTAATCCGTTTTTTTAATTTTTTATAATTTTATACTTTGTTTTACTATCCAAACAGATGTATAAAAACATATCATGATTGTTTGTTTCAAAATTGCAACGTCTTTCTTCACAACAAAATCTCGTTTTCTTAAATTCAAACACACTCTTAGGACATGCTTGATATTCATAAATCAACCCGTCGCGGAGTTTAGGAAGCTGACCGAAAGTATGTGCAGTGACACTCCTACGAAAACGTTTATGGTTCTGTTCCGCCACTAGACGGTAACTAGCCATGACGTAAGTTTGGTTCGCACCTAATTAACCTATAACAAACATATCCCCTTTTTATTTTGATTTTTAACCCTTTTTTATATTTTTTCGGTTAAATTACTTTATTTAAATTGTTAACCCACAACGCATGTGTCATATTATTATTTTCTATCTATGTTTTAATCATTAATATATTTTATGTACTTAAGCACATCAACAGTGTCATAATGGGTATAACAATATGAATAATGAGACCTATACTAACCGAATAAGATCAGTAATGGGTAGTTGGTGAAAGTTGTGATTTCTAATCTTTTTATGGTTCAAATGAATCACTAATTCCAATTCGTTTGATAGATTACAGTCTTAAACCATTATAAATTTAAATTCTAAAAGTCTAATTCATTCAAATTTAAAATATTTTAATAAATTCAACTCCTTGAGAAAAATCACCTAACAACCTAACTATTTTAATTTCAACTCTAAAATTTGTATTGACATGTAAATTTGATATTATAATTTAAAATTTGTATTGACATGTAAATTTGATATTATAATTTATGTTGAGCGTTTTTTTAACCCTTGTTTATATTCACTAATTACCCTATAAGAAACATTTCCTCTTTTTATTTTGATTTTTAACCCTTTTTTATATTTTTTCAGTTAAATTACTTTATCTAAATTGTTAACCTGCAACGCATGTGTCACACTATTATTTTCTTGTTTTAATCTTTAATATATTTCATTTATGTACTTAAGCACATTAACACTACCATAATGGGTATAATGATATGAATAATGAGACCGATACTGAACGAATAATATAATTACTTTCTATCTACGTCTTAATATCCAAATGTGTTTCATTTATTTAAAGTAACCATGATAATTTTTTCACAACGCGAGTAGTGAAGTTTTCAAACTTGTCACATTGCGTGACCTTATTTTTAGCTTGTTTTATTTTCAATTGTAAATCGTTTAGTTTAAGAATCCATAGTAGACGCCAGTAATGAACTGGGGCTAAAATAGCCTACCATCTCTATACAACAAAATCCACCTTTTAAGTTTGTTAGGTTTTATTTGGCTTTTATAATTTTTAAGAACAAAAGCACGGACAATAAACTGTATTAAGGAAACACCCTTCACTGATCATGGGTCCTATAGCAAACATTTTGACAAATACACTAAGTCACGTGACTTTACTTAACATGTAATTTTGTTTTACTTTTAGGGTTCCGGTATTGTTACACCACCCAGTTAACGGTACACCACTAACACTTATATTAGTCGTATAGCATTACACGATGAGTATGGCTGCCAATAATAAATTTTTGTTTCACACGAGTATACGACTCACACAGAGTTATACGTTCTGTACGCATTATTTAATAGCCTTTTTAAAAGGATATCAATTTTGGTTTTTTTAGTTATTTTTTTTACATATCATCGTATTTATAAACAAAATCTTTCTTCCATATGTCCATTCTTTAATTATTTTAAAAAATTATCCCGATCTCTCCTGCACAAACAAACTGGCGTCATAGAAAAACATTAACTTCTCACTAACCCCTCTGTAAAACAATAAAATTATAAAATCTCACCTTGGATCTCAATGCTTCTCCATTAATAACCCACCTATCCGTTTCTACATTTAATGTCGTATCTATAAACAAAATCTTTCTTCGATTTGCTCATAATTTAAATATTTTTGAGAATCATTCTTGATCTATCTTGCACAACAATGATCCATTCTTATAGATTTCGGAATTAAACAATCAAATTTGTTACCTAAAATGGTAGAATTTGGATGAGGTATATTCAAATTATTTATACAAATAATTAAATTTATATATATACTAATTAGTTTATATTAGTTTATTAGTTTATTCTGTTTTTGTATAAATTGTCAAATTCATTATGGTATATGACAAAGGATGAGTCAAACAACAAACAATGAAATGGTTAGTAAAAGAATAATCTTATACTTCAAAATACTAACTTCATATATTAAAATAGAAAAAAAAAATATTCTACAGAGTTGGATCATGTTGGGGCATCGACAGTGGAGGTATATATAGATCAATTGCCCTAGTCTACGCTATCCGTAGCTGAATAGGCCATTGCATCATGTCTTCCTACTGTTTTAAAGCAAGTATGATCCTGTAATAATCCTCTACCATGGAGGAAGCATTGCATGTCTGATAAAACATAAAGCTATGAAGACTAGTGTTGTGGTAGTTGCTAGTGTTGTAATCGCTAGTAGTGGTTCGGGAGCTGTTGTTATGGCTCTTATTATGCATGTTCTTGTGGTAGCTGCTAAATGGCTTGCCCTCTATCTCGGGAGCATGGAAGACTCTAGCAAGGAATCTTCTTAACGATACTTGTCAGCATACAAGTCTAGCGAGATATCCTAAAAGGCAAGTCTTGGTAATACTCAGCCGAACGTGCTCCTAAAAATGACCAAAGGTGCAAGCTATGTATATGACATAAACGCCACAAGTAATCACACCCTCAACCTTCCGGCATACCTAGGTACAATGTAATTGACCATTAACAAAGGTAGGTAGCACACTAGGTGCAAGCAAATAATACATCAGAAAAGGGTTTGTCGGCATAACCCATTCCTCACTCTAACCCTACCTGTGATGATTTGCATAATCTTCTGATGTAGATATCGGTGTAAGAGGTTTCAAGAACTACTAATCATGGCCTTCATATGCCAGTCCCCTCATTAATCTATGGCATCTAAATCTGGAGCACAGCCTCAACCTCCTCTATCCTACCCTCTAGGAAAAGATTCCTAACCATCTCTAGCTTGGTGTATAATCCTATTAAGATTGCAAAATATGGTAGTGTTGTAACATACTCTTGGCCACATAACTGAAACTAGACTAGAAGCTTCATGCTCCTATGTTAGGTCAGGATTTCATTCTCAAATAGTCACCTCTACGAGGTATTGTCCTCGACCATAGACTCTGCTTTCTGATGGTCGACCGTCTATAACATTGCCTAGTCTTTGTTGTTAGCAATATAAATTTGATAATGTTTTTGAAAAATCCTAGTGTTATCCTTTAAAAGATGTATGAAATCCAAGTGTCTTCCTTTTACCAATGTATGAATATTCCTATTGTTTTCCCTAATATATGTATGAAATGCTAGTATTTTTTGCATACTCGATGAAAGTAGTAGTACGTGTATTTTGTATCATATAATAATACACCTATAGACATGGAATGATATTTCTCCCAACTTGTTGAATTTTTATATCTATATAAGTTTTACACACCATTAGGTGATTGGCATCAAATATTAACCATCTATATGAACCATGATATAAAGATTAGCCATAACATGGGCAAGTGTAATGAACAATGAGGTATAATCTGTTATTGTACTACCTTGATTGGTTAGATAGCGAAAGACCACATCAAACATGTTAGCCATCAAAGCTCTTATATACTACACGCATAAGCATATAATATTGATCCAAAGCAAAATCTAGTCTTAACCACCCTAAGGAATGATATATCTTATCAAATAATACATCAAAAACACTCATATGGTGATTTTGTGGATTCGTATGCGTTTTATGTTAGGTTTTGCTAGTATGAAAACTTGCTAGAGTTTAGAACTCATTACATTTGATACATGGATGTATTGAACTAAACTCATGTAAGTCAGACTTGTTAACTATAAACAAACATAATTTCACTTAACGTGTCACCAACAGGTCAACGGGTCAATCAGGTCAAACTTGGTCAACAGTTCTAAAACACATGAATCAAATGGATTGATTGGACGCTTACGGTATTTATGAACCAACCCCTCCTTCACTTACTCATGTACTCGTACGCTTTAGGTAGCTTGTGATGAGTAGCTTTACTTTCTAGCTCGATATTCTAGTTAAGCATACGTCTAAGGTGAGTTCACTGCTTCACTTTTATCTACTCCTTTGGGGGGGGGGGGGGGGGAACATACTTAAAACTCTTTACTTTATAAGTTGTGTATTTGATGTTAAATAGCGTAATTTTACAATTAAAAACAATTAATCTTTCAGATTGTTAATTAAGGTTAATTTGCGGGAAATATTTAGTCATTTGATTGTATCTACCTATTGTAATATTTTACACCAGATTAATTAAGTGAACAATTTGAAAGAACAAATTGTGTATTTACATTTCCTTAAAGTATTTATGCTGTGATAGTAAGTATCTAACTTAAATTCCACATTCGTTAGTTACTAATCAAAGAGAATGTTCTTGTTAGTATAAACCTATCCAATCCAACAAGTGGTATCAAAGCATTGCCTCTTGATTTGCTTGAAGATTATCTTTCAAAAAATTACTTGTTTCTTATTTTGATCACACTTTCAAACACCACCTTTCTTCATATCCCATCTCCTTTCTAAAAATGACTACTGTAGCCATTTCTAGTAAGCATGACTTAGAGAATAGAACTCAAACCAAACCTCCCATGTTTACACCACATGATTATGATACCTAGAAATTCCAAATGGAGGATTTCATAATGAATCAAGATATGAAACTCTAGCTCTCAATTCTGAATGGACCATATGTTCCCATGGTCCACGCTGCTAGTGAAGGTGGAGTCATGATCCCCAAAGATCCTACAAAGTATTTAGAAGAAGATCTAAAGAAAATGGATGTGGTTTCAAGTCTCTATAGCTAATCAGAATGAGCATACCCAACAGCATCTTGCACGGCTTCAAGAAGTTCACAACTGACCAAAAGTTGTGAGAAGCTTTGAAGGCCAGATTTGAAGGAATGGAGGATATGAAAGACAACAAAAGAGATGTTTTAAAATAGAAGTTTGAAAATTTTGGTTTCACAAGGGGAGAAACCATGACTGCTACATATCTTAGATATGTTGAACTTCTAGACTCTTTAAATAAAGCTGGAGTGAAAATCAGAATAGTGATGTTCTCATAAAGCTTTTAAGATCTCTGCCAGAGACATGGACAATTTATACTTTGTCCATTAGAAGAACTAAAAATCTAAAGACAACAACTATTAAGGAGTAATAAGGCATCCTCAATTCTTATCAGATAGAGATGGATGCAGATGAAGAATTATTAGGCAGATCTACAAACCCCTCAAAGTCATCAGCCCTCATGGCCCTAATTCATGAGCCAGTTCACTATCACTCCCACTCCCAAGTCTATCAAACTCCTATGGTGACTCATCAGGCACTCATGATCACCTATCTTGAATCTCCAACTGCTGAATCTGAATCATCTTCATCATTCAGCAAATGGAATAAGCCAACTTCACCATCCTTTTCATAATCATATCACTCAAACTCTGCCTTTGTTAATAACCAAGCCAACTTCTTTCAACTCTCTGAAGAAAATCTAGAGGGCATTCATCCAGATGGCCTTGAAGAAATGGATATCAACTACCAGATAGCCATGATATCTTTTAGGGCCAAGCAGTTTCAACAGAGAACTAGAAGAAAATTTCTGAAGTAGAGAAGATCAGGATTTGGGTTTGATAAAAGCAAGGTAAAATGCTTCAAGTGCAACCAACTAGGACATTTTATCAAGGAATTCAAAGAGTGAAAGTCAAACCCATCTCCTCAAAGTTCATCAACAACACTCAACTCACCAAGGTCGTTTCGCTTCATTTAGTGAAAGGAATACAGCAGTTGTAGCCTCAGGAGAAGAGGTTATTTACTAGAGCTTCCAAGTGAAATATGTTACACCCATCAACAATGCATTGATGGGTGGAAGCTCAACCTCTTCACCTCAAATAACTTTTAAACCTTGTTGTACACCTGAATGCATAGCTAATGTCAACTTGTATAGAAATCATAATTTGGACCTCATGAAAGATGTTAAATCAATCAATCTTCTTAAAACTGATTTTAAGAAAAATGATCAAGCTCAAAAAGAAAAGATAATAGAGCTAGAAAAAGATTGTTTCATAATTAAAACATTAACAAACCAACCTTGAGAGCCAAATTGATGATCTTCTGAAACATCTGCCGAATAAGTTAGCAGCTACCAAACAACCATCAAAGGAAAAAGAATAGGTTAAAATAACTATTTTGTTCAAGTGCCGATTCCAAGATAAATTTAACACTTCTGAAACATCTACCGAATAAGTTAGCAGCTGCAAACCAAAAAAAGAAGAAGACTTTTGAGAAACCTTCACCTTCTCTAAAAGCTTCAAAGGGTCACAACAAGAAGGATGATATCAAAGAATCAGGTAAAGATAAGAGAAAAGCCTGGAACATAAAGACATCTACTGAATCCTTAGATGACCTAAAACCATCATAAACACAAACCCCCTCAGCACTTACCATTGATATAAAACTGCTGAAAACTAACCCAATACTAAACTGGCTTAGGTCCCCATTCATCGCTAACCAACTTGTTTATGTGTAGGATCATCCAAAGACCAAAACAAACTTGTGGATTATGGATAGTGGATGCTCCTGGCATATAACAGCTGACAGATCATGTCTGCTAAACCTGGAACCATATAATGGTGGATTTGTTGCTTTTGGAAGTGATACAAAAGGAGGATACATTACTAGCAGGGGGACAGTCAGCAATGGCAAGGTAAGTTTTGACAAGGTGAACTATGTGAATAGGTTAAACTATAATCTACTGAGTGTGTCTTAGTTATGTGATAAAAAAACATAACACCCTTTTCACAGAGCATGAATGTATCATTGTATCCCTGGGTTTGAAATTCCAAATGACAAAATACTTTTAAGAGCTCCCAGGAAAGACAATATGTATGTGCTCAATATGAAGAATACATTAACTTCAGGAAATGTTTCCTGTTCATATCCAGAGCTTCCCTAAATAAATCCTCCTTTTGGCATAGAATATTGTCAAATGTAAACCTTAAAACATGAATAAACTAGTTTGGAATGGGTTAGTCACAGGACTACCGAGCAAAGAGTTTGCATGTGATCACGGCACTAAATTCAAATACCACACCCTTGGTTCTTTATGTGAATCCAAAGATATTGCAAAGCAATATAGTGCTCCTAGAACTCCTTAGCAAAACAGAGTTGCTGAGAGGAGAAACAGGACACTTACTGAAGCTGCAAGGACCATGTTGTTAGTTTCCAAACTTCCTATAATATTCTAGGCTGAAGCAGTCAGCACTGCATGCTATCTTTAGAACAGAGTGTACATAATTAAGACACATGGAAAAACCTCTTATGAATTATGACATAAGAGAAGACCATTCATACGTTCCTCAAACCTTTTGGATGTCCATGCACCCTTTTAAATACCAAAGATCATCTATCCAAATTTGCTGAGAAATCAGTAGATGGGTTCTTTGTTGGATACTCATCACAGGCTAAGTCTTACAGAGTATACAAGAAAGTTGACCATACTATTGACGAATTTGAAAATGTCATATTTAATGAAAATTCCTCAAATAGTGTTGCAAATACTCCAAGTTAGATGTTTGATGTTGATGGATTCATAAATGCATTTAACCATCTGATTGACAATACTTTCAGAGACTCTCTCAACAGCTTAGTAGACATACAAGTCCCAAGTGCTGAAGATCACAGGGTAGATCTACCATAAGCAACCAGTCATAACAGGTCATCTACTAATATAGTCCAGACTCAATCAGCAGAAGCAGATGCTAGAACCACAAACAATACGGGTCAACCATTACTTACTCATTATGACTCATCAAATAAAGAGTCTAATGATAATTGTGGTACTAGAAAATCTCATGAAAAGGACCCAAGTACCACAAACAATATGGGTCAACCATTACTTGCTCATTATGACTCATCAAATGAAGTGTCTAATGATCACTGTGGTACTAGAAAATCTATTGAAAATGACCCAAGTATGACAAATACTGAAGAAAGAGTCAATTCGGTAGTTGAACTAGTCAATCTGTCTGTTGAACTTCTTGAAACAAACTTCTCCAATTTGGATTTATCTTAACAACTCCATGTGATCCCAAGACTAAGAATTCAAAAAGAGCATCTAGTTAAGAATGTTATTAGCAATGTTAATGTTGTTGTCAAGACAAGAACAAGATGAATGAACCAAACATCTGTTTGTTTTCATGTTATCTCTCTCAATTGGAACCAAAGAAAGTTGATAAGACCTTAAGATGCAACAGTTGGGTAGAATCCATTCAAGAGGAGCTTCTTCAATTCGCTCGGCAAAAGGTTTGGAAACTATGTGTACTACTAATAGGGAAGACTTCAATAGGGACCAAATAGGTTTTCAAAAACAAGAAAGATGACAGAGGCATTGTTATCAAGAACAAGGCCAGACTTGTGGTACAAAGGTACACACAAGAAGAAGGGTTTGATTGTAAATAAGTCTTTGCTCCTGTAGCCAGGCTTGAAGTAATCAGAATTTTTATAGCAGTTCCTATCTCCAAATACTTCAAGGTGTTTCAGATGATTGTCAAGAGTGAATTTCTCTATGATTAGATTGATGAAGAAGTTTATATCTACCAAACTCCTGGCTTTGAAGATCTCAATTATCCAGATCATGTGTGCAAACTTGATAAAGCTCTTTATGGTCTTCATCAAGCACCAAGGAAATGCTATGAGACATTATCCACCTTTCTTCTGAAGAATGGATACACCAGATGATCCATAGATAAAACTCTCTTTATCAAGAAGGTTGATTTGGATATTATTTTGGTACAAGTGTATATGGACGATATCATCTTTGGGTCTACAAATGAGAGCATGTCCAAAGCCTTTAAAAGCATCATGATGTAAAAATTTGAGATGAGTTCAATGGGAGAACTTACTTTCTTTCTAGGGATGCAAGTAAAAAAAAACCTCTGATGGCATCTTTAAAAATCAATCTAAGTATGTTCAAGACATCTTAGTAAGATTCCAAGCTATTGATTCTAAGGTTGTTAAAACCCAATGTCAAAGACATGTTTATTGACTATTGATCTTGAGGGGGAAGTAGTTGACTAGCACCAGTAAAGAGCCTTCATTGGATCTCTTATGTATCTTACAACTAGCAGACTAGATATTATGTTTGCCACATGCCTGGGCTGCTGCAAAATTGTCACATCTACTGACTGCCAAGAGAATTCTAAAGCATCTTAAAGGAGAACTAAGTTAGTATTATGGTATTCTAAGAGTGTTGACTTAAATCTTTATGAATATACAGATAGTGACTATGAAGAGTGCAACATCAACAAAAAGTCCACCTCAGGAGGATGTCAATTTCTAGGAGGAAGACTGGTTTCACTCAGGTGTTGTGCATCCAAATTCAATATAGAGATTATGGAGTAACCTTCATGAACACTCCAATTCACATTGACAAAAAGTGTCATCTCAATCACCAATAATCCTGTTCAGCATTCAAAGACAAAGCATATTGATATCAGGTATCATTTTATTAGAGATTATGCAAAGAAAATCATTAAATTAATTAAGGTCCATACAACTGAACAATATGCAGATTTATTCACAAAGGCTGTTGATGAATCAGGATTTAAGTATCTTATTTCTACTTTTGGGATGATGAACTTTGAATAATTAAATAATTTAGATTGATGATATCTGAAAATTTCGTAAAGAAATGCTTTTCTTGATAAAATGCGTAAAACTATATATCTGCCAAAAATTGAAAATCTGTAGATAAATAGGTATCTGCCGAATATCAATAGATATTTGGGTAACTGCCTAATTATGCAAGTCAGCAGATAACTCGGCAAAGCGGGTATCTGCCGAATGGGAAGATTCGGCAGATAAGATGAATGCAGCACATGTTTTTGAAGAAGATCCGGTAGGTCCCACTTTCATCTTTCGATATGCTATGGTGTCATAGAAGATACCTTAAAAGACTATTTCATCATCTCACGCCCACGATTTTATAGTTACGGTGGTGAAACAATTTAAAATTCACATTTTTATATAATATCCATAAGTATTAAAATCAAAGGTTTCCCACCATTGTCATCTTCAATCTTCCTCACAAATCAAACCCTTAAACATTTTATCTCACAAACTCCTACTAATCTCAATCTACTTTCAATGGCTACTCAATCTCCAACCCTAGAATTCCATCCGAACCATAACATCAACGCATCACTTTAACCCATAGGTGATGAGGTCTATGATCCTGTTCTTTAATTCCTAAAGAATAGCAATCATTCCTTTTCCATCACAATAGACCCGATGATCTATGAGTCTCACATCAGGGAATTCTAGACCACATGCTCCATACAACGGGAACATGGAGTGAAGGTCCTCACTGTGACAGTGCAATGTATGAAGATCACCATACCATGTGCCATAATACGTCAACATATGAAGTTGAACGACGCTAATGGTGAATCTTCTTTCTTCAAAGAAGTGGTTAGTACCACCATCAAGAAGAAGAGATATGAAGGACCCCTCCTAACGTCCACCTTCTCCAAATCACTATTATATCATAACTAGAGAATCATCCTTCAAATCTTCCTGCACTATCAGTCCAATAAGTCAGGAGGATGGGGCCAAGTACCATTGGTTTAGCAGGGGATATCCATGGTCTTGTCAAATAGTAGAATTATGATTTTTTAAAATTCATTTTTCAATATCTTTGTAAAAACGTAACTGCTACCGTAAAATATAAGTTTTTAATGTACCCTAGATTCTTACAACTAATTTTATATGAAGAATTAAGGGCTAAACTAAAACTAAGTGGAGTTGTTCATGCTCTACGAACTTTAAACAAGGCAATATTTTCAAAGTTTAGAGCAACTCTAAAATCTTTTTCAGGGAATGTAACTCCCTTGTTTGGTCATATGCTTGATGTCACTGAACCTTAAGGTAGTCTAATTCGACAAACAAGGCAATATTTTCAAATAGGCAATATTCGACAAATAAGCGAACCCCTGCATCTTCTACCGAGAGGATGCAGACCCCCAAATCACCTCCCCTCAAAAAGAAAACACTGGAAACCAGGGTCCTAGTCAAGTCAAAGGTGTCAGCCATATCTAGACAAGGCTCAAAGATGAAGATTTCTCTTCCTCCTTCTGAGCAGACCCACACCCAAGCTGTAAGGCCTCAATCGGAGTCCTAACACTCCATTGAGAAAACAAAAAGAATACCCACATAACTGAGACAAATTCTAAGGAAGAAGTCTTATTAGGAACTAGTTCACATCCTGAGCCATTAGACTCAGCTCCACTCTCTCCCATACACATGTCTATCACCCAGGATGATAATGTCCCTAGTCACATCAGGATGATCCACTGTCTTCCTCTCTCCACACAATACAGACAGTGGGGACTAATTTGCTTGTAGCAACATCTGACCCATATCCTTTATCCCAAGAGATTGATCCTAATGAGAAAAGAATCAATGTGGAAGAGGTTGTCTCTACTAGTGATCCATCAATTGACCAGTAGGATAGAGACAACATCACTAAGACCTTAACCAGGGCAACTCACATTGAGAATGTCTCCTTGGAGTCATTCCTTGAGGAGATCAATCCAGTTAGCCAAGAAACCATATCTAGTGGTGAGGGTGTAGAGGCTTGGCCTAGTACCCCATGTCCTAAAGATTCCACATCTGTGGATGAGCAAAGTATGCAACATATTGGTTAATTGATGGCCCATAACCTTGAGCTTGCTCAACAACTCAATGCTTTACAAGCTAAAAATTCAAGGCTTCAAGTTTATGTAGGAAGAGCTACAATTCTCCGATTTAAGAACTGTCTGCTGAAATCTTTGGCAGATAGAGTGTCTGAGGTGGAAGCCCAACTCAGAACTCTCCAACAGCAAGCTGCAAGAGTCACAACCCTTGAAGAAAAACTTACAACTCTTCAGCAAGCTACTCTAAAGGCAATGGATCTTGAACATAAAATGGAGCAACTTCAAGAGACCATTAATCTTCAACAATCAATCATTCTTAGCCTTCAACTCTAAGCACCACAAGAACCTTTGGATGTGCCTTCCTCTCCACGCCTAGTGTCATTTGGAATCTCAAATGATGCTACCAAAAAGAGGGAAGAAGAGCCCAAAGAAGCTGATGATATTCTCTAGAGATTGGCTACTCAAGTTGTACATACTACACAACCAATCTCTTTCCCCTCAAAATGGATTGATCAATATGAGCCTTTATTGGAAGCTGAAGCCAAATTGAATAAGCTTCATGATAGATATAGCTATGATAGCTCGAAGGAGAAGGAGATGAAAGCTAGAAGAGTGATGAAGAGGATGAACCAAAAGGTTCAACTTAGGAAGAGGAAATTGGCCATGCTAAAAAGATCCAGCATTTCTTCTGTTCTCTCTCTTAAAAGAAAGAGATCTAATAAGGAATCATCAAATAAAGAGCTCATGCTTGGTAGTGAAACCAGCAGAACAACATCAAAAGCTCCACCTTCATGGTAGTGAAACCAGCAAAACAACATTAAAAGCTTCACTTAAACCAAAGGAAAAAGCTACCAGGAAGGTTCCATCTAAGTCATCAAGGCCATTTGTCGTAAGCACCCAGAGAACAGCAAATTAGCAGGCACTAACATCTACATGTGTCGAATCAAATCTTGTGATCTCTTTTGAAAAGAAAGAAAAGAAGGATGAATAAAAAGTATCTCCTAAGAGCTCAAATTGAGTTGAAAGGATTCAAATTTGATAAGATCATGGAGTAGAGCACTTCTGAGATCAAATCAAACAAATACCTACAACGCATGCTGAGATGGAGAAAGAAGGAGTTAGCTAGAAGAAAGAGGACTGAATCAGAGAAGAGGAAAGTAGAAAAAGTTCAACAAAAGTGTTGGTACAAGCAACAGATGAAGCAATTTCTCAAATACTATGGTTTCTCTTGTAGACAAGTAGGACCAATTAGTATGTCAACTCTTGATCTGAATATCAAAGGAATCAAGAAATGGATTGCTACTGGAGAGCTCCAAAATTTTGAACAAGCTAGGAGCAATAGGAAAGACAACATGCCAGAACAAAGAAAGTTACTCAAAGGTGTTCCCTTCTATCAACTGAGTCTCCATCATCCCCTAAGTATGCATCAACAACCTTTGATGATAAACAGCCCATCTCTACAATCCTTGAAAAAAAGAAAAGAGCATCAAAGAAAGTTATAAAAGCAAGGATTGTTGATCCAGAAGTAGAGGAGAAGATACTCAAAGGAACAAAGATAGTTGCTTCTGGGTATCTTGCTCAAATGAAAAAAATTGCTGTCAAGAGGACAAATGGAGAAATCATATACCAAGATCATGAAAATTAGGTATTGCCCTTTGACATTCTAGAGGGCAAATAGTTGAGTACTTTAGTATTTTTGGATACAAAAATGATGAATCCAAAGTGTTCCTACACAAAGTACTAGCCTTAGTCAAATCTGATGCTTGTGAAGATTCCTGAAACTCCACTATTAGTACATGATCTAATAATGGAGTGGGAATATGATCAGAAAAAGAATACATACTTCATAACCAGATCAACAGCTGGAAGAGTGGCTTACATAAGAAACCAACTGGTGTGCTTCAACCGGTTTGAGATAGTCGACTTAACTAGGCTGAGACTAAGGAATCTAAGCAATGATTCCAAGGCAAGAGAAGTAGAGAAAGTACTAATGAGAATTTAAAACTCTAATCTAGAAAGGTCAAGGCAAGCTTTAAAACAAAGAAAGAAGAAACCAAAGTCTAAAATTGTTACAACCACTCCATTTGGCGAAACTAGCCATCAACTACAATCACCTCCTACTACTTCTCCACCTACTCAAACCACAGAGCATGGTTCTCCATAAGTTTAGCAAGCTTCTAAAATAGCTAATCCCCTACCGAAAGTCAATCTAAAGAATCAACAGATGTTATGATCATTACTGATGTTGCTGATAGAATCAGACACGGGTTTAATCATCCTAAAGAAGAAGAAGACCTCACAGAATCTAAAGAATAAAAAGAAGACTTAGAGAATGATGATACCATCATTAAAAGGGTTTATGACTTGAAAACTAAGAGGTTATTTATAGAAAGAAAGAACAGGTCAAAAACTTTCTTTTTATCGGAATTAGATGTTTTGAAACTCAACCTTGAAGATTTAAAGAGAATGCACAAGTTAATATTAGGAAATGAAGACATGCTAGACAATTACAAATCTATGGCTGCAATTCCTCATCCAATACCTTCACTCTGACATATGCTAGTGCCGGCAAAGTTGAAGTTAAAGAGTATGATCTTTTCAGACTCTCTCAGTATAACATAAAGGACTTGGTGAATCTATCTCTTAACAACCCCCAAGAGATAGAAGGGGATATATGTATAAACTTTTGCTAATCAAAATTCTTGAAGGATAGAGTTTTGGTGGCATCATCCTAGGGGGAATTTGTTGAATCATGAAGGATGAAACTACCGAAAACTCAAAATTTCAGCATTGGCCGCCAACTTCCGAATCAGGCCAAGTGCTGAATCCACTGCGAAAGTACGTATGTTGAATGGCTACTGATCAGCATATGCTGAAGCAACTGCTGAACTACCTATGCTAAATGTCTACTGATCTGCATATGTAGATCAACTGTAATCAATAGTGAAATCCATGACCTGCTGATCGACTGCTACTCAGAACAAGATTATCTGTACTGACGGTTGTTGTGTTTAACCTTTTGGAGACAACATAGTACTGAAGTTGCGAACTACGATACATAGATTCTTTGTTTAAATGTAGACTTTGAACATAGAATATATTTTTCTTATTGTTTAGATTTCTTAGTATAAAATTCCTCACACTTGTATAGGAGAGACAAGCTTTTTAGCCATTTGATTGTATCTGCCAATTGTAATAGTTTACACCAGATTAATCAAATGAATACTTTGAAAAAAAACTTACGCATTTACATTTTCTCAAAGTATTTGTGTTGTGATAGTATGTATCTAACTTAAATTCTACATTCGTTAGTTACTGATCAAAGAGGAAGTTCTTGTTAGTATAAACCTGGCCGATCCAACAGATGAGTATCAACATAGAATCCTTCATTTGTTTTAAGGTGAAATTTTCCCAAATGATCCTGGGTGTTTAATATTAAAGCATGATAACCAACTGATTTGAAAAATCCAATAAAAGGTTTCCTATGAAACAAAAGTTCATACGGAGTTCTGTTGCTCTCTTTCACTATCAATGTTTTCTTTTGCACATAATAAGCTATGTTTACAACTTCTTCATAGAAGGTGATTGGCAATTTAGCATCAGCCAGCATGATTCTTGCTACTTTAATTAGTCTTATGTTTATTTTTTCAACTACTTCATTCTTTTATTGAGTTCTTGCTACAATAAATTAATGAGCAATATCCTCGTTAGTGCAAAATTAATGTAAATCATCATTTTTGAATTTGGTACCATTATCACTTTTAATTAATTTTACTTTAAAATCCAATAAATTTTCAATTCAAGTAATAAGGTCTTTGGTGATTTGAGCTGATTTATTTTTATAGAGTAAAAAAAAACTCATGTAAACCTTGAATAGTCATTAATGATTACCGAACATTACTGTTTTTTGCCTATACTCATGATGTTAGTTATGCTAAAATGATACATATGAATTTACTTTATTGTATTCTTGTTTGAATTCATAATCTTAGGCTTGTGGGAAGTTTTATGTTATTTTCCCTTTGAGACTAGTTAAATATTGATCAGTGTAATAAAATTCATTCTGAGATAAACCAAGAACATGGTTTTCTTTGACCAGCTTGTTCGTGTGTTTTTGAAATTTGTATGCCCTAATTGCTTATGCCATAATTATGATTCATCAACTAATGCTTTAGACAGTAAACATGTTTCTTTAATTGGATTAACGGAATTAAGGTTGCGGACATAGTGTTATTCTTTCTTGGTGTCTTCAGGATAACCCGCTCAGAAGGAATTTGAAATCCTACTTTTAATATTTGTTATCATAGAATATTTCCATATAGGTAATTCTTGTTGTAGTAAACTTGAATATTTTTTATGTTCTGTCTTAACTTAAGAGCGTATAAAACATTTTGCTACTCGCAATGCAATGCCCTTTCCATACCTATCCACAAATAGTTAGGTTTCAGGTTTTTATATATCTTTTCACTTCCGGTGCATTGTGTATTCTAATTTTTGAGCTTCTTCAAGTATTCTCTCTCTAATATTACCTATAATTGGCACCCAAATTCATTTACTTAATCTGAATAACTCATCTTCTCCTTTAACCAATTGGTGTAGCATTCCTTTCATTCTTTCTTTTTTTTTCAATTTCTTGTACAGCTGATGAGTGAGCTTCACTCAAATGAGTAAGTAAATTACTTTACAGACTGAGTCATAGAGCACGAACTCTTTTATGTTTTTCTCTTTTTTTCTGCTTAAGGCATCAGCTACCACATTAGATTTTCCTTTGTGGTAATAGATTTTACAATCATAGTCACTCAAGATTTTCATCCATCACCTCTGTCTCATATTTATTCTTTCTAACAATCAATCTATCTTAAACTTTTATGATATGTATATATTATAAACTTAACTCCATAAATATAGTGTCTTTATAGCTTTAAAGGAAAGATTATGGCACCTTACTCTGAATCACGAGGTGCATTATTCTTCTCACGTGTCTTTAATTGACGAGACGCATAGGCAATAACTTAATTTCTTTCTATTACTACACATCCTAGGCAGGCATGTGAAGCTTTTCAGGAAATAACAAAGTCATTAGTATCAACTGGTAAAGCCAACATAAGTGTGTTTGTCAGTTTTTCTTTCAAAGTCTTAAAAGTTTCATTCTTCTTTGGTACCTATTCGTATTTCACATATTAGTGATGACATATTAATGCCATTTTCAAATATATCAAATCATTTATATAGTTTTGAAAGTATTAAACATATTCACTTTTTAGCTTTGAGACAAATAGCAACTTCGGGTTAAGAAGGTAATTCCTAACACCAGTCATACTTCGTCTTACTTCTTTTGGTTTCTCATTTTCAAACCTACTTTGTCGTACAACACCTTGACATGCCTAAAACAGTTTAATATGAGAGAAAGGTTGTGTTTAGAATAATTTCAGTAAGAGCTGCGGAGATTTTGGTGTGAATTTGTCTCACCCGAATGTTCTTCATATAGGTTGTTTTGGTGGCCAATGCGCCCCTCATCACCAAGACAATGCGTGCAGCATCAACTTGATGTGATGCATGGGTGACACATGTTACCGGCTCATCAGTCCTGATTCTCTTTTTTCGATATGGCTCGCATCCTTAACATGATGCGGCCTGCATTGTGGCCATGTGTCAAAATCAAGCTTTTAGTCATCAACCACGTGTTTTGAAGTGACTCCTCATCATCACTTACGTGTCAAGCGAGCAGAGATTGCTTCACCTTTTCATCGGGGCCTGCGTCCAAATGAGGATCCGGCCTCATCTTGGCCATCTTGTGTTGTAGCTCTCAATACCCATTCGACGTGGCCCACATCAAGTTTCAATTTTCTAAAATTTTATTTTATACTTATTTTGAGAAAAAATGAGGTTGCTACATGCTGCCAATCTAGTTGTTCATGATCGAATGAAACAATTCAATTTGATTTATATCTTCTTTGTGAAAAATTTTCCTTCGTATTGTTGAGAATGAAAAGATTGATACCACAAAATAAATTAAAGATTTTTAACAAAGTGTTTGGTGGCGAACAACATGCTTTCCCATGTAACCAACTTGGCTTATTGTATAAATACGCCCTGTAATTCAATTAGCAAATATTTGTTACCTCATATGAAATTATTATTCTCGCTTCCTTGTTATTTGGATTCGACAAATCGCTTTATCACTTTGCATTTTTGAAGTTATTCATCAAATATTTTATTGTGTGTTGTCTTCATTTCCTTCCATCTAATCAGGCCGACTAGGGTTCCTGATAATAATTACTTAATCATTAAGACCATATGCTTTTCTTGGTCTTATTATCCCATCTAATTGACCACATTAAATCTTTTGTTCATAATCTATAAGTTAATTTTTGGTTTTCAGATTACTGACAGATCTTGCATTTATTAGAATGCTTGATACTGTGCATTTCAATAACAAATATTTTTGTGCATTTATGACTCTTAGCACTAATTAATCCCGAATCACATGCATAATATCTTTCTCTAATAAATCAAAATAATTTAAGTAAATTATACGGATCGTCCCTGAGGTCTGTTTAAATTTCACCTTTTATACGTGGGATTGAAAAATTACAGATTAGTCTTAAGGTTTGAAAAAAAGTAACATGTTTCGTCCCTAAGTCAAACGACCGTTAAATAATTATATAAAATAATAGTAAATTGACCATTTTTACCCTCATGGACAAAATGTGTAATTTACTCTAATATTATTATACCACATCATCATCATCATCAACACACCATCATCATTATCTTCCCCAACCCCAACCCCAACCCCCACATCCATTTGTGGCTTCAATTCAGCACCGGCTGCGGCTCCTCTCTGACACCGCCTACCTGTTGTTGTGTGGCGGTGGTTCTAACCATAACTACCACCATCTACCATAGCTACGATACCCCTATGCTTTCCCAGTTTCCCCTTACCCACCGCCATCCGCTACTATCTTTTCCTCTACGTATTCTTGAAAAAGCAATTATCTTTCCCATCTTCGTATTCTTGAATTTGAATACCGACAATAACACCACCGTTGCAATTGAGACTTTGTTCTTTTTAATTTAAACCTCGATGCAGATTCAGACCCAATTATTTGTCAACTCATTTGACATCCCAAGTGTCATGTTTACCTTCCCCTAACCAACCCCCACCCATATATAATTCCTCTCTATTTATGTGTATGTGTATCTCTCCATAACCTAACTTCATATTAAACAGTATACAATCATATAGGAGCAAATGAGTAACTACATTTCATGCACCCTCACTCACCGAACCTAAAAATACTCAACTTCTACAAAGGTAATCTTTCCAAATGGTGTTCAACGATAGTGGGGTGGTGGCTATGAATTGTGATGGTTTGATGGTATAATGGTTGCGGCGATGGAGAAGGGTGATGGTGGTGGTGGTTTGCCGACCGACGAAGGTGAGGTGGGAGACGGTGGTGGTTAATGGCGGTAGACCTGGAAGGCGGACTTTGTAGATGATGATGATGATGACGACGACGGCGACGACGTGTGTGTTTTATATATTAACACATTTCGTCCCTGAGGGTAAAATTGTCTATTTACTTTTACTTAACGATATTTTTTAACAACCATTTCACCCAGGGACGAAACATGTTATCTTTTTTTTAAACCTTAGTACTAAACCTATAGTTATTCAATCCAAGTGATAAAAGGGTGAAATTTGAGCAACTTCAGGAACAATTCGTATAATTTACTCAAATAATTTTTACCACATGATATCTTCTCAAATCAATTTATCACATGTCATTAGCATAGTAAATCAACCATATAATGACAATAATAAATATTAATTATATTATTTATATCTTTTCCAAATTATATACACAAATTTTAATAAATTTAAAACATTTATTTTTTTATTAAAAAACATAATCATTTTTTTTAAAATATAAAGTTTGTTTTATATAACGAACTTTCTTTAAAAATGACAATTTTTTAAAAACATTTTTATAAAAAATGGAGTGTGTAAAAAGTTTGACAAAAGATTAAAAAATATTGTTATTATTATATTACTTAAGGTAGTTAATTATACATTATTTCAACCTTATCTTATCTCCAAAGAATATTAAATAATTTTTTAAATATTAATTAATTATTCAATCCATGTAATACATGAGTTTCTTAACTAGTACTAGTATATGAAAATATTTTCAATACAGAACTAATTTCAATTAGAAAACTAAGTCACATAAAACATTTTTATACAGTATTTGCCGGATATAATTGTAGTTAGAAAAGAATTAGATAAGTGGTCACATAAAAGTTTTCTGTATTACTTAAGGTAGTTAATTATACCTTATTTTAATCATATCTTATCTCTAAAAAATATTATATAATTTTTTACATATTAATTAATAACTATTAAGCTAATAGTTATCTTTAATCCATGTAATACATGAGTTTCTTAACTAGTACTTGTATATGAAAACATTGTCAATACAGAACTAATTTCAACTAGAAAATTAATGTCATACTCCGACAGATGGCAGAATCATCGAGGTGGACGAATATTAATCGATTGTTCATAGCACATAGAACTAAATAAGTTGAAATAATATTAAATTCCATTTTTGTTGGATAATAGTAATCAAACGATACAAGTCAATCAAATAAAAACTCAAGTAAACATAACGATATCGTCTTTAATTTTTGACTAAGTCCATGCCCTAAATGTGCATTTAGAAGTCCACTAATCTACATTCCTGAAATCATGTGAAAAAGTAACGAGTCAGCAAATGAATTAGCCGGTGAGTGAACACAGGTTTGCATACATACATAGATTAATTAAAATGATTGAAAACAATTTAATTCACATGAAAATATCAAGATTATAACGTAATAGTGTAACATAAAAAACAAACCAACACAATCAAACCTAATAACTGAATTGACTCTGTTCGTAGACGAAGCCTTACAAAATGTATGAATCCGGTTTTCAATCACCACGTGAAGAAATAAGTAGGATGGATTTGTCAAACCAATAGATCATCATTGTTACCGTGGTTGAATGAATTAATGATTGTGTTCTCATCAAGTTTATCAAACTATGCACATATAATTGCAAGTAATAACATATCATGTATAGAATTGAATTTTGAATAAAATAACAATGTATAACAATGGTTGAATACAAATCACATGATTTTTCCAAAATATAAAATATGAAAAATGGACTATGAATACTCACTTGATAATTACAAGTGTTTTGGAAATGATAAAATGCTTCCAAAATTTTCTGACGATTCACCCAAGGTTTGGTGTCTTTTAGTTAAAATAATAATGGTTGAACGACTAGGTATGAATTATAGTTTTAACTATAATTTGAGGTTTTGATAATTAGTTTAAGTAAAATAATATAACCAATTATATCTTGATTCAATAAAGATGGAATAAATTGATTTGAAAATGATAATGAATCTTTAGTGAAATTGAATAATTAAATGTTACTTAAATATTTAATTTATAACAATTGATTAAATAAATGTTGAGTATTAAAGTGTGAAAGAGATATAATTAGTTTAATTATTTAAAACTTGGTCAGAAATAATTAATTATTTAAATAATATGTTTGATTTTCATAATTGACACAACGGGTTTAGGTTTAAATTTTCAAAACGGGACAAATGTTACAGTCTCCCCTACTTTAGGAAATTTCATCCCAAAATTTGATACGAGAAGGCTAATGCAAAGAGATGACGATATTTGGATTTGATTTGGTCTTCATGTTTCCAAGTAAAATCAAGGTTATGTTTAGATTCACAACGAACTTTGACAATAGGAATTCGGTTATACTTGATTTGCTTGATTTCCTCGTGTTTCACAAGTAAATGAATAGTATCATTAATTTGAACTTCATGAAAACAGACAGCTTTAGCATTGTAACCAATCCATGTGTAACGCCCGGAAATTTCAGCAAAAAAAAGAAGAAGAAATAGAGAGAAAAGAAAAAAAAGGAGAAAAAGAGTTTTAACTTAAAAGCAAGGGGTAAAAGTGTGCAAGGGGTAAACTTGTCTATTATGGGATTCAAAAAGGAGTATGGCTGCCCACAACTCCTTTTTCACACCCACACTTCGGCTGAAACAAAAAGAAAGAAGCTGCAACCGGTTTCTAGTGAGAGAAAGAAGAAGATCTTCAAGAAGGTGAGATCTCTTAGTGTTTTTTTCTCGGTTTTCAGTGGTTTTGAACTTCTGGACTCATCCTTATGTGTTTTTTTTATGTTTGGTAGCTTGTTTTTGTGTGTTTTAGTGTTAGAACTCCAGGTAGCTCTCAAGTTTGAGGAGTTTTCACCCAAAAGCTATTACAGGTGAGTTCTAGATCCCCTCTTTTACATGTTTCTGCTTATTTGGGGCTGGTATGCATATTAAATTGTTATTTTTTGCTCAAACTATGTATTTTCAGAGTATATACGACTGAACTATGATACATGTGTGTTTGGGTGACTGCTGTGTTGATTGGGTTGATGTATAGTATGTTTTAAGTGTGTAACATGTTAGATCCATGCTAAGTATAAGTTAGAATGTTGTTTGGGAACTGGAAAATACGGATATTGCATTGCTGGTGCTACGTATAGGGTCCGCTGTGGACAATTAGAATATTGTATGGTGTCCGCTATGGACACTTAGAATTTGCATGGTGTCCGCTGTGGACACTTAAAAATATTTTGCATGTGTCCATTGTGGACTTGGTTGTCTGCTGTGGACACTTAGGAAATTATCATGCATGTGTCCGCAGTGGACTTTACATCTCCGTTGTGGACACTTAGAAAAATTGTGCTTGTTGTCCGCTGTGGACTTTACACATCCGCTGTGGACACTTAGACATATTTTGCATTCTGTCCGCTGTGGACTTACACGTCCGCTGTGAACACTTAGTAACATTTGATGAACTGCCCGCTGTGGACTTTGTTCATCCGCTATAGAACACTTAGACTATTTTGGCTGTCCGTTGTGGACTTTGGCTGTCCGCTGTGGACACTTAGAAAATTTTAAAGCCATCCGTTGTAAGTTGTTCATGCGCTGTAGACACTTAGAAATTTTTTTGAAATTTTGGGGATAGAATTTAAATGTTACTTGTTTATGTATAAGGAAGGTTTATACTTGTTTAATATTTCTAATGTTTAATTCCTTTCTTATAGCCTGTTGTTATGAATAATAATTATTATTTCATGTTAAGTGATTATAAGGTAATGAATATCTTAAAAGTATTATTCATAAATAAGTTGACACAAAGAAATGAAATAAAGATAGTGTAACCTAATGAATGTCACCCCCGGGCCCTTATGATGAATGAAAAGCCTTGCAAGCACAATGAATGGAGGTGCACGGCCTTGTAGTTGTTAGCTCAACTGATGTGCGGCTGTTTCAGCCCATGAGGAAGCACATCTGGGGTCTAATCCTTGTGATTGATCAAAGTATGATGAATGGGACCTGTATTCATGAGCAGGCTTCGTGCTTAGTGGTGTGGGTCAACTGTCGATGGGTTAGCTACCTTGATAAACGTTTACCGACAGGGGTTCGGCATCTGTTGCCAACCAACGATGTAGGCTCTTGCTTTGTTCAATCCTAGTTAATGAAAGAGAAAGATAATAAAGGGAAGAAAGATAATGAACCTCTTAACGAATGATTCTGTATAATGTTGAATGATCACCAAGTGAAGTTTACAAAAAGTATATTTTCTATATTATCAAACTAGAACTCACTCAACAACGCTGACTTTTTACATGCTTATCAGTTGGCAGGTAATGGTGTTGCTGGGGATGGCACGAGTTTGAAGTTACCTGGCAAATAAAGACGGGCATCCATGACACGCTGAAAAGTTATTTTTTTTGAAATGCAACTAGATATTCTTTTTGTAACTAGTAACAACAATGTATTTCTTGGCAAAAGTAATGGTTAATGTATGCTATGGTTTTTGTTAAATTATTCCGTTGCAACATTTTCATATTTAAATGAATCTAAATGTGTTTTAATATGAATAATGCTATGAATGACCAACTGTGAGGCTTCCGGGATCAGGGCCTTACACCATGCATACTATGACATCAAAATTTCCAAATTACATTGGTGTAAGGTCGTAGGAACTCATGGTCACTAAGATTTAGGATACAGTTTGGTATAACATAATCAATTATGATGGGACTAGAGAAAGGGAATGGTCTTGACAAAAATGCATTCGGAAAGATTATTAAGAAACCCTTAGGAGAACTGAATAATGAGTTTTAGAATTCCAGAAAACAAAATCAAGGATAAGATGATTCAAAATAACAATGAGATGTTACAAGTGTAAACGTTCGGTTCGCAAACCAAAGCGAATACACTGACTTATCAAAGTATTAGGTCAACCATAACCTTAATGAAGACATGCGTACCTATAAGCGGACACTCATCTCAAGGGTTCCCAGGTAAGGTAAACAGATCCATCGGTTGATTTGGATTTATATGAATACCTTGCCTAGATAGGACACCTCGAGATACAGGTATCCACTCTTCAAGCATTGCATGTTTTCAGTCATGTGACAAAGACTTTGACGAGATTTGAAAACCATGAATAATAGTTCATAATAAAAAATTTGAAAACCAATTGATTTAGGCACACAATGCCTTAGAATGTGATTTGAGAATCATGTGTGCATTTGTTGAAATCATGGTATAAGAATAATCACATAAGACATATAATTATAAAATCATGTTTAAGAATATAAGGCACATAAAATTCTATCTAAGCATATAAAATACATGAGAGGACTCATGTGCAAGGCTCTTAGTTATAGTCTAGGTCATTCCATTTCTAATAACCAAATTCCTTATAACCATGGCTCTGATACCAATCTATCACACCCCGACCGATAGTGGAATCATCGGGGCGGACGAATAGGAATCGATTGTTCATAGCACATGGAACTAAATAAGTTGAAATATTATTAAATGCCATTTTCGTTGAATAATTCTAATCAAACGATACATTACAATTAAATAAAAACACAAGTAAACATAACGATATCGTCTTTAATTTTTGATTAAGTCCAAGCCCTAAATTGTACATTTAAAAGTCCATTAATTTGTATTTCTAAAATCAAATGAAAAAGTAACGATCCAGCTAACGAATAAGCCGGTGAGTAAATGATCACTAGTCAATAATTCAGTGTTTAATTGATCTAATTTTGTGATTTTACATCGTTGTTATTGTGGAATGGGATTACTTTGGTTGTGTTTTGTTTATAGGTGTTCACAGCGTAAACAAGCTTAATTGGAAGTAAAAGAAGCCAAACACGAAACTACAAGGACTATAAATGTATACATCAAAAGTTACAATAAAGGCACAAATTTAGGTGTACCGGCGTATGATACGCCTGGTATGGGCAGATAATACGCCGGGCGGCGTATCAGTGGGTGTATTTGGAATAACTAACAGAAAATTTGGCGTAGGAATATTGTTATGGGTGTATGATACGCCCAGGGTCGGCGTATCAAGCCGGTCACCAACCAACTTCCAGATTTTATGGATCATGAAGTTTATTTAAACACATCCGACCCCAATTCGAAGAACAACTTTTCCCAGCCGAAATCTAGCAAATTCAAGGTGATTTTGGGTGCTTTCAAGCCTTCCCATTCATCCCAAATCATCTATAAACATCATCAAATCAAGATTGAAGATCCGATGAAGACCATGAATGTCTAGTTCGTTCTTGATTGCTTTCGGGTGGATAGTTCTTGCAAGTGAGATGGTTAGTCATGTTTAGGGTTTTTTTATGTTGAAAACTTTGTGATTAAATGTAATTTAAGGTTTTGACTGAGTTTAAAAAAAAATTTATAAAGAAAGTTATTTGTTTTATCATTAGTTTTCGGTTTTCTTGCATCGTGAGCTCATTGAGACAAGTAGATAATTTGATATAGATGAATTGCTAACTTTGTGAATGAACGAATCTTAAAAGATTGTTCCTTGGTTATCACTTCAATCAAAAGCTAAGATCTTGAGTCGTGTTATGCGACCCTAAAGTGCACTTGATAACCCATTGATCTTGTAGAACTTGAAACCCAGAAGTGATTGTCACTTATTATTTAATCAAATTCGTTACAAAGTTTGTTGCTTTTTACAATAGTGTTCTTAAATTCATCCAAATTTCCAATCTTTAATTATAAAGTTCATGTCTTTAAGTAATCTAGTCGTATTGTTAAACACTTTTCACATATTTCCTGTGGAGACGACCTTACTTACCCTTACACAATAAAGGTAGCTAAGACCGATATATTAACTTGTTTTTGATCGAGTCTAGACAACCATATCAAAATGGAGCCATTGCCGGGGAATTAGTGCGCTTAGTGTTTAATAGTTTTTATTTGTTTTTCGTAAAAACTTATAATAGAAAAAAAACCAAAAATATTTTACTTTTCTGTTTTTCTTTTTAATTTGTTTTTCTTGTTCAGTATTACGGGAGGTATTTTTTGTTTTCTTGTTTGCAGGTATCCATTACGTTAATGCATGCAAGATTTTTAGGAAGGAGCTCACCATTGCAATTTGATCCAGAAATCAAGAAGACTTCAAGAAAGAATCGTGTATTTCACAAAGCGTCGACTTCAAGGACTTCTTAAATTCGTGGTCAAACAAGATCGGAAGAAGGTACATCATCAGCAACAGCTCATCAGATTCTAAGTAGACTTTCAAGAATGCCTGAAAGTAACCAATAAAGAATGATGAACAATCTAGAAAACCAAGGAGTACCACAACCCAACCAACCCTTGGGAGATATTCAATTACCTGTGTTCCCTTAACCTGATGATCTTCCACCTCAACCACAACCTGTGTAACCTCAACCTCAGGGGCCGATCCCTATAAATCAAGGTTTGTAACACCAACATCCTCCCGTAAATTTCCTACCAATGCCAAATTTCTGGGTGCGCAATCCCAGTTTTCAGCATAACGAGGAGGATAGTCTTTATAGTAACAAGGAACGGTTTTCAGTGGAAGGAAGTCATCATACTAATTATGTGGATGAGGGACCAAACCAACATGATTTTGAGGATTATGGGAACCAACCAGGCTATCGAAACTGTCAACCAAATCGAGATCAGGGTGGTTATGCTCAACCACCCATTCGCAACAACGTGAAGGTCAATCCTTTAATGGCATACTAGCCAATCTAGGAGCACAACACTATGTACCAGCACATGGTATGGATAGTCACATTCGTCCTGCCATTGCCATCAATTCATCTCTTATACTTTCACCAACACAAAGGGGACGAGCTTTTGAAGTCCGACCATAATGTTTGGGAATTCTCCCTCACTTTCATGGTATGGCAACTGAAGAACCCTATTTGTATATATTTGAATTTAAGGCATCATGTAGCACCATTGGTGGCCAAGGCTTTTCACCGAATGAAGTTAAATTGGTCCTATTCCAATTCACCCTTAAAGACAAGGCCAAAAAATGGTTCCTATCTCTACCATCTGCAAGTATTCATACATAGGTACAAATGCGACAACAATTGGATGAATACTATACTTCTCAAAGGACAAGTGATGCAAGAAGAGCCATTCAAGGATTTAAACAACAATCAGGTGAACAGTTTCATGAAGCTTTTCATCGATTCAAAGAGATGCTAAGAATTTGTCCACATCATGGCATAGCTAAGTAGGAGTTGATTTCAGCATTCTGTGATAGGCTATCACCGGAGGATGCTAGAGATGTAAATTCCACAAGTGCAGGAACGTTCATCTTAAACCATAAGGATGATGATTGGGATATTCTCGAAATGATGAGTGTAATCTCCAAGAAGTGTGCATAATCAAGTCGAAGGTCAAGGGGTGCAAATGTGAAGATGGTGAATGATCATGTGGCCATGGATAGAATTGCGGTTCTAAAATGATAAATTACAAGCCTTAAAGTTGGAAAGAGTGGTATGGAACATATATCTAATGAATATGAAGTGTGTGACTTGTGTGATGACATCGACCATACATCGGTCACATGCTACTTGAATTTGGGGAAGAGTGAAAGTGTACATCAATTACAAGGCCAAGGAGAACGGAAGACATACGATATGTATTCTAACACATATCATCCCGATCTTAGAAATCACCCAAATCTTAGATATGGTAACAATACTAACCAATTGAATCTTCCTTTCAGGTACCGAATCAAGGAAGCAACCAATATCAAGGCCATCAACAAGAATATAATCAAGGTGGTTATCAAAGAAATAACAACAATCAAAGAAGCTACCAACAAGGTGCTCAATATCAACAAAGGAATCAACAACATCAACAAGGTACTTCCACTAGCAATGGCAATGACAACGCAATTTTGTAAGCAATTCAAGATCTTGAAAAGGAGATGAAAGAGTTCAAGCAATTTAGAAAGGAGCAAGGAAAGACCAATGAAGCCATTGCCAAACAACTAGGACAATTAGCTGAACAACTATCTGGACGAGAACCAGGGAAGCTTCCAAGTGACACAACCAAAAACCCTCAACATCAAGCATCAAGTTCAAAGAATGTACACATAAACTTAGTTAGTATTATTCCTAAATCTAAAGGTATTGATTATGATTTAACCTCTCTTTCTCAAGTAGTTGTAGGTTACGATAAGGAAGTTGATAAAGTGGAAAGAAGTGGCCTAGGAGAACCAATTATTACCATTTAAGTTGGGAAATTTAAAATCAAGTGGGCACTTTTGGATTATGGAGCCGGTGTGAGCATCCTTCCGGGAAGTTTGTATGACCAATATGACTTTGGTCCATTACATGAAACTAACAAAACAGTGGTGCTTGCTGATTAGACATGGAAACAACCCCGGGGGATGGTTAAGGATGTGATAATCAAGTTAGGAGAGTTCTACTACCCTGTAGACTTTATAGTGCTTGATTATGAACCAGTAAGGATGAATGAGCAACCAAAGGTAATTTTAGGACGACCATTCTTGGCAACAACCAAAACTCAAATCAATTGCCGAGATGGAATTATTGACATGATATTCAAAAACCATAAGTTGTTCTTTAATTTGTTTTCAAAATAAATTACATATGTAGTTAACAATGATTGTTCTGTATTAGATGCTACTAACAAGTGTGCTCCTCCTTACATTTCACATGTAAGCGTGGATATCACCAAGAAGAATGGTTTTGATCCTTACAGGTTTGAGCTTGATAATATGGGAAAGGGGGAGAATGTGAAGGTGGAGCCACCAAGGAATGAAAATCCAAGACAAAAGGTTAAGATGGGTAAACCACCAGATCATAAGAATTCAAGGATTAAAGAAGCAATGTTTGGCCAAAGCTTGAGTGAACCAGAGAATCAATCAAGCCAAGAGAAGCATTTATTTGAAAAGAAGAAGCACTCAATACGACCACCATAAGTGGTCTCAGGTAAGGTCCGGCTGAGACCTAAAACTTAGCTCTTGCGGGAGGCAACCCGAGAACTTTATGGGTGTGTTCACCAGAAACCCTCAAGAGACTATAACTCGTCCACTCGGGTCTACCGAGAGGTTTAAAGGCTTGTTGCATATGCTAAACGCAATCGTGATTCCTACGAATGTGAGTTTTACCTCTTTTATTAGTTTTTTTTTTCTTCTTTGGTTTGCTTTGTTTTGTTTTGATAGTCAATCACAAGACGCAAGCACTCAAGTGTGGGGATGCACAATTCAGTTGATGAAGGCTTCTGATAATGATTATGATCAGGTCCATGTGCTCTTTCCACTACTTTGGTTTTGTACAATATTCTTTTCATGCTTTCGTTGAAATTGATTGATAATATGTTACGATATGGTATACTAGTCTCCCTTCGCAAGGAATTGTCTTGATTAGCAATAATAGGAATGAAATTTAGAATCTACTTCCTTATGTTATGAAAATAACAATTGTGACTACCATACATTAAGGACAATGTATCTCAAGTATGGGGATAGGGGAAGAACTGAAAAAAATTGAACCTTTTTGAAAAATAAATCATCTAATATGCTTAATTGTGCATGAGACCTAAATTTTTTTTTATACATTGCTAATTATCACTGTTTATGCATGTATAGATCACTTGGCATGCTTGTTTTGAAATATTAGTAAGCCACTCCCATCATGAGTTTTTATAAAATTAGGTAGAATTCTTAGGATGCATAACAAACCTGTTGTAGATGACATACGTGCTTCACATTTTTAACCCTTTCCCATTGTTTACATGAGAGTTTGAACCTAATTGAGCAATTTATAGCATATATTGATTTTCTTTATATTCTTTTAAAATGAGGAAAACCATAATGTGCATTTAAGTTAGAACTCGTGTAATTGATGCATGTCAAGGTCATGAACCAATATGTGCATGAATGTGATAGAGGCATTAGGAATAAACCATTTGTTTAAACCCTTTTCCTTTGAATTCTATACCTTGATAATTTTCCTTTAGACACCATGTTGAGCCCCAACTTGTCGTTTGACTAAGCCCAAAACAATAAGCCTACAAAGCGTTAGCCTTTTTATGAAACCTAGGGTGATGAAGTCCAATCCATGGCATGTTTAAAAGTTTCGTTTCAGTAATAGTTTAATAATAGTATAATTGGTTATGAATATGTGAAAAAAAAAGAGAAAAGCTAAATATGAGGTCAAAATGACCAAAATATGAAGCAACAAAAATAGTGTGAGAATTCGGTGATATTATTGCAACTTGATGATAGAGATTGATAAATAAGGTGTCTAGCATGTTAAATTAGATATCATTCATCATTACCCACTCTAAAAGCCCTATTCTATCCCACCTTAAACTTTAGCCTAACATTACAACCCATAAAAGACCTCTTGATTTATGTGTTATATTGTGTTAATTGATGGCGATTCGATTAATATACGAGCTTATAATGAAAATGTACATTCTTGGTTTAAGAGTTCCAGATATACTAGTATATAATCACTAGTGCACAAAACAAACCAAGAGGAGTGCTCATTGTGAGGAATGTGAATGCATGAATGTTTGAAGCAAAAGGTGGAAGTTATGCCAACTAAAGATTCTAAATTTCAAACATGAATCATATTACATGTGGGTTATGAATCTTACTTGATGAAAGTAAAAAATAAGTATGCCTTGGGACCTTAATTTACACAAAATTATGGTAAATTAGCATGTTTGATTAAGTAAGGTGAATTATGCAATTAAGTTTGTTTGAGGACAAACAAAAGTTTAAGTGTTGGGATGTAATCACGAGTCAATAATTCGGTGTTTAATTAATCTAATTATGTGATTTTATATCGTTGTTATTGTGGAATGGGATTACTTTGGTTGTGTTTTGTTTATAGGTGTTCGAAGCCTAAACAAGCTTAATTGGAAGTAAAAGAAGCCAAACACAAAACTACAAGGACTAAAGATGTATACATCAAAAGTTACAAAAAAGGAAAAAATTTAGGTGTACCGGTGTATGATACGTCGGGTATGGGTGTATAATACGTCGGGCAGTGTATGGGCGGCGCATCAGTGGGCGTATGATACGCCGGGTTGTGTTTCCATTTCCTTGCATCGTGAGCTCATTGAGACAAGTAGATAATTTGATATAGATGAATTGGTAACTTTGTGAATGAACAAGTCTTAAGGGATTGTTCCTTGGTTATCACTTCAATCAAAAGCTAAGATCTTGAGTCATGTTATACAACCCTAAAGTGCACTTGATAACCCATTGATCTTGTAAAACATGAAACCCGAAAGTGATTGTTTCTTATTATTTAATCAAATTCGTTACATAGTTTGTTGCTTTTTGCAATAGTGTTCTTAATTTCATCCAAAGTTCCAATCTTTAGTTATAAAGTTCGTGTCTTTAAGTAATCGAGTCATATTGTTAAACACTTTCCACATATTTCCTATAGAGACGACCTTACTTACCCTTACACAATAAAGGTAGTTAGACCGATATATAACTTGTTTTTGATTGAGTCTTAACAACCAGATCAGTAAACACAGGCTTGCATACATACATAGATTGATTAAAATGTTTAAGCACAATTTAATTCACATGGCAACGTCAAGACTTAAAATGAAATAGTGTAACATAAACGACAAACCAAGACAATCAAACCTAATGACTAAATTGACTCTACACACATAATTACAAGTAATAACATAGCACGTATAGAATTGAATTTTGAATAGAATAATAATGTATAACAATGATTGAATATAAATCACATGAGTTTCCTAAAATATAAAACATGAAAAATGGGATACGAATACTCACTTGATAATTATAAGCATATTGGAAATGATAGAATGCTAGACTTGACACCAAAATTCCTCACGATTCAACCTAAGGTGTGGTGTCATTTAGTTAGAATAATAATGGTTGAAGGACTAGGTATGAATTAGGGTTTCAACTAGAATTTGGGTTGTTGATAATTAATTTAAACAAAATAATATAACCAATTATATCTTGATTCAATAACGATGGAATAAATTGATTTGAAAATGATAATGAATCATTAGTGGAATTGAATAATTAAATGTTACTTAATATTTGATTTATAAAAATTGAAAATAAATGTTGAGTATTAAAGTGTGAAAAAGAAATAATTAGTTTAATTATTTAAATATTGGTTAGAAATAATTAATTATTTAAATAATATGTTTGATTTTCATAATTGACACAATGGGTTTCAGTTTACATTTTCAAAATGACAAATGTTACAGTCTTCCCTATCTTAGGAAATTTTTTCTTGAAATTTGATACGAGGAGGCTAATGCAAAGAGATGACGATATTTGGATTTGATTTGGTCTTCATGTTCCCAAGAAAAATCTAGGCAACGTTTGACTCACAACAAACTTTAACAATAGGAATTTGGTTACACTTGATTTGCTTGATTTCCTTGGGTTTCACAAGTAAATGAATAGTATCATAATTTGAACTTCATGGAAACAGACAGCTTCAGCATGGTAACCAATCCATGCCTACTATGACATCAAAATTTCCACATTGCATTAGTGTAAGGTCGTAGGAACTCGTGGTCGCTAAGACTAAGGATAAGGTTCGGAATAACATAATCGATTGTGATGGGTTTCCAGAAAGGGAATGGTCTTGACAAAAAGACATTTGGAAAGATTATTAAGAAACCCTTAGGGGAATTGAATAATGAGTTAGATAATTCCAAAAAACAAAATCAATGATAAGATGTTTCAAAGTAACAATGAGATGTTCCGAGCGTAAACATTTGGTTCGCAAACCAAAGCGAATAGGTCGACTTATCAAAGTATTAGGTCAACCACAACCTTAATGAAGGCATGCATACCTATAAGTGGACACTCACCTTAAGGGTTCCCAGGTAAGATAAACGAATCCATCAGTTGATTTGGATTTATATGAATACCTTGCCTAGACAGAACACCTCGAGATACAGGTATCCACTCCTCCAGCATTGCATGTTTTCTGTCATGTGACAAAGACTTTGACGAGATTTGAAAACCATGAATAATAATTCATAATAAAAAATTTGAAAACCAATTGATTTAGGCACACAATGCCTTAGAATGTGATTTGAGAATCATGTGTGCATTTGTTGAAATCATGGTATAAGAATAATCACATAAGACATATAATTATAAAATCATGTTTAAGAATATACGGCACATAAAATTCTATCTAAGCAAATAAAATACATGAGAGGACTCATGTGCAAGGCTCTTAGTTATAGTCTTGGTCATTACATTTCTAATAACCTAATTCCTTATGACAATGGCTCTGATACCAATCAGTCACACCCCGACCGATAGCAGAATTATCGAGGCGGACGAATGTGAACCAACTGTTCGTAGCACATGGAACTAAATAAGTTGAAATAATATTAAATGCCATTTTTCTTGAATAATACTAATCAAACTATACATTACAATCAAATAGAAACTCAAGTAAACATAACTGTAAGGATCACAATTAGAGGCTGATGCAAGTAAAGAGCTCTCAACATGCACATGTAAAGTACAAGGAAGTTACTTCGGAAGATTTGATATAACTCAGTGAATAATACTAAATATCAAATATTCCGGAGCCAATAGACCAAATCTTCCAAACCCAAAGATGAAGTCTTCTGAAGCTTCAAAGAAAAAGTCTTCCGAAGCCAAAGCCTGATTTCTTCTAAAGATAGAGAAGACAAGCTTTTTTCTAAATCACCTTTTGAGAAAAGCTAAACCACTTTCTGCTGCCATCTCTGAAGACTCACCAATTTATATGAGTTAATGAAAAGTCCTTACTTTTGTCAAACTATATATTAAGGTCTTTTGTCTGTAACTTTCTACTCTTGTACTTTTATCCTTTTTGTAATATGTTAGGATGTGAGCTATGGCATGTCGTATTCACTAGTCAAAAGGCACTCTTCCTTTGGAGTATATATTGATCTTGTTGTCTAGATTAGTGTTTCTAGCTGGCCTTCAAAGTATGGCCGGTTATAGGATGTAGTATAAAGTATCTCAAGTACTTGTAACTTTAGATGATAAGCTTTGCAACACTTTGTAAGAAGTTGACAGCAATATGCAACATTCTTGAAAACCATATTATCTTGTGCTTGTTCTTTTTCTTTACTTGTGTTCTTTGTTTCATCATAAACCGGTTCTCTATTTGATCTGTTAAGTGTTCTAACACTCTTCAAGCACTGTGAAACTATTGCATTGACCTCCCTTCACTGATCCTACAATTGGTATCAGAGCATCTCAGGTTTTTGATTATAAGATCTCACCATCTTAGATCTCTTCATTTTCATAAAACACTTACCAGCTCAAATGGCAGCTATCTCCACTGATCACTCCTGATGACTTTGATACTTGGTGCCAACGTATGAAAGGCTTCATCAAGTCTCAAGATAGAAAAAAGTGGAGATTTGTTGTTGAATAACCTCATATCCCAAGCACCTCTTCAGCCACTACTGGAGGTGGGATGATTCTAAAGAAAATAGCTGACTACTCTGAGGAAAACTGGAAGAAAATTAATGTAGGTCAGAAAGCGATGACCGC
The DNA here is from genome assembly GCA_025506505.1 of Flaveria sonorensis. Classification (NCBI taxonomy): domain Eukaryota; kingdom Viridiplantae; phylum Streptophyta; class Magnoliopsida; order Asterales; family Asteraceae; genus Flaveria; species Flaveria sonorensis. Next base: position 48,601,718 of record CM046424.1, on the reverse strand, counting down.
TCTCCAAACTGCTCTTCCAAACTCTATCTACAAAGGATTCAATAAGTCCAAAACTTCTAAGCAACTCTGGGATGCACTTAAGCTTATGTATGAGGGGTCTGAGGAAGCCAAGGAAAACAAGAAAGACATCATGAAGCAGTAGTTTTAGAACTTCATCTACAAGTCAAGTGAAACCATGACTCAACAATACTTCAGGTATGTTGAGATTATGGATACTCTAATGGATGTTGGAGTAAAACTTGAGAATAAGGACTTTGTAAGGAAGTTCATGTTCTCTCTTCCTAGACAATGGACTCACTACTGTGTGGCCATTAAGAGAACCAAAAACCTCTTTACCCTTACTCTCATAGAGCTGTATGATATCCTTAGTGGCTACCAGATGGAGATGAACATGCAAAATCCATCAAGCAGCTCTTCCAACAATCAGTAGAATTCAGCCCTTCATGTGGTTGAATGGGATAGTAAAGAACCACATCATGATCTTATCTGCTACCTAGACAACTCATAAAAGGGTCCTTTCATCACCTTCCTTCAGACACTAAAGGAGAGCTACATCCAAGGAAGCCCATTCCAAGAGACAAGGTTTGCTCAAGCCTTTGTGTCTACTGATGAAAGCTATGGAAACTTTCTCTATATTCTTGAAGACTTGGATTGCATCCATCCAGATGACCTAGAGTACATGGAGATAGTCTAGCGGATAGCTCTTCTCACTCATAGAGCCAAGAAGTTATATAAGAGAACAAGAAGGAAGTTCCCAAGCAATGTGGCCAGTGGAAAGTTTGGCCTGGATAAAAGCAAGGTAAAGTGTTACAACTGTAACCAAATAGGACACTTTGCTAGAGAGTGCAAGGCACCAAGTACAAATGGTAGCCAAGCACAATCCTCATCCTTGCATGCAAAGATTTGTTATCAGAACAGGCTGAGCTTGTGATCAACAAAGCCAAGGTAGAAAAGTGTGTTCTTGAAGTGGAAACCTTCAAGAACATCATATCCTCGACCTTGCATGCAAAGATTTATTATCAGAACAGGCAGGGACTAGGGTCAAGTGAGATAGCTCCTCCATACACACTATTATCTATAAGATCTCCAAGTTGTGGAACTTGTCAAGATGAGTTGCCTTCTATTGATCCTATCCAAGAGAAGGATGAAGATGTAGAGGAGATAGTGAAGGATGAACTTAAAGTGAGTGACAAGGGTTATCCTAAGAAGTGTCACTATTCTCCTGGAGAGAAAAAGGAACCAAGGATGACCAGGTCTGCAAGAAAGAACTTGATAAGGGCAGCCAAAATAAAATCAAAGAAAGCCCAAGAGATCAAGGCCACTTTTAACTCTAAGCAAAAGAAAGTTTTCATCTCTACTAGATTTGAAGTGGTAAAGACTAAAGACTCAACCATGGACTCTAGTACCAGGAGTCCTAGTTCATGTCCAAATCATCCTAGTCATGAGAAGAAGGCTGATCAAATATGCACCACTACGGCATAGCCTAAACCATCCAGTTCCAAGAAAGCCTCACCATAAGAAGCCTGCTGCATCATCTGAAAAGATGAAGAAGGAAGTGGAAAGTGATCAAGCTCATCCTCTTACTCAGAAGAAGACTCTCAAAAGCATGCCAACTGAATGCATCATGTGTGGTAGTACTTCTCACTTTACCAAGGATTGCATCTACAATCCCAAAAGTACTATCCGCATGACCAAGAAGAAAACTTATGAGAAGAAGAAGAAGATAGCTTCAAAAGGAAAATCTCTTCCTTTCGAAATATCCAAAGTGAAGAAGAAGATAAGTGAAAACTTACCTTCGGAAGAAATTTTAGTCACGAAGAAAAGGAATGCTTTCGAAGTACTGAAGTCTGCTGTAGTGGATGCAAAAGATTCCGGAGGTCCAGTCTCCAAAACTTCCGAAGTCTCCAAAACATTGAAGTATTGAAGGCCAAGTCTAGTCTTCCAAAGATGGTATGGAAGATGAAGGAAGGTCATGTGACTAAAAGTTCTTCATCAACAAAAGCAAATGATCCTCAGAGCTTGCATATAGGATCAGTTACTATTGCATTATCTTCAGTTCACTTTGACAAGCCCAAGACCAATAAGGCTCGGGTTTTCAAATGTAACTAACTGTCTCTTTATGTGTAGGAACAGCTAAAGACCAAAGGAAATGTATGGATTATTATTAGTGGTTGTTGCAGGCACATGACAGGTAATGGCTCTTTGCTTTAGAATTTTGAAAGAATTGATAGAGGGCCAGTTACTTTTGGAGGGGAATCATGTGGTTACATAACTGGAAGGGGTAGGGTCACAAATGGTAAGCTCAGCATTAAGAAGGTAAATCTTGTTAAGGAGCTTGGGTAAAATCTTTTGAGTGTATCCTAATTTTATGACCAGAGACATAACATGTTCTTTACTGAGCATCTGTGCATCGTTCTTAAGCCCAAGGTGATCATTCCTTAAGAGCATAACCTGCTCAGAGCCCCCATGAAAGGGAACATGTACAAGTTGGATTTGCAGGAAACATCCACATCAGAAGAAGTTTCTTGCTTTCTATCTAAAGCAAATAGTGATGAGTCGTTCCTCTGGCATAAAAGAATATTCCATATAAACTTTAAGAATTAAGAATGACTTGGTTACGGGACTGCCAAAGAAATAGTTTACAAGTGATGACCGTTATGTTGTGTGCCTTAAAAGGAAGCAACGTAAAGTGTCTTACAAGCCAAAGGAAATGAACACCATCACTACTCCCTTACACTTGTTACATATGAATATCTTTGGCCCAATCAGTGTAATGAGTCTAGGAATGATCTCATATTGTTTGGTGATCACAGATGACTTCACAAGATACAATTGGGTCTTTTTCCTTAGAACTAAGCATGAGACTCCTGAGATCTTAAAAAGCTTCATTCTGAAAATTGAGAATCAATGTGATAACAAGGTCAAAATCATATGATGTGAACAAGAAACTAAATTCAAGAACCAAATGCTTGATACACTTTGAGAAGGGTATTACAAGACAATACACTGCTCCTAGGACTTCTCAGCAAAATGGTGTTGTTGAGAGGAGAAACAAGACACTTATTGAAGCTGCAAGAACCATGTTATCTGATTCCAAATTGTCCATCACCTTCTGGGCAGAGGCAGTCAACACTGCCTGCTATGTGCAGAATAGATTTTTAGTAGTCAAGACTCATGGTAAGACTCCTTATGAACAGTGGCACAAAAGAAGACCTTTCATTGGTTTTCTCAGATCATTTGGATGTCCTTGCACCATCTTGAGTACCAAGGGTCAAATAGCCAAATTTGATGAGATGATCGAAATTTTATTGGATACACTTCCCAACCTAAGATTTATTGAGTACAATCTTAGAACAAGAGTAGTTGAGGAGTCAACCAATGTGACCGTCAATGAGCAACACCCGGTGTGAAAGGTTCTGGTCGTAATTGGTTGTTTGATCTTGATTTAGTTACCAACAGTTTTAACAAATCGTGTGAAGATGTTTCAGGATCTACATGTAGCTTGTCAATAGGAGATTCTGATCCAAGATTCATGCTGAGAAGACCAAGTGTTCAAATTACTTCAGCTCCTATGGTAACTATCCCTGTAGTTGGAAATCCTATCAGCACAACTATGACAAATTCTTCAGCTAATACATCTAAGGTGCCTATAAATTCCAACATAGAGGCACAGAACTCAAATGAAGGAATTTCCAATGTAAGAGGAGATGGAGGTGGTGATAGTGATTAAGAATTTCTTGTTGCTGATAACTGTTCCATAGAAGACAACATCAATGATATGAGACACTCATTGGATCAAGTTTCTCTTGATAAGTGTGTTGATGTTGTGGATGACACTCAATCACCAGATCTAAATTTCATCAATTTAGATTTGTCCAACCAACTTGTTGTGATTCCTCAACTGAGAATCCACAAGTCACATCCTAACACAAACATCATTGGAAATGTAGAAACATGGGTGGGAGCAAGAGGACAAATCCATGACAAAAATGTTTGTCTTCACTCTTGTTTCTTGTCCAAGATTCAACCTAAGAAGATTGATGAGGCTCTAAAGGATGAAAGTTGGGTTGAAGTAATACAAGAGGAGAGGCTTCAATTCAAAATACAAAAGATTTGGAACCTATGTCCTCTTCCTCAAGGGAAGACTATTATAGGTACCAAGTGGGTTTTCAGGAATAAGAAACATGATAGAGGACTTGTCATCAAGAACAAGGCAAGGCTATTTGTTTAAGGGTATACACAAGAAGAAGGGATTGACTATACAGATGTTTTACTCCTATAGCAAGACTTGAAGCTGTTAGGATATTCCTTGCTTTTGCTGCATCAAAGGATTTCAAGGTCTACCAACTTGATGTCAAGTGTGCTTTCTTATATGGGGTGATTGATGAGGAAGTGTATGTCCAACAACCACCTGGTTTTAAAGACCCAAATCATCTTGATTATGTCTGTAAGCTTAGAAAGCTCTTTATGGGCTGCATTAGGCTCCAAGGAAGTGATATGAGACACTATCACAGTATCTCTGTCAGCATGGATACAAGAGAGATACTATTGATGGAACACTTTTCATTAAAGGAACAGGAAATGACTTGATGCTGGTTCAAGTTTATGTAGATGACATCATTTTTGGGTCAACTAATCCGAAGCTCTACAAAGACTTTTAGAAGCTGATGAAGAATAGATTTGAAATGAGTGCCATGGGGGAACTCAATTTCTTTCTAGGAATTCATGTGAAGCAGGTTGACATTGGCATCTTCATAAACCAGTCAAAGTATGTAAAAGACATACTTACCAGATTTCATCTGACTGAGTGAAAGTTTGCTAAGACACCCATAGCCAGAAACCACTCCCTAGTACCTTATCTTGAGTGGGAGTGTGTTGATGAACATCTCTACAGGGCTATAATTGGGTCTCTTATATACCTCACAGCTAGCAGGCCTGATATCATGTTTGCTACATGCATTTGTGCAAGATATCAAGCCAACCCCAAGATATCACACCTAGTTGCTATCAAAAGGATTCTTAGATAGCTCAAAGGTGCTCCCAAACTAGGCCTTTGGTATTCAAAGAATTCTGACTTCAATCTGTATGCCTATAAAGATAGTGACTATGGTGGCTACAACATGACTGCAAAGTCTACATCTAGGGGATGTCAATTTCTTGGTGGAAGGATAGTCTTATCGCAATGCAAGAAACAATCCTTTGTGTCTGTATCAACTGGTAAAGCTGAATACATTGTTGTTGCAAGCTACTGTGCTCAAGTGTTTTGGATTCAGAATCAGATGTTTGACTATGGATTCAACTTCAAAGAGACTCGCATTCACAAAGACAACAACAGTGCTATCTCTATTTCAGAGAATCGTATGCACAACTCAAAGACATAGCACATCAACATCAGGTATCATTTGACTAGAGATAATTTTGAAAAAAGATTGATAAAACTAGTCAAAGTTAACACAAATGAATAATATGCTGATCTGTTTGCAAAAGCTTTTGATGAACAGAGATTTAAGTATCTTGTATCAGCTATTGAGATGATTAACTTTGAGTAGATTTTCTTAAACTAAATTCATGAATATTTTTCAAATATATGTGTCTTAAGTTGTCTATATCATCACCTATATAAGCCTAGTTTACTTTGGAAGGAACTTTTCAAAATGATATTTCATAGATTTTTTGAGAATTTTAGATATGTTTTCCTTCAGAAGACATCAAGTTGTCTTCGGAAGAAAATTATGTCTTCAAAACAAATACTACTTCTGAGAAATTTACCTTCGGAAAAAATTTTGACATATCTTCCGAAGCTTATATTTATCACCAAGTACTTATATGTCTTGAAGAACTATTTTCTTCTGAAAGCAATTAAGTCTCAGAAGCTCTATTCTCTCTTTGAATAAAATTTTTGATATTTGACATGTTCCGAAGCAAAATTTGTCTAAGAAGTAAAATTCCTCTAAGTATTTTTCTTCCGAAGAAAATTCTTGAAAAGCTAAGGAAGTTTTTCTCAAACCTTCCAAAGACAAATTACCTTTGGAAGATTTTAGACTTCCAAGAAAACTACATTTTTGGGCACTTTTTTAGAGGTGGGACCGACATTTGGATTTCAAAGTTTATCTTTTTGCAGTAACTTTATCTTAAATCCTTACCATATATATATATATATATATATATATATATATATATATATATATATATATATATATTTCGTACAATGGTTCCCCCTCTTTCACTTTCCTCTTCATCTGCAAAAGTTCAAACCCTAAATCCACCCACAAACCGACTTTGTTCTTACCTTTCTTCACTTCAAAGTTACTCAAAATGGCCAACCCTGATCCCCGAAACCAACCAGATTTTTCCATGCATCTTCACAGGAAATAGAATCAGGTTGCCCTATTATCATCTAAGAAAGATTCAGGTTTTTCAGATGTTTGCCACTTCTTATCTCTCTCAAACTACCTCACCGCCCTTAAAATAGAACCTGTATTGTATGAAGATCAACTCCTAGAATTCTTGAGGACCTACCAAGAGGTCAGCTTGGATGGTGAGAAGGCACCGTCTGCCACAGTGCAAGGGAGGACAATATTCATCACTCCAACCACCATCAACTCTCATCTAAGGCTGGGTGATGCAGACGGCAAGTTGTCCTTCCACAAATCTGCTATAACTCAATCCGGAGGATGGCTATGAAGGGGACTACTCTATCTGGACCATCAAAAAGGGTAAGGTTTCCTCTTAATGGAAGTACCTCCTCCATGTGGTAATCCACTCTTTGTCCAACAAACATGGAGGTTAGGATCAAATTCATAAGGACTTATCCTATGTAGTCCATGGCATGGTTTAAGGGATCAAGTTCAAGTACTCCCAATTTGTTTATACAAACTTGCTTGCTAACTTGGACTCCTTAGAGTATTATATGTTCTCTAGATATGTTCAACACATTCTTAACTGTGAACTGGACTCATAGTTAAAGGGAACATGTAATATCCTTAAATTAGGACAAATAAAGCCTAGGATCTTCAAAACAATAAGAAAGTTAACTATTGGCTTCTCAGGGGTAGAAACAGCTCTGGTCCCAAAATGTTGGAGCTCATTGCTCATTGTGACAACTTGGTAGCGCCAGCCAATGTTCAACCCACACCTTCTACATCTTCACCACACATACAGCCACAAATAAACATCACCTACACCAAAACAACCAAGAGAACCCCTGCTCAGTCTACTCATGTTTAGTAGGCCCCTATATCACCACCCATGCAGGAAGAAGTTGCAATAAGAGCTCCCACTTCTCCTGAGGAGCAGACCACTCCCATTATTTCTTTGATCAGTGTTGAGGTTCCTCATGCTCAGCTTAATGAGCTCATTACCCCAGCCTTAAGCCTTCACTATGAGTCTCAAAACTCTAGTGATCAACCTTCAGGGGAAAGCTACCATCCCTAGCCTCTAGATCTCAACCAACCAATCCCTAACCTAGAATTCTATAATAATAAGGATATGCGTTTCAGTGAGTACCATGAGTCTCTCTTCTCCACCCTTGCTCAAGGAGAGATGAGTGCTCCTGAATCTCCTATATCTAGCCCATATCATCCACCCACAACTGAGGTGGACCTCCCTAAACATGTTTAAGAGGCCCATATGAAGGAGGCTTTCTTGTCTGCAAGTGATTACATTATTAATACCTCAACCATGGCAACTTAGCCCATTGACACTTCTTTTGAAGCTGTCAATGTGAAGGGGAAATCTAGCAGCCAAGAAACCTAAGCTGGTGGTGAGGAAGAAGACTTTGGTCCTATTCTCTCATCCCCCTATGATTCTTCTCATGAAGATGAGGGTAGTCTATAACTAAAGGTGGAAAAATTGTCAAAAATATGCACCTATTTAGTTTCTAAAGTTAGTCACCAAGAATTTAAGGTGGCTACCTTACAAATACTGCTCTGTGACCAGCAACTTGAGATCACTGATCTCAAGGGCAAGTTAGCTGAAAGACCATTAAGGCAAACACAACCAGGCCCATAAGAACCTATGGATGTGGTGGACCTAACCCTTAGCTCCCCTATGCAAGAGGGTGATGCTACCAAAAAGGCGGAGAAAGTCCTACCTATAATCACAGAACCTGGGAGTTCTGTTTAGAGTATGGACATCGAGGACCCATCACCCTCACTTGCATTTAACCATACTCAACAACCTTCTCAAGCTCACATTGATGTGGATTTACTAATTCAAAGCCTGTTTGAGGAGGGTATACCAAGGGCAATGTCTACCCCATCCTACCCTGCTAAAAATCAAATTGTGGGATGGAGGTATGATGCTGATAGGAGAGCCTTGGTAATCTTTAGGTCTCAGGGACAGCAAGAAGTCTTCAACTTTCACAACCTGAGATACTATAAGAGCTTCTCTTTAGTTGACTTGCCTCTTGCCAACCAAAGCCAATCTAGACAAGCTGCAAGGTTAGCTGAGAGAATTCAAGAAAGGGTGCTTGAAGAGTTCACAAAGATCCAAACTATATAGACGGAGGCTGGCATGCAAGACTATTGGTCAACTGGATGTTGAGGTGGACCCTAAGATTAGCTTTAAAGGGGAAAAACTTGGCTGAAGGCCCAGTAGTTGAGCCTATGAACCTTGAGACAGGAACTGCTTCAATACCCATTACCCACAGTGAGGCACCAGTTGATGAAGGTGTCTCACAGCCTCTCTCTAGAAAGAGCTCAAGTGCAACACCAAGCAATGAAGGCCAAAGCTCTCTCCACCCTGAGTCACACAAGCTAGTGACTAACAAAGGGAAGAGGAAGATGACCTCTGAGGAGAAGAGAGAGAGGAAGAGGAAGGCAAGGAGAGAGAGTTCAAGTGGGACCCCTGGCTTTATAGAAACTTCTATTAGGGCTGCCCCTAGGCGAAGCACTCAAGAAGATGAGTTGAGGGCAGCCAGGCTGAACTATCTAGGGTCTTGGAACTACAATGTTGATGAACTCATATCTTTCCCTTTGATGAACTGAATGAACTGGCTGACATGGAAGTGTCAAATGAGAGGAGGGAAGCTGAGGATGCAAAATTGCTCCTCAAAATCAAAGAAGAAAGAAGAAGAAAAAGACTCTACAAAGCTCCTACCCTCTCCCTAGTTCAGGAAAGCCATGAGGCAGAGGCTGTGGCTACTGAGAAACAAACACATGTAGGTAGGGAACAAGACAGACAAAACATGATTACCTACCTGAGTGCCACAAGCCTCTATCAGGCAACATACCTGCTTCCCTTGTCCTATGAATACATTGAATTTGAATACCTCAAGCAGCTTGAGCAAGAAGTGGTAAAAGAGTAAAAAGCTGCTAAGAGGAAGATGAGGGAGGAGGATGCAAAGTCAAGAGCCACCATCAAAGCCAATCAGAAGAAGTCTGTTGACGGACAAAAGATGGTGAGCTTCTTGAAGCTGTATGGATTCTCTGGAAGGAGACTTGGTCTAATGTCTCTATCCACCATGGATGAGCACATTAGAGTGATCAAGCAGAAGATCAAAAGGGGTGAGTTAGTTGACTAGCATTCTCCACCAAGTCATATTGCACCTGAAGTTGAGGTCAAGGTTAAACCCTAAAAGACAGCACAACCTAGACCTAGTGCTGCATCACAACCAACTTCATCTTCTAACCCACAGCAGGGTCCTGATCCCTCTCCTTCTGAATCTATGAAGGAAAAGGACCCAACTGAGAAGGACAAATAAGAATCATCTGGTATACAAGGCCAGCCTTCTCAGTTAAAGTACAAAAAGAGGAAGAGGATAGCCATCAGAAAGGACAAGAAGAAGAAGAAGAAGTCCAAGGAATCCACCTCTACACCTTATGATGGGTTAGAGCATCCTGAGGGTGAGAGACCAATCGTGTCTTGGGTGTTTGCAACTAACCCAAATAGATGGAATGTCACTAGAGATCAAGGTGGTCAAGACATGTACTTCTGGCAAAACATACTTGACCTCCCTCTACATAATCTTTATGACATGAGGAGATACTTTAGTAGTCTGGGGAATCCTGACCAACTAATGATAAAATGAATGGTCTTGATTCTAATGAGGACTGTCAACTGATTAAGATCAAGCTTCAAAGCTCTCCTTTAGTTTTGGTAGTATTTGCCTATAGGAAGTTTGTAAGGATGCTGATACGAGTTTGTTGGAGTAGTGTTTTAAGTGTCTAAACATTAAATATTACGTATTATTATTTTTTTATGCATGTTATTGAGTTGAATAGGTTAACTATGAGTTGGAAGTGATTTTGTAGGTAAAACTAGCAAGTTGGAAGGTTACATGGTGAAACAAGTCATTAGAGGGGTCAGGAAACAAAGATTCAAAGTACAGCAGAAAGGGTTCCATCGTAGCCTACTGTAGCCACCTTAGCCTATGCCAGCTCAAGAAAAAATCAGCAGAATGTACCGCATCGTAGGCTACACTGGCTGTCGTAGCCTACGCCAGGGCACATTTGAAAACCTATAAAAACGCGTTTTATTTATGTTTCAGCCACCACTTGCCCCCCATTCGACCTAGGACAATTTGAGATGAATTTTGGGAGTTCCTAGGCCTGAAATTCATCATTCCACATCTTTTTAACAAAATACAATCATCCAGAATGCAAATCAACAACGGTTTTGAGGATCATTCAAGAACAATGAGTGGCTAATCTTCTTGTGATCTACTTCGGGTATTAAGTTTTGTGTGATTAGGTTTTTGTTTATGTTTAACTTTGTTGTAATTAAACTTTAGAACCTGTTAAGTTCTTTCATAAGTTTAACTTGTGTTTTGGTTATTTAAACAATGATTTTGGAAAACTTTTATTTGAATATCATTTAATCTTACAGAAATTATATGATTGCAACTTTTGGTTTCTAATTGAATTGACATTGTGTATTAAGACCTATTAAGTCTTGATTATCGATATCACTTAATCATAGCATGTACAGAATGCCTATTAAGGATTTTCCATGAAGTTGAATTAAACAATTACTGAAAACCAAACCTAGATTCGAAGTGGATTACTCTTTCTTATAATTGTTTTCTTAACCAAGTTTTATTATTTCTAATATTTTTTCTTAGTTAACTGTTAGTCATTCCAAAAATCTAAATTTCACAGCCAAAAGACAATAGTTTAATTAATTTAATAATTTGGTTCTTTGTTTTCATATAAATCAAAGTACAACACACCGACCACTAATTCCATAAGGATCGACAACCCTACTTACCCTAACTAGTTAAAGGTGAATAGGAACACATAATTTAACATCTTATTTCATCGGGACTTCGGCGCCGATCAAATTTTGGTGCCATTGCAGGGGAGTCGGTGCGCTTGGTGTTTTGTTATTTGATTTGTTTTAAAATTTTATTTACTTGTCCTGTTTTATTTGTTTTAATTTTTATGTTACGCTTGGTGTTTTCAGTGTGCAGGTGATAGGTTGCATACATATTCGATATTCGGGTAGAAAATCACCACTAGTATTCGATCCAGAGATAGAGAGATCAGCAATTTATAATCGTGTCTTGCATTGATCAGGGTTACCAACTACATCAATTTCACAAGCTATTGATCAAGTAGCTGATAGTCTGTCTAATTCAACTACCATGGATAATCCAAACAACCAACCACCTCAAAATCCAAAGCCTCCACCCAACAACCAAAATCAAAACCCAAATCCACCCCCACCACCAAATAACAACCGCAACAACAACCCAAATCAACCACCACCCAACAATAATATGTATCAAAATAACCTCAATCAAAGAGATGGCTTTGATCATGTGAGCATGCATAGTGTTCACATAGGTGATGAAGATTATGAAGATGAGTGGAATAACAATAAAGAACCCTATAATGGTGCAAATTATGATGCTTGGGATTGGAATTTCAGTGGAGGTGATGGAAAAAATGGAAATAATAATTAGGAGAATGATCAACATGGGTGGAATGCACCACCTATCAATCAACAACGAGGTAGGGTCAATAATAATGTCAATCAGCCAAGAAGACCTCAAAGAGCTCAAGTACAAGGTCTGGATAGCCATTTTAGACCGGCTATTTCTGAAAATCCAAATCCTATCGCACCTCTAAATCGTAGAGGAAGAGCTTTTGATGTACGCCCTCATTATCTCACTATTCTTCCTGCATTTAGAGGCACTTCAATAGAAGAACCATATGTGCATCTTGCTGAATTTGATGCCATATGTTGCACCATCGGTGGAAGCCAGTTCATACAAGATGAAGTGAGACTGAGATTGTTTCAATTTACTATGAAAGACAGAGCAAAGCAGTGGTTCCTCAGCTTACCTGACAATAGTATTCATACTTGGCAAGAAATGTAACAAACATTTTTGGATGAATATTATTCTATGGTTAAAACCAGTGACACAAGAGATGCTATCCAATCTTTCTAAAAACAAGCAGGGGAGCAGTTTCATGAAGCATTCACAAGGTTTAAGGAACTTATTCGTATGTGTCCACATCATGGAATTGAACACTGGGAATTGATAAAGGCTTTCTCGAATGGATTGACGAATGAGGAAAGGAAATATTTGTATTCTACAAGCAATGGCACTTTCTTTTCCAATCATGAAGATGCAGATTGGGAATTTTTAGAAAAGATGTGTAGAAACTCCAAAGCACAAGCTTCTCCCAGTAGACGATCTAAACCTAATTCGGTAAGATCAACCATGGTTGACTATAAGACTAAGCAGCGGATTGTAGCCTTAGAAAAACAATTGGCAAGGTTAGGGCGAATGGATACAAAGGAGGTTGCAACTGTAGGATATGATGTATGTGAAGAATATGGTGAGTTGGGTCATAATGTTGATGCATGTCAATTGGTGATGGAATGAAAAAAGGAAGTTAATCAAGTTTACGGAGATAGAAAGCAATTCGATATGAATTCCAATACTTATCTTCCCGGATTGAGAAATCATCCTAACTTTAAGTACGGGAATGCTTCAAACCAAATGAATCCTAACTTCTAAGGTAATAACCAAGGTGCTGAAACATACCATAACCAAGCACATGGGAATTACAATCCAAGTGGTTGTCAACGAACTTTGTAATCTCAAGGAAACAATCAAGGGAGTTACAACAATGGGGGCCAATAAGGAAGTTCATCACAAAACTATCAACGTAATTCTCAAATTGGTGGTGAAGAATCTACAAATGCAAAGTTGGATGCTTTGATGAATATGATGAAGGAAAATATGCAAGAGAATAAGAGGGAAAATGAAATAAGAGATAAAGCATATGAAGCATTGAACAAACAAGTGGGTCAAATCACACAAGATGTTGCTCAAATTAGGAAGAACTCGGGCAAGTTACCAAGTGATACAACAGTGAATCCACGGCATCAAAGCTCTAATATGAAACATCATATCAATCAGGTAAGTACTTTGCGTAATGGTAAGGTATATGACAACAAAGTAGTCCCTCCACTACCCTTTGTAGAAGGAATGGTAGAGGATGTTGATGAAACTATAAATAGTGACGATGAGTAGGAACCTGTTGTGTCTAAAACATTAAAAAATGTAACTTTTCAAGAAGAAAGTAAACCGGTTTTAAATGATAAATCAAAAGAAAACAAAGATAAGGGTATGGAGGCTAATACCATTCCTTATCCAGCAGCTTTAAATGACCTGGTAAAAGTTTTATCTATCAATAAAAGAAGCCCACAACAAGAAGAAATATGGGAGGTTTTCAAACAAGTTAAAATCAATATACCTCTTTTAGATGCAATTAAACACGTCCCTGCTTATGCAAAGTACTTGAAAGATATGTGCACTCAGAAAAGAAACCATAAGTTTCCTAAGAAACTTGATGTGCCTGCAAGTATGAGTGCCATTATATTAGGTGCTCTTCCACAAAGCTTTTGGATATAGGGGCGCCTGTTATCCCCATTCAAGTGGGTGACTTTAAAATGGCTAGGGCGTTGTTGGATCTCGAAGATAGTGTTAGTATCCTACCAAGGAGTTTATATGACCAATATGACTTTGGTCTACTTCAAAAAGCCAAAACCACCATGGTTTTGACTGATCTTACTGTTAAACTCTCCCGTGGAATAGTAACCGATGTAATTGTAAAGGTGGGAGATTTTTACTATCCTGTGGATTTCTTGGTTCTTGATTATGCGGCTATTGATAACAACAAACAATCTAACGTAATTCTTGGCCGCGTTCTTAGCAACCGAAAATGCTCAAATTAATTATAGAAATGGAACAGTCAACATGACATTTGGAAACATTATATAATTCTCCGATTGGTAATGAATGCTTTATGGCGGACATTATTGACGGGTGTGATCCTTATGAAAATGAGGGTAGCACCTAGGAGACATGTGTTTTATGTGACAGGGAAGGTGCTGAATTTGTGCAACAGTTGGAGGAGGAAGAAAAGTAACTGGAGGTATTGGCAATTCAAGAAGGTAGACCACCATGGACTCATCAAGTGAATCCTCTACCCAAGCACATTGATTCAAAGCTGAAACCATCTTTAGAAAGTTCCCTAATTATGGAACTTAAGGAGTTGCCAAAGCATCTAAAGTATGCATTCCTGGGAGAAGACCAAACATTACCGGTGATAATTGCATCAGATTTAGATAATGATCAAGAGGAAGCACTGTTGAAGGTATTAGAAGAGCACAAGGTGGCAATTGGATGGACCATAGCAGATTTGAAAGGTATTAGTCCATCAATCGTTATGCATAAAATTATTACTGATGCTGATGCAAAACCCGCACATGACACACAAAGAAGGCTCAATCCCAACATGAGGGAAGCTGTTAAGAAAGAGGCTTTAAAATGGTTAGATGCTGGAATCATTTACCCTATTTCCGATAACACATGGGTAAGTTTGGGACAGACAGTGCCCAAGAAACCAGGCATCCAAATTGTTAAAGATGCCTAAGGTGAGCATGTTGCTACCCGACCCGTCCGGGTTGCGGGTATGCATTGATTATAGAAAGTTTAATGCAGCTAAACATGGGATAGAGGTTGATCATGCAAAAATCAAAGTAATTTCAACTTTACCTGCCCCCACGAATGTCAAAGGCATACGTTCATTCTTGGGTCATGTGGGATTTTATAAAAGATTTAAAAAAGGATTTAGCACAATCACCAAACAGTTATATAATTTTCTTTTAAAAGATGTACCCTTTGTTTTTGATGAAGAATGTTTAAAAGCTTTTACAACACTTAAAGAAAAATTGGTTGAAGCCCCGATTTTGCAAGCACCAAATTGGTCATTACCATTTGAAATTATGTGTGATGCTAGTGATTTCACAATCGGGGCTGTGTTGGGACAATGGGTGAATAAAAAATCCATGGTGATTTATTATGCTAGTAAGACATTAGATGGTGCTCTATTGAATTACACGACCACTTAAAAAGAATTACTTGCAGTGGTATATGCTCTTGATAAGTTCATTTCTTACATTTGGGGGAGCAAGGTCATTATTTATTCGGATCATAGTGTCGTATGTTATTTGATGGAGAAGAAGGATGCCAAGCCGAGATTGATCAGATGGATTCTAATATTGCAAGAGTTTAACTTAGAAATTTGAGACAAGAAGGGTAGAGAGAACGTGGTTGCTGATCATCTATCCAGGATTATCAACACTGACATAGATAACACTTTGGAAATTAATAAGACATTCCCAGATGAGTATTTATTTACTATTTCTAACTTACCTTGGTTTTCTGATATTGTTAATTATTATGTTGCAGGTGTCATTCCAGAACATTGGCAAAAGTGGAAGCGACAAAAATTCTTGGCACAAGTTAAGCAATATATTTGGGATGACCCAGATCTTTTTAAAGTTGGACCTGATCAAGTTATCAGGCGGTGTATTCTAGATTCTGAAATTAAAGACGTCTTGGGACTTGTACATGCTTCTGCATGCGGGGGTCATTTTAGTGGCCAGAAAACAGGATATAAAGTTTTATGTGCAGGGTTATTTTTGCCAACTATATTTCGGGATGCATATGCATTTGCTAAGAATTGTGTAAATTTCCAAAAGATGGGTAGCATTTCAAAAAGGAATGAGATGCCCATGCAGCCAATTCTAGTTGTTGACATCTTTGATGTCTGGGGAATTGACTTCATTGATCCATTCCCAAATTTGTTTGGTAATTCATATATTTTTGTGGCAGTCGATTATGTATCTAAATGGGTAGAAGTAATTGCCACCAAAACAAATGACCATAGTGTTGTTTGTAAGTTTGTTCAAAGCAACATATTTTGTCGGTTTGGTGTTCCCCGTGTGATCATAAGTGATGGGGGATCTAATTCTAAAAACTTTAATTTTCAAAAAATTCTTAAACAATATGGTGTAGATCATCGGGTTGCAGCACCGTACCATTCACAAACTAGTGGACAAGTGGAAGTATCAAATAGGCAAATCAAAGATATTTTACAGAAAAACAGTACGTAACGGCCGTAAGGATTCGTCCACCAAACTTAATAATGCATTATGGGCGTATCGTACTGCATATAAAACACCTATTGGTACTACACCTTATCGATTGGTGTAGGGCAATGGATGCCATTTACCTGTTGAATTGGTTCATCGTGCTTTATGGGTAGTGAAAGAGGGTAATGTGGAGTATAATGTTATAGGTAAACAACAAAAATTGAGTCTGGTTGAAGTGGAGAAGTTAAGAGATGCAGCATATGAGACCGCTAGTTCATAAAAGGCACGGATGAAGAGAATTCACGATGCTAAATTGCAAAGGAAGACATTTGAGGTAGGTCAAAAAGTTTGGCTATTTAACTCACATTTGAAATTTTTTCCAGCTAAGCTTAAAAGTAAGTGGATGGGACCGTATGTGATCAAGCGTACTGGGCATTATGGTGATATTGAGATTGAAGATCTAGATGATCACTTACGGCAACTTGTGAATGGTCATCGGCTAAAACCATACTTAGAAGACGTAGATTTAAACCCGAAGTTAGAGGAAGCGGTGAATTTATTAATAAGTTTACCGACTTGTGATCTACATGTCTTAATATCTCAAGAAAGTCCGGCTGACGACATGAAAAATTTAGCGCTTACGGGAGGCAACCCGAGGTTTTGTTTCTTATTTACTTTTCATTTTAAGTTTTATTTGTTTTGTTTATGTTTTGGTTTAACATGTTTTTCAACAAAACTCGTGTGCTTTACGCTTGAGAATGGTAAACGCCCAGGTACGTTCAAAATATGGTTAAAGTCAAGGGCGACTTTAATTTTCGCGAAGGGGTGGGAGCATGTTAGTTAAACCATAACATAAAAAAAACAAACCTCAAAAAACTTTTCACGAAGGGGCAGAAACACCTCCAACGTAACCTACGGTAGCCACTGTAGGCTACGGTAGCCTTGAATTGTCCGCAGCATAAACACCCCCACCATAGGCTACGGTAGACACCGTAGGCTACGGTGGCCTTCAAACTGAAATTTTAGAAAGCCCCCTAGCATACGCTACGGTGGCCAGCGTAGCCTACGCCAGGGTCAAAGCTGGTGGACGGGGTTAGACTAAAATTTTAGCCACACACTTATTCATATCACCCCTTTCACCCCCACAACCCATCTCTATCTTTCTTCAATCACCACAACCTCCATAACCACCCTTCATCTCTAATTTCATCATCTGTTCACCAAATCTAACAAACAAATAGTGCTTCTCGCTTAGTTTGACATGAATCCTTGTCGTTTTTGTGTACTAAAAATAGAGCACGACGAACCCTAATTTTCAAAATTTAGGGTTTTTGATTTTAAAGCAATTCCCTTGCAATCTAAGTGTTCCACATATGTATCAACAACAAAGGTATGATATTCTTCACTTTCTCATGCGATGATTAGGGTATGTTGTTAGAAATTTGAAGAATTTGAATATACATTGAACTTAGATTGGGATTGAGTGTAGGAAAGTCATTGATGAATTGATGCTACATATTGCCTTGATATGCTAGACTATGACATAAATTGTTGATGGTGATAAGTGTTAGGGCTATTGAACCTTTAATGGGATTGTTGAATGTGACAGTTTTACTTTTACAAGTCAAACCTGTAGAATTTCCTTTGCTATTCAATTAAGTTGACCAATTGAAAGAAACCAATAGCTATTATGTTAGAAATAAGTGTGGGGAGGTTCTTGGTCATGAATTTTGCACTTATTAGATGTTAAAAGTTTAATTGTTTATGTTAATCTAACATGGCTTGTTGTGTGAATATGTCTAATATGTGTAAATGGGATGAAAAGGAAAAGAATCGGCTGGGCTATCTAGAGCTGAGCCAGAACCATAACCAAGGAGAGTGGAGAGTAAGGAATATGATGATGGGGGAACCCGTATCGACAATTATCCGAGGGCAAAGCCAATGTGGAAGACGGGATCTTTGGAAAAGAAGGAGAGGATGTTTCATAAGTAACTATTCGTGGATAAGATGCTTAATCAGAAAGACCCTCATAATGGATTTTTATATGAGAGGGTAGTTAACTTGGATGAATTCCAAGCTTTTGGTATCGTGCAAAAAGTTGAGGCTATCGGCTGGGAAGCGGCTTTGAATTGCTATGATGGAGTGACTGATAGAAAATACATGAACCCAGTAATGGAATGGGTGGGTTCATATAAGTTTGAGGATGGTTGATCACCACTAAAGACCATGAGGTTGGTCGGTGATGTTAGAGGTAGGGAAGTCATAATGTCTCATGACACACTAAAAGAAATTGCCAACTTTGATTCTATACCGGATAGGCATGGAGGGAGCAAATACTTATACCCATCCTAGATGGAATTATTCGACAAGTGTCATTTACATCCTCAATGGAATCAAATGCTTTTTGAGTTGCCTTTACCCGACAATGATGGGAGGATGAGGCGAGACAAGGTGAAGATGCAAGCAAGGTTGCTACTTTTGATAGTGCAACAAAACATACTACCATGTAGAAGTGATCGAGGGTATTTGAGACATCCAGATGTGCAGATAGTGCATTCCCTCCTAACGGGTTCATCGATGATATCCTTCAAACATTTAATGATGATGAATATCTGGTATTCATGCAACAAAGTGGATAAACAAATAATCCCATATCGCCGGCTAATCACTGTGTTGCTAAAACATCAGGGAGTCATCACACCGGAAATAGACTTCCATGAGGAGGACATCCCCGTCTTTAATCTATCAGGGTTGAGCATGTTTGGTTGGTCATATGTAAAAACAACCCGTTATCACATATTGAAACATTCTGGAAAAAAATGGAGAGCATTAAGGTTGGATGCTGAACCATTAGATGAGGGGGAAACGGATAAACTGGATAGTAGGGAAGAGGAAGTTAGTGATGAAGAGATGGAAGAGCGTGGAGCAAGAGCACCTTACTTTGGTGGTATGCATAACTACTATGACACTTATGGGGGATACCAAGGTATGGAAGAATTTGTGGTTCAACAAAGGCCAACAAACTTTGATTCGTGGACAAGTACCAACAGGCCACCTACTATCAAAATACTCGTGGATTTGAGCAGCTACATTAGGATAACATGTTGAGCCACAACCATTAGAAGCATTGGAATAGCACTCATGCATGGAATCAAGAACGTGAAGTGAACTTAAGGTGGCAAGATGATCAAAGGAGGAGGATGCACAACGCTTGGCAAGCAGGTGAGTCGGTGATTGAACATTCAGAGATTGTAGACTACACCACTCTTACACCATATGATGGTCCCACCAGAGCATCACTCACCATGGCTCGACCCCATTCAAGATGCACAGCAACAACAAAGTCAAGGAAGCTCATCGGATGCCTTCAACTTTGGAATGTTCTCAGACACAATGAGGAGCATCTTTGGGTATCCACAGAATCCTTACTATTGAGTACTCACTGATCTATGATCATGTCCACGTACTCCTTTTATCTGTTAATGTTTTCTGAATGTTAAAATTATAGTTAATTGTTTAGGTAATTGGGTGGTCGGGAGGTGTGAGACAATTTATGTTAATGGGTGAAAGGTAAGTTGGTGGTGTTATTAGTAGTATGTGTTGGTTATGGTTATATTTTTGTCCGGATCGGTTTGGGTTGGAAAAGTCATTTCTGTTGATTAGTTGAATAAATTGACTTGCAAAGAAAAAAAAAACTCACACACTTAACTTAAATACCATACATTAGGGACAATGTATCTCAAGTGTGGGGATGAGGGAAAATTTGGAAAAATTTTATTGTTTTTAAGCAATCCAATCGAACACAAAAACGACAAGCATACCAATTGATTCTTACCTTGTTTGATGTAAGGTCCTTAGTCATGGTCTAATTCTAAGATAGCAAAATTAATTGTGTTAGCTAGGTTTTTAGAAAAAAAATTAACTACCTAGTTAGGGTTAACAAGCTATTGGTGTAATAAAAGCATGCGCACACCGGCAACCCTAATTCCTACTTGGCGAGATTTCGAAGCTTACTAGATTGTTAGTTCACATAAAAATTTTGTTTCCATTTTTGAGTGTAGGACATATGATTCTTTGTTTTAGAACTTGTGTGATTTGATACATATTGAGACGGTGAATTTGATAAATGCACATAGATGATAGAGGCAATCTAGGATTCCTTTTTCTATTAATACCATTTTTGTGTTTCACCAATTTATCTGAAATTCCCCCTAGTAGCCACTTTCGAGCCTTAAACCGTTTATTTTGACAACCCCATATCATTAAAAGCCAAATTAATTTTTACCCAATGTGGTTTAGTTACCACTGTTGATAACAATCGTATTAGTTTCAGTATTTGATTTCTAGTAATAGTAAAAATAACAAAATAAAATAAAATAAAATAAAATAAATAAAAAATAAAAAAAAGATAAACAAAATATAAGAAAAGGAAGAAAAGAAAAATGCAAATTATTGGTTATGGGTTAGATATGCGCCCATGCTTTTGTTTTGTTTGAGTAGTAGTTATGTCAATAAGAATGTCAACAGTTAGTATTGTCTTGATTTTATATTTTAGCCACATTCACAGCCGAGCATTCCTACCTTCACCTAGCCCAAAACCCGTAAGTCCTTTTGATGTATGCATTGTCTATGTGTTACCGTTGAAGTTTGATTGTCACTCAAGCATATAATAACAAAGTTTCATATGTGGGCCTTTTGAGTGATATATTGGTGCAATTTTCACCAATCTAGAAATAAACCGAGAGGAGTGAAAAATGGTGAGAGATGTGTTGCATGAAAATAAAAACCGAAAGCTTGTTAGGTTTAATTAGGCGGATTCTATTTTCAGATACATGTAACATCCTTTACTTGCTAACCAAACATGATTATTGTAATTCTCAAATGGGGTATGACTTTGGACCATAGCTAAGTGTGAATCCAAGGATCGAAACAGGAATTATCAGTTTGATTGAACAAATAATGATCGTGAAATTATCACAACTCGTTGTTTAATTAATTGTTTAAGAAATTGTAATTGTAACGTAAATCAACGAAAAAAAGAAGAGAGATATGGAAAACAAGCTAAAGTAATATGATAAACAAATTTGCTTCAAATGATTTCCATTAATACTGTATTGGTTACAACCTGTTTTGGTTTTTGCTGATATGATAATTGTTAGGTGATGTTCTTGGTGTTCCTAGTGTTCTTGGTGGATTGTTGGTGTATTGTTGGTGTATATTGCTAGTCTGTTGTTGCTCTAAGGTACCCCTAAAAGAGTGCATCCATGCCTTCTATTTATAGGCAGAGGGATTCACTTTTTACATGGGTAAAAGTAACTTTCTTATTGTGGTAAGAAAGTTACACAAATAAAATTCTTGACGAGACATGCAATATTCATTTCTGACAAAAGTACAGTCTTTCGTAGATGTTGACTTGATGACGCCACTCCAGAGAATTTGACTTGTTGACTTCATGAGGCTTTCTTGATGAATGGAGTTCATGCAAGTATTTTGTTCTTTCGTAGGAGATAGCCTTCTGTAGGAGTTAGTATTCCATAGGAGTTAGTCTTCTGTAGGAGTTGGTTCTTTGATCTTCATGTTGAACTTCATATGCAGGAGCAAACTTTCTTCTTCCGCAGGAGCAGCAGTAACTCCTCACGAGCAAACTTAGTCTTCCGTAGATGTTACAATGCTTCCGCAGGAGATCCACGGATGCATATTCTTGACTTGTTCTTCCATAGATGTTCTTGTACTTGGTCAATTTTCAAAATTGACCAAGTATGATGTTTTCCTGTAATTACACATATAATCAACACAAATAATAATTTGGGTTAACATATATATATATCTTGCATACAAAAAGATAAAGATTTACAAGAGTTCATTACAAGATATGAATAATCTTCTAAACCTATACAATCAATCTAGACCTAACAATACTCCCCCTTAGGTTTAGAAACTTGTAATCAGTTGTTCAATGTCTTCAACTCCTAAAGTGTTTCCAAAATCTTTTTGTCAAAGTATGCAACAAAATCCTTCTGATCTTGATAGTATACTTGATCTTCATTCTGCTCATATTTTTCAAAGTCTTAAAATTAAGACCAAGGACATCTTCTTCAGTAGTCAATGTTGCAACTACTTTATTGTTTGATACTACTTCCAACTCATCTTGCTCAGAAATTCGAAGATCAGTGATAAAAGGGATTTCAGTTCCCAAGAGTTAACCAGACTCAAATTTTCTTATTTTGTAAGCTTTGGCAAGAAGCTTGTCTATCACTTGTATAATGTGCACATATAAACATATGTCACCTTGACCAATATTATCAGATAATTTTGGGAAGTATTTATCATGCAAGTATAAGGTGTAACTTGGATGAAGAAGCTTTATTTCCATGGGATCAAACAGTCTGATACTTGAAGCTTTCTTGTTTGGATCATTTCTTTTCAGCACTAATTCTTTTGTTCTTTCAACATATCCCCACCCAGTAATATGATATGAGTATTGGTTTCCTTCAATTATCTTGATAGATGCTGCTCTTGTCTGCATATCTAATTCTTCTCAAAAATTCATCATCAATAAGCTGAGAGGAGCTGGATTGAGACCTCTTCTATTTTTGTTTTCTCCTTTTATGTTCCATCATCTCTTTTTGCTTCCTTCACAACATCACCTATGAATTTGTTTCTTAATTTTGCAATGATAACAGAGAAGTCTCTCCCTCTTGGATTGATTGGGTAATTGGTGATTGGGATGTTTTGTAGATCAGAGATATCTGCATCTGGAAGTGAAATAAGTGTCTCCATCCATGGAAATATTGAATCATCCTAGATGCTCTTTTTATTGCTGCACAATCCCAATCTGGGTCAAACTTCCAAGATATGATTTTGTTCTGTTCTGCTGATCTTGGGGTTGTCAGATGATCATACAATTGAATCAGAATTGATTTTTGCTCAGTTATCTCCCTTAAAGTTGTTCCCAAAGGCCAAATTTTGGTGGGAATTACATCCATTGGCTCCTTGATAAGCTTTTCTTTCCCTTTATGCATATCTTTACTTTCAACTACTATTGGCATAGTAGGGGATGGCTTTGTTTGTTGTTTATATGCAGGATTAGGTGCTCCAGTTCTGAATCTAACACCAGTTTCCAATTCAACCTTCATCACATAATGCATCATGCTTCTAAGCTCAGCCACAGTTCTTCCCTTCAATTCATGAGACTCATAATTATGGCTTTGCAGCCAATATGTCATGTTGTACTTGGTGAGCTTTTTGGTGTCATAATAACCCAATTCATGCTTTATTTTCTGGATTGATTGAAATTTTGTGAAGGTTTCATAGTTACACACAGGTAACACAAACCATGCTGCATCAAACTCTTTCAAAACTTACTTCATCTCATTGATATTCATCATTTCCACCATGTCATATGGAAAACCATTGTTGATCAAATCCATGAACATGGAGGATTGGGCTCTTTCTTCAAATATGTATTCAGTAGTAAGCAATTCATCAGACCTTGCTTCTTCAGCAGCCTTGGGAGACTCATCCTTGGTTAAATCCTCCCACTCAGCATCACTCTCTTCTTCATTGTATTGAATTGGTTTGAAAGTAGATAGATCAGCTGATGGAGTGTGCTCAGGAGACATGGTTTTTGTTTTCTTTGGAGAATCTTCAATCATAATTACTTCACCTCTTATTCCTCCCAATTACTTTCTCTTTCTGTTATACTTGATGGTTGGTTCTTTTGGCTTCATCAATGGAAGGTTAGCTACCAGTGATGATGTTGGTTGAGCAACTTCTTGGATTTGTTCTTGATGAATATCCACTTCATGTACAAGAACCTTCTTCTTTAAAGCTTCTATCCCTTCATCTTTTGCTTTCAGCAAATCTAATTGTTCAGAGATAGTTTTTAAAGCTTTGTTTAGCTCAGACATAAAATTCTCTTTTTCTTTTCTTTCTTTATCAGTAGAATCAAGGGACTCAGTTACCAACTAATCCATAGTGTCAAACACTTCACTATTTGTTTGAATTTCTTCCTTTAACTGCTTAATGGTTGCTTATTGAGTTGCAATTGTTTCATCTTTCTCCTTCATCTTCCTTTTCAACTCTCTCAACTTCTCCAAATTTTGATTACTTTTAATGATTAGATTGTTATATTTAGCAACAAGGAATTTTGTACTCACATTAATCTCATCTTCTCTTAGATCATCTTCATCAAGAGCAGTGATGCCAACAAGGTGAGTATCACTCTCATCTTATTGTTCTACACAAGAAGCTTCAATTTTTTGATCCACTTCCTTGTCATTCTTCCCCTCAGCTTCTAAACAAATTTCTTCTATTGCACCATCTTTTATTTTATCATCACTATCATCTTCAAGATTGATAATTTCAGTGAAAGCAGGGCTTTCAGTTGGTGAGGTGAGTTCAAGAAACGGGGGTGAGGAAGTTTGTTGTGTTTTTAGATGAGAAGGTGTTTGATGATGATCGGGTAAGAATGGTTCTGTTGTAGCGGTATTGAGTGATGATTGGTATTGGGAAGGGGAGAAAGGTTGGGTGTGTTCACTTGATGGTGAATTCAGTTGAACAGGTGGTGTTTCTGGTAGATTTATCAAAGGAGTTGGTGATGGAGAACATGGTTCTTGTTGTGGTGATGGATGTGGTGGTGATTGTTGAAAGTGATCAGGTGAGTGTAGTTCTGTTGCAGCAGTATTCAATGATGATTGGGAATGGGAAGGAGAGAATGGTTGTGTGTGTTCACTTATTGGTGAATTGAGATGAACAGGTGGTGTTTCTGGTTGATTTATCAAAGATGGTGGTGGTGGAGAAAGTGGTTCTTGTTGTGTAGGTTCAAGGGACTCAGCAGGTTGTGCTTCTTTTTGTTCAATGTATATAAGTTCTTGGGGAATGTTTGCATTTTCATCTATTACATGTGCAAACATCTCCATATCGTTTCCTTGATATTGCCCACTGATTTTACTAAGCATAGACCTCCCAAGGTGAGATTGAACAAATACTCCACCTTCTCTTTGAATGTTGGGTAATACATCATTGATGATCAGTTGGAGAAATCTAGGGAACATGTACATCTTATCTTCTTTTTGTACCCTGATGTGGTCACATAAGCATCCAAAGATGTATTTAGCATAATTATATCTTCTTCCCTCAAACACACCAATTATCCCAGATGAGATGTGCCTTGAAAATCTATCTAGCCCAGATTTTCTGTTTGACATACACTTCAAATAAGTGTGGCACAAAAACCTATAAGTTTTGCACAACCTTCCTTTCTTGATCTCTCCATTCTTGTAATCTCCATCTAATCCCATCAGACGAAAGATTCTTTCAATGTAGTCATGCTCAAAAACATCTGGATGTCTCTCTTCTTGTTCTCCCAGCTGCAACACCCTTCTGATGATTCTTTCATCAACCCTTAACTCTTCATTTTTATGGTTGAATAAATCACCTTTTCATTGTCCTCCTCCTCTATTCTTACTGTGCTCCAAAAATATATCATATAGGATTGATGGATGATTGCTGTCGTAGATAATGCATAAGATATTCTTGATCTTCTCAAATAATTGATTATATCTCTGCACCCTTCAGTCACTGGGTCTTCGGCATTAAGAAAAGCACAAACATTATGTTCTTTTGCAAATCTATTAGCCATCATGATAATGTTGAATGTTTGATGTTATGATGTTGATATTTAAGTGTGGATGGTTGTGTGGAGTGGGTAATTTGAAAGTTGGCGGAAAGAGAGGTTTATGGGTTGAGAGTGATTTTCTTGGTCTGAAAAAGTGAATAAGAATGACAACGGTCAAGAATATCATTTATACTCCCTCAGAATACTTAAATCCTTTTATTTAATGTTGTCGGACCCTCAATCCTCATTACCCTTCCGTGGTTGTTTGGAGTTAATTCTTCCTCAGAACCACAAAAACACAAGTTAATTCTTCCTGTAACACCCGGGAAATTTAAAGAAAAGAAAAGTAAAGAAGAAAAGATAAATAGTCCAAAAGCAAGGGCTTAAAAGTATGCAAGAGTCAAAGTTTCCCATAATGGGTGTCAAAAGGTGGTAAGGCCGCCCATAACCCTCTCTCTCATCCACAATTCGGCTAAATACTTGGAAAAGGAAACCCCATCCGGTTTTAGAGAGAGAAAGCTCAAGTTCTTCGAAAAGGTGAGATTTCCAGAAGTTTTCTTCTTGATTTTCTGCTGGGTTCGAGCTTATGAACCTATTTTTATGTGTTTTCTTGTGTTGGTTGTTTGTTTTATGTGTTTAGGTTCTAGTTATACTTGTTAGCTCTCTGGTTTGTGGTGTTTTACTCGAAAGCTGCTAAGAGGTGAGTTCTAGATCCCCTCTTTTACTTGTTTTGTTTATGTTTGGGGCTGATGTGCATATTACTAGTGTTTTTATTCAAACAACACTATTATTTTGTTTCATAAAAACCCGACTGTCTATAAAGATGCTGCTTCTAGTGTATTATACATTTATGTGTGATGTTTCTTATGTTTTGAAGATGTAACTTGTTAGATCTAAGCTAAGTAGCTGATTAGCAATGGCATTTGGGAACTAGAAATCGTCTAAGTTAAGCTCTAAGTAAAATTAATTGTCCTCTGTGGATGTTGGTCATCCGCTGTGGACACTTTGACATGAATATGTTGTCCGCTGTGGATGTTGGTCATCTGCTGTGGACACTTTGACTTGAATAAGTTGTCTGCTGTAGATGTTGGTCATCCGTTTTGCACACTTTGACACGAATAAGTTGTCTGCTGTGGATGTTATCCGCTGTGGACACTTTGACATGAATAAGTTGTCCGTTGTGGATGTTGGTCATCCGCTATGGACACTTTAACATGAATAAGTTGTCCCCTGTAGATGTTGGTCATCCGCTGTGGACACTATAGTATGACTATGTGTCCGCTGTGGATGTTGGTCATCCGCTGTAGACACTGTCCGCTGAGAACATTTAGAAAGATTTGCCATCCGTTGTAGACTTTATTCATCCACTGTACACCTTTTAGCTATCCGTTGTGGATTTTATCCATCCGCATTGGAGTATGGCCATCCGCATTGGACTATGTTCATCCGCTGTGAACACACTTTGTGTTTTACTAATCCGCTGTAGACTGTGGCTGTTAACTGTGGACCTTGGCTGTCCGCTGTAGACTTAGGCTGTTCGCTGTGGATACTTAGTACTTTAAGCCATCCGCTGTATATTCTACTCATGCGCTGTAAACACATAGGATTTTCTGAAATTATGTGAATAGAGTCTAAGTGTTAAGAACTTATGTTTAATGGGAGTTTATGCTTGTTCTATGTTTCTAATGTTTTATTTACCTTCTTTGGGCTGCTTACTATGAATAATTATTACTGTTTCATGATATGTGAATTTAAGATAATGAAAATTATAAAAGTATTATTCATAATAATTGGACACAAAGGAATAAAAGAAGGACAGTAAAACTTAATGAATGTTACCCTCGGGCCCTTATGATGAATGAAAAGCCTTGCAAGCACAATGAATGGAGGTACACAACCTTGTTGTCATTAGCTCAACTGATGTGCGGTTGTACAGTCCATGAGGATGCACATCTGGGGTTTAATCCTTGTGATTGACCAAAGTATGATGAATGGGATCCATATTCATGAGCAGGCTTTGTGCTTAGCAGTGTGGGTCAACTGTCGATGGGTTAGCTACCATGATAAACGTTCGCCGACAGGGGTTCGGCATCTGTTGCCAACCAACAATGTAGGCTCTTGCTTTGTGCAATCCTAGTTAATGAAAGAGAAAGATAATGAAAGAAAGAAAGATAATGAATCTCTTAATGATTGATTATGTATTTTGATGAATGATCACCAAATGAATTTCACAAAAGTATATTTTCTATATTATTAAACTAGGACTCACTCAGCAACGCTGACTTTTTATATGCATATCAGTTGGCAGGTAAGGATGTTGTTGAGGATGGCATGGGGCTGAAGCTACTTGGTGAATAAAGACTGGCATCTATTTATGCAATTATGATATTTTTGTCTTGTAATGCAACTAAATACTCTTTTGTAACTCTATACAACGATGTATTATTTGGCAAAAGTAATCATTAATGCAAGAAATGGTTTTTGGTTAAATTATTACGCTGCAATTGTTTTCTTATAATAATATGATTTAAAGTGTTTTTAATAATAAATGATGCTATGAATGACCAACGGTGGGGTTTCGGGAACGAGGCCTTACACTTCCGCAGAACATCTACGGAAGGCAAACTTGTTATGTTTTTGCTGTATGATTAGGGCTGCAAACGAACTGAACGTTCAGCGAACAGTTCGTGAACTGTTCGGCAGAAAGTTCGTTTATGTTCATTTGTTAAATAAATGAATGAACATGAGCAAGAAAATTTCGTTCATTTAGTTAAAGGAACGAACACGAACACAAGCCGTGTTCGTTCGTTTATGTTCGTGAACGTTCTATAATGTGTTCATTTATGTTCGTGAATGTCCGTTCGTGAACATTCGATAATATGTTCATTAATATGTTTTGTGTTATTTATTTTTATGATAAGTATATCAAGTGTTTTTGGATATTTATGCTACATGTTTATTTATTTTTTGTAAATTTTGTGATGAAATAATGATTTTATTTCTAAAATAAATATGTGAGCATTTGTATTTGTTTGTGTTTATGGACTTCTTTGTGTTCGTCATGTTCATGACATTTGTTTGTTTTCGTTTGATTTTGTTTGTGTATGTTTGCGTTCGGTAAGTGTTCGTGAACAGTTCATGAACATGTTCATTTCCTTAATGAACGAACATGAACAAGGAAACCCGTTCGGTAAGTGTTCATAAACAGTTCATGAACATGTTTATTTCTTAATGAACGAACACAAACAAGGTCTTGTTCATGTTCGTTTGGTTCGTTTACAGCCCTATGCATGATCCTAACATGTTGTTAGATCATTTGTTGATTGCTATTGGACCTTATTGACTTTGCTTCATGGCAAATGTGCAAGAGATTGATTTGGTTAAAAACTTCAGATATCCTGTAGCCAAGTTAGTGCACAAGCTCCAATTTTCTTCATTTAAAAGTGATAAACTCATTTTTAATGCTAATGACTACTCCCTCTAAATTTGTGATTAATCATGAACTTATGCATTTAGCAGAAATTTATGAAGAGAATAGCATGAAAAGCAATGATCTGTCCATCTTATTAGTAAAGAAAAGAACATAAAAAAAATCTTTTTGTATGTTTGTTTATAAGCAGACACTACACATAATATATTTACAAGCAATTTAACCATAACATGGGATCATACAATGACACTAAGCAACTTCCTGAAGCATTTTGTATGAGGATAGTAGACATAGATCTAGTGCTGATTGCAAGTATTATGATCCACATAAATTCAAGCAAGAGTATACATTCAACTTATCATGCTGTTTATCATGTTTTGGTATAGATTAAAGATAGACAAATATGGACTCCAAATTCAATTCACATTAGATATTGTCCTTCGTTTATGAGTCAATTCATCACTTTTTCACACTTGAAAACTATGTTTCTTAAATCATAAGATCTATCTTAAGATTTCTTTGAAATCTTATTAGTACTGTTGATATGATTTTTATGCTCTTTAAGATAATATACATTTGATCACATTGGATTCTTTTAGAGCTATTCCTTTTTGGAACTTATTGATGATTAGCATCAGGTCACCAGGTCTTTACTCACGTAAAACAAAGGTGCCTATGAACCCAAGTCTTTGCTCACGCAAAACAGAGGGTCCATGATGTGCAAAGATAGAGGTTATAAAGTGTCAGAACATAGTGTGCTTGGGTGACTAAGTTGATTACAGTAGGATAAGACTTACTTGCTTGCTCCTTAAAATGGAACTGCCCATAATTAGTCACCTTGGCATTATGTTAAGCATGGACTTGTTAATTTTCCACTCAAGCTGAACCTACTCACATATCAAATCACATCTGATCGGTCTTTATTGTATGTTTTAAACCAGGCACGTAAACAAATGTATAGTGTGCTATCATTTCCCATGATATGAATTGCTTTTTTAAGAAAATATATTAACAAGATAATATTTTTAAAGTTTTATATGTTTTATGAATGTTTTTGGTTTTTTTCATATTGAGAATTATAAAGGACAGATCATGCTCTGAAACTACCTGTGAATCCAAGGATCGAAATAGGAATTATCAGTTTGATTGAACAAATAATGATCGCGGAATTATCACAACTCGTTGTTTAATTAATTGTTTAAGAAATTGTAATTGTAACGTAAATCAAAGAAAAAAAGATAAGAGAAATGGAAAAGAAGCTAAAGTAATATGATAAACAAATTTGCTTCAAATGATTTCCATTAATACTGTATTGGTTACAATCTGTTTTGATTTTTGCTGATATGATAATTGCTAGGTGATGCTCTTGGTGTTCTTGGTGTATTGTTGGTGTATATTGCTAGTCTATTGTTGCTCAAGGGTTCCCTAAAAGAGTGCACCCATGACTTCTATTTATAGGCAGAAGGATTCGCTTTTTACATGGGTAAAAGTAACTTTCTTATTGTGGTAAGAAAGTTACACAAATAAAATTCTTGACGTGACATGCAGTGTGGTAAGAAAGTTACACGAATAAATTCGTTTATGACAAACGTGCAGTCTTCCGCAGATGTTGACTTGATGACATCACTCCAGAGAATTTGACTTGATGACTTCATGAGGCTTTCTTGATGAATAGAGTTCATGCAAGTATTTTTTTCTTTCGTAGGAGATAGCCTTCCGTAGGACTTGGTCTTCCGTAGGAGTTAGCCTTCCAAAGGAGTTGGTTCTCTGATCTTCATGTTGAACTTCATCTGCAGGAGCAAGCTTTCTTCTTCCGCAGGAGCAGCAGTAACTCCTCACGAGCAGACTTGGTCTTCCGTAGATGTTACAATGCTTCCGTAGGAGATCCACGGATGCATATTCCTTGACTTGTTCTTCCATAGATGTTCTTGTACTTGGTCGATTTTCAACATTGACCAAGTATGATGTTTTCCTACAATTACACATATAATCAACACAAATAATAATTTGGGTTAACATATATATATCTTGCATACAAAAAGATAAAGATTAACAATAGTTCATTACAAGAGATGAATAAGCTTCTAAACCTATACAATCAATCTAGACCAAACACTAAGACATAGCAAGGGATTTTGGTTTATAATGTTGTTAAGTGTTTTGAATTAGATTTGCTTGAGGGCAAGCAAAGTTTAAGTGTGGGGATGTGATAAGAGTGTGTTGGAATAGTGTTTTAAGTGTCCAAACGTTAAATATTACGTATGATTATTTGTTTTTATGCATGTGATTGAGTTGAATAGGTTAACTATGAGTTGGAAGTGATTTTGTAGGTAAAAAAAGCAAGTTGGAAGGTTACATGGTGAAACAAGTCATTGGAGGGGTCAAAAAGCAAAGATTCAAAGTGCAGCAGAAAGACTTCCACCGTAGCCTACTATAGCCACCATAGACTACGACAGCTCAAGAAAAAATCAGTAGAATGTACCCCAGCATAGGCTACGCTGGCGGGAGTAACCTACGCCAGGGCACTTTTTGAAAACCTATAAAAACGTGTTTTATTTATGTTTCAACCACCACTTGCCCCCCATTCGACCTTGGATGATTTGAGATGAATTTCGGGAGTTCCTAGGCCTGAAATTCATCATTCCACATCTTTTTAAACATACAATCATCCGGAATGCAAATAAACGACGGTTTTGATGATCATTCATGAACCATGAGCAGCTAATCTTCTCGTGATCTACTTCGGGTATTAGCTTTTGTGTGATTAGGTTTTTGTTTATGTTTAACTTTGTTGGGATTAAACTTTAGAGCCTTTTAAGTTCTTTCATAAGTTTAACTTGTGTTTTGGTTATTTAAACAATGATTTTGGAAAACTTTTATTTGAATATCATTTAATCTTTCGAAAATTATATGATTGCAAGTTTTGGTTTCTAATTGAATTGACATTGTGTATTAAGACCTATTAAGTCTTGATTATCGATATCACTTAATCATAGCACGTACAGAATCCCTATTAAGGATTCTCCATGAATCTGAATTAAACAATTACTAAAAACCAAACCCAGATCCGAAGTGAATTACTCTTTCTTATAATCGTTTTCTTAACCAAGTTTGATTATTTCTAATTTGTTTTCTTAGTTAATTGTTAGTCATTCCAAAAATCCAATTTTCACAGCCAAGAGGCAATAGTTTAATTAATTTAATAATTTGGTTATTTGTTTTCATATAAATCAAAGTACAACACACCGACAACTAATTCCACGAGGATCGACAACCCTACTTACCCTAACTAGTTTAAGGTGAATAGGAACACATAATTTAACATCTTATTTGATCGGGTCTTTGGCACCGATCACATGCACATGTGAACTGCAAGGAAGTTACTTCAAAAGATTTTATATAACTTGGTGAACAATACTAAGTATCAAATCTTCCGAAGCCAAAAGACCAAATCTTCTGAAGCCAAAGATTAAGTTTTCCGAAGCTTCAAAGGCAAAGTCTTCTGAAGTCAAAGACTGATTTCTTTCGATGACAGAGAAGACATGCTTTCCAGTCCCCAAACATCATTCTAACATATACTTAGAAAAGATCTATCATACTAAATAATTAAAACATAATAAACATCTACACAACATCATAGAAGTCATTTAAAACAAACATTCTTAATATTCATTCGTACTTTTCATGGAAAATCATAGTTTGGTGCAGAAAACAATAGTTTAATATGCATACTAGCCCTAAACAAGTAGAAACATGTAAAATTAGGGATCTAGAACTCACCTCTAATAGCTTTCGAGTGAAAACTCCTCAAACCCTAGAGCAACCTAGAGTTCTAGCACCTAAACACACAAAAAAAGCAACCAAACACAAAGAAACACATAAAGATCGGTCCAGAAATTCAAACCCAATTGAAAACCAAGAAGAAAACACTAGAAAATCTTACCGTCTTGAAGAACTTCTACTTTCTCTCTCTAAAAACCAGATGGAACTTCTTTATCTCTTTCCAGCCGAGAGTTATGCATGAGAGAGAGGGGTATGGGAGGCCTTATCACCATTTGTGAACCCATTATGGGCCAGTTTGGCCCTTGCATGCTTTTAACCCCTCGCTTTTGAAATAATATCCTGTTTACTCCTTTACTTTTCTTTTCTTTTCTTCTTTCTAAATTTTTCGGGTGTTACACATACATATATAGATTGATTAAAATGGTTGAAAATAATTCAATTGACATGGTAATGTCAAGACTTAAAATGCAATAGTATAATATAAAAGACAAACCAACACAATTAAAACTAATAACTAAATTAACTCAGTCCGCAGACAAAACCTTATAGAATATATGATTCTGGTTTCAATCACCACGTGAATAAACAAGTGGAGTGGGTTTGTCAAACCAATAGATCTATCATTGTTACCATGGTAGCATGAATTAATGATTGTGTTCTCCTTAATTTTATCAAACTATGCACACATAAATGCAAGTAATAACATAGCACGTATAGAATTGAATTTTGAATAGAATAACAATGTATAACAATGATTGTATATAAATCACATGATTTCCTAAAAATATAAAACATGGAAAATAAGCTATGAATACTCACTTGATAATTATAAGCGTTTTGGAAATGATTGAAAGCTAGACTTGACATCGAAATTTCCTTGTGATTCAACCTAAGGTTTGGTGTCTTTTAATTAGAATAATAATGGTTGAAGGACTAAGTATGAATTAGGGTTTTAACTGGAATTTAGGGTTTTGATAATTAGTTTAAGTAAAATAATATAACCAATTATATCTTGATTCAATAAAGATGGAATAAGTTGATTTGATAATGATAACGAATCATTAGTGGAATTGAATAATTAAATATTACTTAAATATTTGATTTGTAACAATTAATTAAATAAATGTTGAGTATTAAAGTCTGAAAAAAAATAATTAGTTTAATTATTTAAAGCTTGGTTAGAAATAATTAATTATTTAAATAATGTTTTTGATTTTCATAATTGACACAACGGGTTTAGGTTTACATTTTCAAAACATGACAAATGTTATAATTAAGGAAGTCACATAAAACACTTTTACACATTATTTACCCGATATAATTAGAGTTATAAAAGAATAAGATAAGTGGTTACATAAAATTATCTAGAAAATCTAACACAATTTCCATTTCAGTAATACAAAAATCTATCATCCAAGTCCAAGTCTTTACACACAATGTGTTAGTACGCACCCTAACCCTTGATAAGAAGCATTGAAATAGACAACCAAGTCCTCATTCCCTTCTAGTAGCATTAGCACTGGAGCTTGTGTCAACCTTCTCTTCACATCCTTCCTTGTCAACTTGGTCAACGGCGAGGCAATCTTGGAAAAATCCTAAATGAACCTCATGTAGTAACCTGCTAATCCGAGGAAGCTACGGATTTCAGACGGCGTTTTAGGCGAATTCCACTTCATCACCGCCTTTACCTTAGCAGGATCAACCATGATTCCTTCTGGGTTAACCACATGACCCAGAAACTGCACCTCGCGTAACCAAAAGACATAACGAGAAATTCATAATGCCATATCGCGTCAAAAATGCAGTCTTCGGGATATCATGTTCCTTAACCTTTAGCTTGTGATAACCCAACCGAAGATCAATCCTAGACAACCAACTAGCACCCTGCAACTGGTCAAACAGATCGTCAATCCGAGGTAACAGGTATCTATTCTTTACCGTGAGCTTATTCAGCTCCCTGTAGTCTATACACATTCGCATGCTACCATCCTTCTTCTTTACGAACAGCACCGGAGCACCCTAAGGAGAGATACTCGGTCAAATAAACCCCTTATCCAGCAACTCTTATAGCTGAGTCATCAATTCTTTCATTTCGGAGGGAGCTAGACGATACGGTGCCTTGGCAATAGGTTAGGCACCAGGTATCAGATCGATCTGGAACTGGATCTCGAGGTCAGGTGGCACACCTGATAGATCCTCCAAGAATATGTCTGGGAACTCACACACTACCGGTACGTCCAACAATCATGGTACTGACACATCCACATCCCTCACATAAGCTAGATAGGCATCATATCCACGCCTCATACACTTCTCTGCCATAACAATCGAAATTACTTTCGGGACCTTATTAACCTTGTCGCCAGAGATCATCACCGAACCTATTAGGCGCGGTCAACCTAATCATCTTCTTGTGACACACGATGTTAGCCTCATAGGCTGCTAGCCAATCCATTCATAGGACCATATCGAATCTGCCTAAGGGCATCACGAACAACCTAGCAGAGAATCTATGGCCTTCCAACTCTATGTCACAATCCTCTATCAGATCAGAAATCCTCGCAGACTTACTAATGCCAGTTTCTACATCGAAGGGACATCAATCTTTCTACTCCTAACGGGCAACTTATCACAAAAGGTAGTAGAAATAAAACTCCTACTAGCACCAGAATCGAAAAGCACAGAGGCACAAATTTGGTTTACTAGGAAGGTACCTGACACAACATCGAGGTCCACCCTAGCCTCCTCCCAGTTCATGGTGAATGCCCTGGTTTTAGCCCTCTGCCCTTCCTTCTCTTTCTCGATCCCCTTATTCACTCTGGAGTTCTTAGCCCTCGGCTTCTTGCAATCCCTACTCAGATGGCCCTCTTCACCACAATTATAACATTTTATAACCCCATAATCTCTCGCCATATGACCAGGCCTCCCATATTTGAAGCAGGTGTTCGACCCCTACTTACACTCTACCATATGATCCTTCCCATACTTACTACACCTCTTCATCCCCGTACCTGTTGTCACTACCCTCCGGCCATCAACCCTTGCCTTTTTGTTCTTTGGAGTGAAACCACCACGACCAAATCGTTTCCCGTTCTAGTTTCTGTCACCATCACCTTTCTTACTCACCTCCACTGCGGCCACCTCCTCCCTCTCATCATACAGCCTCCCCGTAAAATCAACCACCGACCTGAACATACTTGGCCGGGTGGCAATCAAATGTCTACGTATATCCGCTTGCAGACCTAGGATGTATCTCTTTATCTTTCATGACTCAGGCGTCACCTGATCTGGCACCAGCCTTGCCATCTCTTTGAATTTTGTCATGTACTGTTGGTGTGTCATGGTTCCTGCCTCCAACTGTAGGAACTTTCTTTCAATCTTGTCAAGTTCCCTGTTAGGACAAACCTCCTCGATTACCAACTTCTTAAGTTCACTCCACCTCATTATCCCAATCGCCCTGCTACCCTCAGCCTTGACAATATTGTCCCACTAGTATAAGGCTGAGTCCACAAATGAGTGGGTAGCAAACTTCACCTTCTGATCCTCCATACATTCGCTGATATCTAACACAACCTCCATTCTCTCACCCATCGGTGAGCAGCAGTAGAGTTCCTATTTCTGTCGAAAGTTGGGGGCTTGCATCTCTAGAATGCCCTATAGCTGCACCCCTTTGCAGTATCCTACATTGCTTCCTCTTCCTCATCATCACTGGAGAAAACCATCTTAGTCTCTGGTTACCTCCCTTCACCTGAACCTCTCTCCTCGCCCTCTCTCCCAATAGTTTTCCTGCTCTCATCTTTCTCTTTCTTTTCATCCTCTCTCACAACTCTAATAACCTCAATCACCATAGATGGCAGAATCATCTGCATGACCTGATGAACTTCCTCCACTACTGCCTCCTTTACAGATGCCCTCAAATTAGCAATCTCATCACCGCCTTCATGGTGATGAAGCTCGGGCTCTGCAGGAGCTGTTTCAGCAATCTTAGTCTTGTTCCTTGTCACACGCAGCCCAGTACCACGTCCACCACAACCTCCACCTCGCGAAGCCTTTAAAGATCTACTACCAGCCATCTTTAAACGCTATAAGATTCAAACACCAACACGGTCATTCAAGGCAATAGCTTAGATAATGTCAAGTATAGTAAGTCCTTAATTACAGTGGCCAGTTGTGATTAGCCACTTACTGTACTCTTCATTCACCAAGCATTTCCTATCCTGACTACATTAGCATCCAAATCTACAAAAAAGGCACATAATTTATATGGCACATGTACATAATTCCTTTTTCATTAACGTACATGAAACTTTAGATAAAACATTTACCTGCAATCATGTAGCTACTAGGACTGACATCCTTTCTCTTTCGTCCCATTCTCAGTTTAAGTTTAGGTTCTTTTTAAAATAATTTACCCAATTCTCTTAAACTTTGGCTCTGATACCAACTTGTAAGGCCATGTTCCCAAGACGCTTATAATTCGTCTATCATCGCATAGATAATATAAAACACCTCATTTTACAGTGGAAATATAACTTTTCATCGGGTCCCTCCTTTCGACTAAGGGCATCAGCTACCATGTTAGCTTTTCCTGGGTGATAATGAATCTCACAGTCGTAGTCTTTAATGAGCTCCAACCACCGTCTCTGTCGGATATTAAGATCCTTTTGTTCAAAGAAATAATTTAGGCTTTTCTGGTTAGTGAAAATCGTACATTTGACACCATATAAGTAGTGTCTCCATATTTTTAACGTAAATACCAGAGCAGCTAGCTCCAGACCATGGGTAGCGTAGTTCACTTCATGAATCTTTAACTGTCGAGATGCGTACGCTATGACTTTACCTATCTGAATTAGTATAAGAAGCATTGGAATAGATTACCAAGTCCTCATTCCCTTATAGTTGCGTTAGCACTAGAGCTTGTGTCAACCTTCTCTTTAACTCCATGAACGCATTTTCAGGGCTATCATCCCATTAAAACTTCACATCCTTCCTCGTCAACTTGGTCAACGGTGGGGTAATCTTGGAAAAATCCTGAATGAACCTCCTGTAGTAACCCGCCAATCCGAGGAAGCTTTGGATTTCAGATGGCGTTTTAGGTGAATTCCAATTCATCACTACCTCTACCTTAGCAGGATCAACCATGATTCCTTCTGGGTTGACCACATGACCTAGAAACTACACCTCGCGTAACCAGAATGCACATTTGGAGAATTTTGCATACAACTTCTCCTTTCTTAGAGTTTCCAGCACCTCACGAAGGGGACAAGCATGCTCCTCTTCACTCTTCGAATAAATCAGGATATCATCGATGAACACAATCACTGATTTATCTAGCATAGGCCGACACACCCGATTCATCAGATCCATAAAAGCAGCTAGCGCATTGGTTAGACCAAAAGACATAACGAGAAATTCATAATGCCCATATCGCGTCCGAAACACAGTCTTCGGGATATCATGTTCCTTAACCTTTCGCTGGTGATAACCCGACCGAATATCGATCCTTGAGAACCAGCTAGCACCTTGCAACTGGTCGAACAGATCGTCTATCTGAGGTAACGGGTATCTATTCTTTACCATGAGCTTATTTAGCTCCCTGTAGTCCATACACATTCGCATGCTACCATCCTTCTTCTTTACAAACAGCACCAGAGCACCCCAAGGAGAGATACTTGGTCGAATAAACCCCTTATCTAGCAACTCTTGCAGCTCAGTCATCAATTCCTTCATTTTAGAGGGAGCTAGACGATACGGTGCCTTGGTAAACAGGTTGTGCACCAGGTATCAGATTGATCTGGAATTCGATCTCGCGGTCTGGTGGCACACTTGATAGATCCTTCGGGAATACGTCTAGGTAGTCACACATGACCGGTACATCCGACAATCGTGGTACTGACACATCCACATCCCTCACATAAGCTAGATAGACATCACATCCATGCCTTATACCCTTCTCTGCCACAACCATCGAAATTACTTCCGGGACCGTATTAACCCTATCTCCGTAAATCATCACCGAACTCCCATTAGGCGCAGTCAACCGAATCATCTTCTTGCAACACACGATGTTTGCCTCATAGGCTGCTAGCCAATCCATTCCTAGGACCATATCGAATCCTCCTAAGGGCATCATAAACAACCTAGCAGAGAACCTATGGCCTCTATGTCACAATCCTCTATCAGATCAGAAATCCAGGTAGGACTTACCAATGGCAGTTTCTACATTGAAGGGCTCACCAATCTTTCTACTCCTAAAGGGCAACTTATCATAGAAGGTAGCAGAAATAAAACTCCTACTAGCACCTGAATCAAAAAGCACAGAGACACAAATTTGATTTACTAGGAAGGTACTGACACAACATCGGGGTCCAACCTAGCCTCCTTTCGGGTCATGGTAAATGCACTGGCTTTAGCCATCTTACCTTCCTTCTCTTTCTTGATCCCCTTTTTCGCCCCGGAGTTTTCAGTCCTCGGCTTCTTGCAATCCCTGCTCAGATGGCCCACTTCACCACAGTTATAATATTTTGAAGCTGGTGTTCAACCCCCACTTACACTCTCCCACATGCTCCTTCCCACACTTACTACACCTCTTCATCCCAGTAACTGTCTTAACTACCCTCGTTGAATTTTGTCATGTACTGTTGGTGTGTCATGGTTGCCGCCTTCAACTGTAGGAACTCTCTTTCAATCTTGTCAAGTTCCCTGTGAGGACAAAACTCCTCGATTACCAACTTCTTAAGTTCATTCCATCTCATTCTCCCAATCTCCTTGCTACCCTCGGCTCGGACAATACTGTCCCACCAGCATAAGGTCGAGTCCACAAATGAGTGGGTAGCAAACTTCACCTTCTGATCCACCCTACATTCGCTGATATCCAACACAGCCTCTATTTCTCTCACCCATCAATGAGCAGCAGTGTTCCTATTTCCATTGAAAGTTGGGGGCTTGCATCTCTAGAATGCCCCATAGCTACACCCCTTTGTAGTTTCCTGCATTGCTTCCTCTTCCTCATCATCACTGGAGATAACCTACTCAGTCTCTGGTTGCTCCCCTTCACCTTAACCTCTCTTCTCGCCCCCTCTCCTAATAGTTTTCAACCTCTCCTATTTCTCTTTCTTTTGATCCTCTCTCAGGACTCTAATAACCTCATTCACCACAGACAGGAGAATCGTCTGCAAGACCTGATGAACTTCCTCAACTACTGCCTCATTTACAGAGGCCCTCAAATTAGCACTCTCATCACCGCCTTCATGGTGATGAAGCTTGGGCTCTGCAGGAGCCGTTTCAGTAGTCTTAGTCCTGTTCCTTATGACACGCGGCCCAGTACCACGTCCACCACGACCTCCACCTCGCGAACCCTTCAAAAATCTACCACCAGCCATCTTCTAAACACTATAAGATTCAAACACCAACACGGTCATTCAAGGGAATAGCTCAGATTATGTCAAGTATAGTAAGTCCCTAATTACAGTGGCCAGTTGTGATTAGCCCCTTACTGTACTCTTCATTCACCAAACATTTCCTATCCTGACTACATTAGCATTCAAATCTACAAAAAGGCACATAATTCACATGGCACATGCACATAATTCCTTTTTCATTAACGTTCATGAAACTTTACATAAAACATTTACCTGCAGGCATGTAGCTACTAGGACTGACATCCTTTCTCTTCATCCCATTCTCAATTTAAGATTAGGTTCTTTTTAAAATAATTTACCCAATTCTCTTAAACTTTAGCTCTGATACCAACTTGTAAGGCACCGTTCCCGAGACTCTTACAGTTGGTCAATCATCGCATAAATAATATAAAATACCTCATTTTGCAACGGAAATATAACTTTTCATTAATAAATAAAAACATGTCAAAATTATCATATCATTTCGTTTACAACCCAAAAATTGTATTAATACATTAACGCTCTTAAAAATAGGGATGCCAGACTTGAATCGATCCTAGTAGCTTATGCAACCATGCCTGCACCATATCAGCATCATCGATTACCTGTCAATTGATATGCATATAAAAAGTCAGTGATGTTGAGTGAGTTCTAGTTTATATAATAAAATACATTGCTTTCGTATAAACATATCCTTTACTTTCGTACGTGATCACACATCATACGTACAACTTGATAACAATCATTGTTATCTTATTATCATCATTCATAATCATTCGTTTTTGTACTTTCTTTCATTATTATCTTCCATTTTAATTAGATCTTGTAATAAGCTATGCCCCATCATTTGTGCATGAGGCAACTACAGTCTTGGGGTCAGGCGAAAAGGATCCCGTTTTTGTACGTCTTGATCAGTCACAAAGAATGACTACCCTGTGTGCATTCTCATGGGTTAGTTAAACCGCACACAGTTAAGCTAACAACCCTTTAATGAGTCGTGAACTCCCTTTAAATTTGCTTGCAAGACTTTCATTCATTCATTATGTTCCGCTTTCGTTATCTTTATCTTTCACTTTTATATTAATAATACTTTATGTACAAGAGTGTAAACACCACATAAAGTCACATCATAATACATAATATGGAACATCAACAACAGCCCACAAGCATACATAACATCAACAGGCATAAACCATCATAAAACATCAAGACTTAACATTAAATTCTATTTCCTAAAATTTCAGAATAAGTCTAAGTGTCTACAGCGCATGAACAAGTGTATAGCGGACAGCTTAAAATTTCCTAAGTGTCCACAGCAGACAGCCAAAGTCCACAGTGCATGACTAAAACATTCCAAGTATCCACAGCTAATGAACAAAGTCCACAGTGGATGAACAAGTCCATAACGGATGAACAATTCCACAGCGAACAATCATAAAATTTCCTAAGTGTCCACAGTAGACATGTGAAGTCCACAGCGGACATCATAAATGTTCTAAGTATTCACAACGCATACCTAAAATCTCAGTGTCCACAGCGGACATGCAAAGTCCACAGCGGACATGCAAAGTCCACAACGGACATGCAAGTCCACAGTGAACGGCATAAAATCCTTCTAAGTGTCCACAGCGGACAGTCTGCAAATTTCTCTAAGTGTCCAAAGCGGACGTGCAGAGTCCACAGCAGACATGCAAGTCCATAGTGGACAGTTTATATGCTAAGTGTCGCCAGTCTATATGACTAAGTGTCCATAGCGGATAGTCTAATGTCCACAGCAAACAGTTCTTAATTATCCTAAGTGTCCACAGTGGACGCTATAACTATCCAAAGTGTCCACAGCGGACACTTTAACCAACACCTGCAATGCATCATATGTACTTTCCAGTCCCCAAACATCATTCTAACATATACTTAGAAAAGATCTATCATATTACATAATTAAAACATAATAAACATCTACACAACATCATAGAAGTCATTTAAAACAAACATTCTTAATATTCAGTCGTACTTTTCATGGAAAATCATAGTTTGGTGCAGAAAACAACAGTTTAATATGCATACTAGCCCTAAACAAGTAGAAACATATAAAAGAGGAAATCTACAACTCACCTCTAATAGCTTTCGAGTGAAAACTCCTCAAACCCGAGAGCAACCTGGAGTCCTAGCACCTAAACACACAAAAACAAGCAACCAAACACAAAGAAACACATAAAGATCGGTCCAGAAATTCAAACCCAATTGAAAACCGAGAAGAAAACACTAGAAAATCTTACCGTCTTGAAGAACTTCTACTTTCTCTCTCTAAAAACCAGATGGAACTTCTTTCTTTCTTTTCAACCGAGAGTTATGCATGAGAGAGGGGGGTATGGGCGACCTTATCACCCTTTTTGAACCCATTATGGGTCAGTTTGGCCCTTGCATGCTTTAACCCCTCGCTTTGGAAATAATATCCCGTTTACTACTTTACTTTTCTTTTCTTTTCTTCTTGCTAAATTTTTCGGGTGTTACACATACATATATAGATTGATTAAAATGGTTGAAAACAATTCAATTGACATGGTAATGTAAAGACTTAAAATGCAATAGTGTAATATAAAGGACAAACCAACACAATTAAAACTAACAACTAAATTAACTCAGTCCGCATACAAAACCTTATAGATATATGATTCTGGTTTCAATCACCAAGTGAATAAACAAGTGGAGTGGTTTTGTCAAACGAATAGATCTATCATTGTTACCATGGTTGCATGAATTAATGATTGTGTTCTCCTTAATTTTATCAAACTATGCACACATAAATGCAAGTAATAACATAGCACGAATAGAATTGAATTTTGAATAGAATAACAATGTATAACAATGATTGAATATAAATCACATGATTTCCTAAAAATATAAAACATGGAAAATAAGCTATGAATACTCACTTGATAATTATAAGCGTTTTGGAAATGATTGAAAGCTAGACTTGACACCGAAATTTTCACGTGATTCAACCTAAGGTTTGGTGTCTTTTAGTTAGAATAATAATGGTTGAAGGACTAAGTATGAATTAGGGTTTTAACTGGAATTTAGGGTTTTAATAATTAGCTTAAGTAAAATAATGTAACCAATTATATCTTGATTCAATAAAGATGGAATAAGTTGATTTGAAAATGATAATGAATCATTAGTGGAATTGAATAATTAAATATTACTTAAATATTTGATTTGTAACAATTAATTAAATAAATGTTGAGTATTAAAGTGTGAAAAAAATAATTAGTTTAATTATTTAAAGCTTGGTTAGAAATAATTAATTATTTAAATAATGTGTTTGATTTTCATAATTGACACAACGGGTTTAGGTTTACATTTTCAAAACAGAACAAATGTTATAATTAAGGAAGTCACATAAAACACTTTTACACATTATTTACCCGATATAATTAGAGTTATAAAAGAATAAGATAAGTGGTTACATAAAATTATCTAGAAAATCTAACACAATTTCCATTTCAGTAATACAAAAATCTATCATCCAAGTCCAAGTCTTTACACACAATGCGTTAGTACGCACCCTAACCCTTGATAACAAGCATTGAAATAGACAACCAAGTCCTCATTCCCTTCTAGTAGCATTAGCACTGGAGCTTGTGTCAACCTTCTCTTTAACTCCATGAACACATTTTCCTGGATGTCGCCCCATTCAAACTTCACATCCTTCCTTGTC
Organism: Flaveria sonorensis; assembly: GCA_025506505.1. Taxonomy (NCBI): domain Eukaryota; kingdom Viridiplantae; phylum Streptophyta; class Magnoliopsida; order Asterales; family Asteraceae; genus Flaveria; species Flaveria sonorensis. The sequence continues at coordinate 48,557,370 of CM046424.1, read as the reverse complement.
AACTTGGTCAACGGCGAGGCAATCTTGGAAAAATCCTAAATGAACCTCATGTAGTAACCTGCTAATCCGAGGAAGCTACGGATTTCAGACGGCGTTTTAGGCGAATTCCACTTCATCACCGCCTTTACCTTAGCAGGATCAACCATGATTACTTCTGGGTTAACCACATGACCCAGAAACTGCACCTCGCGTAACCAGAATGCGCATTTGGAGAATTTTGCATACAACTTCTCCCTTCTTAGAGTTTTCAGCACCTCACGAAGGTGACAGGCAAGCTCCTCTTGGCTCTTCAAATAAATCAGGATATCATCGATAAACGTAATCGCTGATTTATCTAGCATAGGCCGACACACCCGATTCATCAGATCCATAAAAGCAGCTGGTGCATTGGTTAGACCAAAAGACATAACGAGAAATTCATAATGCCATATCGCATCTGAAATGCAGTCTTCGGGATATCATGTTCCTTAACCTTTAGCTTGTGATAACCCAACCGAAGATCAATCCTAGACAACCAACTAGCACCTTGCAACTGGTCGAACAGATCGTCTATCCGAGGTAACAGGTATCTATTCTTTACCGTGAGCTTATTCAGCTCCCTGTAGTCTATACACATTCGCATGCTACCATCCTTCTTCTTTACGAACAGCACCGGACCACCCTAAGGAGAGATACTTGGTCGAACAAACCTCTTATCCAGCAACTCTTGCAGCTGAGTCATCAATTCCTTCGTTTCGGAGGGAGCTAGACAATACGGTTGCATGAATTAATGATTGTGTTCTCCTTAATTTTATCAAACTATGCACACATAAATGCAAATAATAACATAGCACGTATAGAATTGAATTTTAAATAGAATAACAATGTATAACAATGATTGAATATAAATCACATGATTTCCCAAAAATATAAAACATGGAAAATAAGCTATGAATACTCACTTGATAATTATAAGCGTTTTGGAAACGATTGAAAGCTAGACTTGACACCGAAATTTCCTCGTGATTCAACCTAAGGTTTGGTGTCTTTTAATTAGAATAATAATGGTTAAAGGACTAAGTATGAATTAGGGTTTTAACTGGAATTTAGGGTTTTGATAATTAGCTTAAGTAAAATAATATAACCATTTATATCTTGATTCAATACAGATGGAATAAGTTTTTTTGAAAATGATAATGAATCATTAGTGGAATTGAATAATTAAATATTACTTAAATATTTGATTTGTAACAATAAATTAAATAAATGTTGAGTATTAAAGTGTGAAAAAAAATAATTAGTTTATTAAAAGCTTGGTTAGAATTTAATTAATTATTTAAATAATGTGTTTGATTTTCATAATTGACACAACGGGTTTAGGTTTACATTTTTAAAATAGGACAAATGTTATAATTAAGGAAGTCACATAAAACACTTTTACACATTATTTACCCAATATAATTAGAGTTATAAAAGAATAAGATAAGTCGTTACATAAAATTATCTAGAAAATCTAACACAATTTCCATTTCAATAATACAAAAATCTAATATCCAAGTCCAACTCTTTACACACAATGCGTCCACTTCCTGAACTAAATTACTTACATAGTGGGTGACCCGCGCGTTGTGACGGAGTAAACAATTTACAACTCTATACTTGTTATATTTAACTTAATTTATCAATTGTTTTGTTTTATGGTTTAAATCTCTTATACGGCTTATGATTATTATCTTATGTTAGAGCTAACACATTGTTACAAAACAGTTAGCATTAACAAGAATAGTTGAATGATTAAACTTTTGAGTAAACATAAGTGTTGAACATGATTAAAGTTTAGCGAATATTTTCAAGAAAATTCACATTCGACTTATATGTTGAATTGATTTGATACAATAATGAAAAGATTTGTTATACAATTAAAATTAAATATAGATATATTAATAGAAAATCATGTTTTATATTTCTTTGAAGCAGAATAAGAGTATAATAGAAAGATTTCTTATAATATTAAAGATTAAAATTTGCAACCCTTCATATGGTATCTTAAAATTATTACAAAATTATAATCTTTTCTTAAAAAAATGTTTTATAGATTGTAATAAATCTAGATGATATAGATATAGATTATTATTATCATCATTATTATAAATGTATTTAGTAATTATATAATTAAGTATTCAAATATAATAATACTTATTTATGAATTTTGTTATTATTATTATTATTATTATTATTATTATTATTATTATTGTAAAATTATTTATTTAAGTATTCAAATAAAGTAATACTTATTTATAAATTTATATGTAATTTAAAATATTAAAAGTTATATAATATTTAGTGTAGTGAATTAAATAATCTTAAATCAATGTATTAATTACAATAAGTTTATTAATAAGGGGTAAAATAAAAATGATTGCATTGAACACTTGTACCTAATGCTTAAAAAAATGTATCAGGTGTCGTAATTTTTTTTGTAAAATTACATTGTATCCTAAGGTTTTGCTTTATATAGTAGTATATTGGACACCCGCGCTTTGCCGCGGTTTGATTTTAAATGTATATGTGAAAGTCGCAATGATAGTTTTTGGAATTATCATGATTTTAGTGAGTTCAATGATATAAGTGCTCGAATTCTCATGGATATCTACTACATGCTTTAGTGATTTATTATTATATTGTCATGATACTATTATTGAACATATGATATTTAATAAATCATGGATATTAAGTAAAACATATACGTTAAAAGTACTTGAATAAAAACTATTATAAAATGTAGAACATTGTATCATGATTAATGATATATTATTATTAGATTGTTACACATACAAACATGACAAAACACAGTATTAAATTTTAAACAATATTGTTGTTGTTGTTATTGTTGTTAACCTTTTAATAAAAATAATCATTACTATTAATATAATTATATTTTTATTATTTTATTTTTATTATTATATTTTTATTATTATATTTTTTAGACATATTAAATAATATGTCATTTACTAACAAATTTAGTCATAAATACTAAAGTTATCGACTACCCAATATACGCCTAAAAAATATAACTATTAGTTATTATAAATATGCGTTGTATACTTTATTATTTAAATAGTATTTAATAAATTTAAATGTCATTTTCAAGTATTACAAATAATATAATATTTAATGTATTGAATTAAATAAGATCATATTATTAAATAATGTATTATTATTGTGTATTAAATAATGTATTAATTAAAATAGTTTATTAAATAGGGATAAAAATAAAACTATTGCATAAGATACTTATATTTTATGTTTAAAATATTATATTAGGTCATATAAATTGAAGCTTCAAACCTTATCCACTCAAAACATTTTTAGTGGAAAAATACACACGATATATAAAATGATGGATTGATGGTGAGTTGGTGACAAAGATTAGAATAGTACTAAACGAGGTAGGACTCAGAAAATTGGGCAACTTTACTTTATTCCGAAATGCCTATTTGACAATAGGTTTTTCTAAATGTATTCTATACTATTTTTTATTTGCATCCTACTGTATGTATTAATTATATGTTTGATCATAACAAATAATTAGAGTTGTTGCAGCACTTTTAAAAGTGATGAAAGACATTAATTAGGATGAGGGTGATGTTAATTGAAACATTTTAATTAAGATGTTAAATGCATCACTCAAAAGCTATAAGCTTTTCAGTTTTAGATTTATCATTTGTTTTTTTTTTTCATTTTAAATTATTGATGAAATAAATTAGAGTAAATTACTATATTAGTCTCTAAGGTTTAGTTAAAAATAATCATTTTAGTCCAAAAGTTTAAAAATAACTTTTCTAGTTCAATAGTTTTATTTTGTAATACTTTTCATCTAGTTCATTAACACCGTTAGTATTATTCAATTAAGTTAATGTAAAAAACCTATAATGCCCATTTAGCATAAAATAAAAAAATAAAAACTTTTTATATTTTTCCCTCCCCCCCCCCCCCCCTCATCATCATCATTTGACACCTTAAACCACCACCAAAATTGTTGGCTACCCACGAAGAGCCTCGAATCACTTAAACTGAAATCGACGATGGGAACATAACCGACAGGGGTTACATAAACCCTAAACTAAAATAGACACAATAAGTCATCATCATCATATGGGTTTCATCCACCATCATTTCAAGGTGTAATGAAGATGGCAGGAACATGATTGAAGTTGTAAATTATAGCTTTAACTAGGCAAAACCCCAAAATCTAAACCGAATACATATATCTGTAGAGAAACTCCAAATAAAAGCTTTATTTCAAAGGGATGCGATCGATGACGTCTAGTCACAATTAAAAGTAAGGGGGTTTGTTAGTAATGGAGATGTTGGTATGGTGAATGATTCACAGGATATAGTGGTGTGCGATGAGATATGGAAGGAGAGTAATATGGGGGGAGAGAGAGAGAGGTAGAGATTGCTCAAGCGTCGGTGGCTTCAAACAGCAGTGGAGGTGGGTTCATCCGACAATGGTTAGAGTAGTAGAGAAATGACAAAGAATGTCAATAGAAAGGGGGTAGGGTGAGGGGTGTGTGTGTAATGTTTATATGTTATCAGGGGCGCTATGGTTCTTTTACACTGATTTAACGAAACAAGACTAACGGTGTTAACGGACTGGATCAAAATGGTTACGAAGATGAAACTATTTGACCCAAAATGCATTTTTAACTATTGCATTAAAATGTTTATTTTGATCAAACCTTAGTGGCTAAAATAGTAATTTACTCAATAAATTAAGTTAATAAAATTAAAGTTGGAGTAGATTAAAAGTATGATAAGTTTTAAAATTTACATTCGATGGCCCTTTAAGGTAACACCACTTTTTAAAATTTCATAAGGTGTGTTGTAGAGTAATAAGCAAGGTACCTTAGTGAAAAATCGGGTTATATTACATCATCAATGAATATAAAAAAATCAATTTAATTAGTAAAAGGATCTACTTGTTTTAAATGTTATGGACTTTTTACTATAAACCAGATTTTATTTGTTTTTCCAAATCATAGTATATATTCACATATAACAGGCATATACGTGACATATATGCAACGACATTGATTTATTTTAACTTAGATAAGAAAATGAACTATTATATGCTTTTTATCTTCCAATTAAGAGATTCTTTGTTTATTTTTGAAGGCATAAAGTTTGAGTTCAACACTTTCATTATTTGAAAAAGACGGACACAAAATCTCAAATTGTGTACGTACCATTGATTTGTGTTTCCATTAACAAGGGTTCTTGATTCAATGTAAAGTATTTTCATGGATGAATTGAATCTACCAATAAAACATTCAAAATTTAACATAGCACGTGTGCGTGCATATATGTTATATTTAATAAGAATTTTTCAAAGTAATTCTTACGAATAATATGTTTTTGTACTAACATATGCTTGCTATTTTTCGACTTTTTCATACTCTGATAAACTAGCCCCGTAAATATTACGACACGTGTTAACTGTTATAATCTAGGATAAACTTGGCATATTTATGTCAAAATGAAGTCTCGTGTGACATGATGTATAATATAAGTATTCATATATGTTAATAGGATAAAAATCATAGAATAATATTTAAGTTTTCACATAGTTACATTGAGGTTCAAATTTCATCATTGTTATATTCTTGTAAAAAGATTTAAAATTGTTTTACTTGATAGACTTAAATACAACAGTACGTGTTACTATTTGATTATTTTTTCCAACACAATTATCTTCTACTCTAGGTTAATTTTAAAAATAATAATAATAATAATCACTAAACAGTAATAAAGTATCATATTTTCTTCATTTACGTCACTTATTTAACATTACAAGAAATTTCACAACAAAATAATATTCAAACTTGAATATTTAGTTGGAAAGAGTTAAAAATTAGTGTAGCGAAATACTGAAAAACAATACAAGAGAGAGATCGGGTCGTCTTGGGCCACAAGTTAAGTCCATTGATTTAAAGCGAAATTATATAATCTTTGGTACTGTATCTATAATCAAATCAAAAATCACATCGTATATTATATCACTTTAATAATCCTACTTTTACTTCTTTTATCAATATTTGTTACTGGTTTTATACTTACTACTGTCAGAAAAAAAATATTATTAATTTCTATAAAACTACTCTTTTTATCAGGTATGTTTATTTGTTTTAAGAAAAGCAAAGAAATTAGAAAATTTTCCACCACCTAGAGACGCCCACAACTACTCCTCACCTAGCTACCTATCATCTAAACTCAAGGAACATCCTGATAGCAAGATACATCATATAGATGGTATCAAGTTCAAGATTAACAATCCCCTAATAAAACAAAGAACAATAAACATAAACGTCAGACTTTACTTAATTTGTCTCTTTCATTTCTTTCTTCAACTATGCTGGTTAAATACGTGAAACATACTAAACAAAATGAAAACATGTAGTAAACGTGGAGTAGTGCTAACAAGGAAATTACCACAACTAATTATGGAGTGGAGGCATGAAGTATAAACATGGACGGTATGTTGACCGGATGGAGCACGGGTCAATGGGGCTCTATCAAGAGTTTAATCCTACAAGTTGCTGATGTCCGTTCCTTGTCCATCACTTCCATCATCACCTTAAAATCATCCTCCTTCCCAACTCTATCAATACATCAAGTCTCCGACTTTAACAACGATCCAACAGCCAAATCTAGCAATATAAATTTTTATTTATTTAATCCAACAAATAAAGAACTTAAGACTCGATACTTCTTGGTAGGGGTATTTAATATTCCACTAAAAACTAATTAATCAAAAATAAAACCAAACTAAAACTGTTACATTTACTTTGAGTTTGATTTTCAATCTAACCAGATTAGTTACTCGCTTCTCAATTCTAAAAAGACCAATCCATAAAACCTGATAATCAGAATGATATATATTGGCAAATTGAACATTTAGACTAATCTTATTATGATTTACATCAACAAATGTTGAATCAAACCGGTGGTAGATCAACTTTCCAATTTGATTAACTGATCTCAAGTTACCTACGATTACTAATTTCAAACACATAAGTGTAACACCCCAAAATTTCAAGAAAAACGAAAGAAGAAAAAGTACTCGCGCGAAGGAGAGTTCTTGCGCGAGAACCCAACCGAGAAGATGGGATCCTACAAATAGGTAAGAACACTTGTTCGACCTCATTTTAGCACGAGAAATGTTGCTGCTAGAGAGAGAAAGCCGAAGAGCAGAGAGAGAGTGAAGATTTGAAATGTTTAAGGTATGTAACTCGTGTAGTAACCCGTGTTATGTACTAAGAATGAATTATTGACAAATAAAATGCATGAATGTGTAGTTTTGTTCGAAAAGCTCTTGGGAAAGCTGGTTTGGTGTTAGAATCTTCAAGATATGAGTTTCTAGCCCCTTTTTATGCTAGCTTTTACGTTTTGGGGCTATTATGCATACTAAAATGCTTGATTATGCTTGTGATGATGTTGTTTATGGTGATGAGCATGTTAGAACAGCTTTAGACGCGATAAGTTGGGTCTATGTGAAAAATCCGTAAGTTCTTGTGCGAATTAGATATTTTAGACTTCCATGGATTTCAAATCTGATTAAGCTTGTTCGAGAAGTAGGTTCTCGTGCAACCTGTATGTTTTCGCGTGATTGATGTGATTTGATGTGCATGGGTTTGACTTTAGTTAGGCTTTTGTGCGGGATGATGTATTCGCATGAGCTTAGTTCTCGCATGATTTGCTATGTATGTGTTATGTTATCTTATGTTCTATCTGTTTTCAAAAATGATAAAGTTTTACGATATGTCTTTACTTGGTATGCAATATATAAGTTATTATGTAATAAAAGCGAAAGGTAATGATGATAACGAAAAGTGGAACGTAATGAATGAATGAAAGTCTTGCAAGCAAAATGAATGGAGGTGCACAACCATGTTGTTGTTATCTCAACTAAAGTGTGTCTTAGCTAGCCCATGAGGATGCGCTTCAAGGGTCTAATCCTTAAGATTGACCGAACGATATAGGATCCTGGTCGTTTTACCCCGGTACTATAGTCAGCTTCGTGCACAATGTATGGGGGTTTGTTTATAAGTCTCGGCACAGTACCAGCTTCGTGCATAATGTTGGGTGTCTAGCACATGACATTGATCCATACAGTGAAAGATGATGAAAGAACGAAAGAAATGAACGATGATGAAAGATAAGGAATGAATATTACCGAGATTTACGTATTGATGTATGCTCACGTTTTAAAAGGAAATGTTTTTATCAAGTGTAAAGTATTTTAATTTTAAAACTAGAACTCACTCAATGTTGTTGACTTTATGTGCATAATAGTTGGCAGATAATTGATGATGCTGAGGAGGTATAAGCATGGACATGGAAGCTACTGTGATAGTTCAAGTCTGGCATCCATATTTTTTGAAAGGACATTCATATTTATACCATTTTTGAAATGTAAAGGAAATGACACCATGTTTTGATACAATTATAATGTGAATCAAAGTTATGTTTCGGCTGCAAATGTTAAATTATTAATGTTTTTGGCTATGAATGACCAACTATGAGGCTTCCCAGGAACGGAGCTTTACAAGTTGGTATTAGAGACAAAGTATAAGAAAATTCGATAAAATTTCTTTCAAAACCTAAACATAAACTGAGAATGGGAAAAAACGGGAAATAGGTGCCAATCCTAGTAGCTACATGCCTACAGGTAAATGTTTTATGTAAAGTAATGGAAATGGACTTGTGTGCGTATATTATGTGGATTATGTGTGTAGGACCAGTGAAGGTTAATGCAACAGTTTCACATAATAGAGCGTATAACACTTAACAGATCAAATAGGGAACCAGGCAAGTGAAACAAAGAACAAGAGTAAACAACACACAAGAACAAAGAGAATGGTTTTCAAGGATGATGTATATTACTTTCAAGTGTTTTATAATTGTTACAAGGGTTAGTCCTAAGTACTGGTTACATAGACACTTTATACTACATACTACAGCGGGCCATACTTTGAAGGCTAGCTGGAACACTAATCTAGACAAAAAGATCAATGTAAAGTCAAAAGATAGATTGTCTTTTGACTAGTGACTATGACATGCCATAGCTCACATCCTAATCTGTTACAAAAAGGATAAAAGTACAAGAATGGAAAGTTACTGACTCAAAAACCATATTGCACAGTTAACAAAAGTATGGGGATATCACCAACTTGTATAAGTTGGTGAGTGTTCAGAGATGGCAGCGGAAAGTAGTTCAGCTTTTGTCAAAAGCATGTCAGAGAAAGCATGTCTTCTCTGTATTCGGAAGAAACAAGTCTTCAGGCTTCGGAAGACTTCACTTTTGGCTTTGGAAGAATTTGGTCTTTGGCTTTGGAAGATTTGACACTTAGTGAATTTCTTTATGCATTTGTCAAATCTTCCGAAATAACTTCCTTGAACTTCAAAATGCTTGGTGAGAGAACTTTGGTTTGCATCAGCCTCTAAGATAATTCTTACAAACTCCCCCTAGGTTGATGCTACCAAAACTTGAGTATGACTTTGAATCTTGATCAGATCTTCACTTGTTTACAGTTATCATCAAAATCAGAACCATTCCTTTCTTCATTAGTTGGACTAGATTCATTAGACTCTTAAAGTACCTCCTCATGTCCAAGAGATCATGCAGAGGAAGATCAAGCATATTTTGCCAGAAGTATATGTTTTGACCTCCTTGATTCTTGTGACATACCATCTGTTTGGGTTTGGAGAGCAAACCCAGGACAGGATGGGTCTCTCAGTAGCAAAAGGCTCTACTTGTAGTGGAGTTGGTTGAGCAGCCTCTTCTTGTTCACTCATAGGATGTTCTGACTCATTCTGATGTGCAGAGGTAGATGTCTTGGACTTCTTATTCTTCTTCTTTAAGTCCCTCTTGATGGCCATCCTCTTCCTCTTTCTATACTTCAACTGAGAAGATTGGTCTTGAGTACCAGTTCTTTCTTCTTTATCCTTCTCAATTGGGTCCTTCCCCTTCACATGTTCAGAAGAAGAAGGTTATGGGCCCTACCATGGGTTAGAAGATGAAGCTGGTTATGATTCAACACTAGGTCCAGGTTGTGTTTTCTCTTGTGGTTCAATCTTAACCTCAGCTTCAGGTGCAACCTAACTTGGTGGAGAATGCAAGTCTACCAGCTCACCCCTTTTGATCTTTTGCTTGATCACCCTTATATGCTTATCTATTATGGATAGAGACATAGGACTAAACCTCCTTCCAGAGAACCCATACAGCTTCAAGAAGCTCACCATCTTTAGTCTGTCTTCAGACTTCTTCTAATTAGCTCTGATGGTGGCTCTTGACTTAGCAGCTTCCTGCCTCATCTTCTTCTTAGCAGCTTTCTTTTCTTTTAGAACATCTTGCTCCAGTTGCTTGAGGTACTCGAACTCTATGTATTCATAAGATAGAGGGAGTAATGCTGCTGTCTGATAGAGACCTGTGGCACTCAAGTAGGTTATCATCTTTTGTATGTCTCGTTCCCTACCTACTTGAGTTTCTTGTTCAACAACCACAGTCTCCACTTCAGTACTTTCTTTAACTAGAGAGAGGACAGGGGCTTTGTAATGTTTTCTTCTCTTTCTTTCTTCTTTAATCTTGTGGAGTAATTCAGCAGCTTCAGCCTCCTTCCTCTCTTTTGACACTTTAGTGTCAGCTAGCTCATTCAATTCTTCCAAGGGAAGAGAGATTATTTCACCAATGTTGTAGTTCCTAGACCCCAGATAATTCAATCTGGTTGCCCTTAACACATCTTCCTGAGTATTTGGCCTAGGGATAGCCTTGATGGCAGCTTGCATGAAGCTGAGGGTCTCTCTCATCCTCTCTTCCCTTTCCTTCCTCTTCCTCTCCCTCTCCCTCTTCTCCTCCTTAATCTCCTAAGTGGTTAGAATCCTCTTCTCTTTGTCAATCATTAGCCTATGTGACTTAGGGTGGAGAGATCTTTGGCCTTCTTGACTTGGTTCTGCACTTGAGTTCTAGCCAGGGAGAGGCTGTGAGACACCTTCACCAACTGGTGTCTCACTGAGGGTAATAGGTGCTGGAGGAGTTGTAGTCTCAAGGTTCACAGGTTCTATAGCTGGGCCTTCAACTAAGGTTTCCCCTTTCAAGCTAATCTTAAGGTTTGTCTCAATATCTAGTTGACAAACCATTTTCCCTGCTAGCCTCTGTCTATATAAACTTGTTCTTCTCTTAAACTCCCCACACACACTCAGCTGCATCCACTTAGCTAACCTGTTAGCTTATCTATTTTGACTTGGGTTGGTAAGAGGCAGGTCAACCAGACGAAAGCTTTCATAGAATCTCAAGGTTTGAAAGTTGAAAACTTCTTATTAAACCTTATATCTAGAAAGCACCAAGCCTCTTCTATCAGTGTCATACCTCCATCCTATAATTGGATTTTCAGCAAGATGGGATGGAGGTGACATAGCCCTTGGTATACCATCCTCAAGTAGACTTTGGAATAAGGCATCCATATTGATGTGGGATTGAGGAGGTTGTTGAGTGTGGATAATTGCAAGTAAGGATGGTGAGTCCTCAATGTCCATACTTTTGGCAGTGCTTCCAGGTTTTATGATTGTAGTTAAGATTTTCTCACTCTTTTGGTAGTATCACCTACTTGCAGAGGTGATTTAGGGGTTAGTTCCACCACCAGATATTATGTCTTGGTCTCTAGATTTCCCCTACTCCATGACAGCTTAATGAGAAGTGTCAAGGAAATTGGTTGCCATGGTTGAGGTCTTATGATGTAATCACTTTCAAAAGTGAGAGCCTCTTCTATATTGACCTCCTAAACATGTTTAGAAAGATCCATCTCAGTTAGGGTTGGATGATGTGGGCTAGATATAGGAGTAATAGTGGCACTCATCTCTCCTTGAGCTGGGGAGGAGAAAAGAGACTCAAGGTAATTGTTGAATCCCTTATCCTCATCATCATAGAATTAAAGGTCAGGAATTAGTTGGTTTAACTCCAAAGGCTGGGGATGGTAACTGTCCCCTGAAGGTTGTTCATCTGAGTGTTAAGACTCAAAATGAAGGCTTACAGCTTGGGTTATGAGCTTATCAAGCTAAACATGAGGAACCTGAGCACTGATTATTGAAATGATGGTATTGGTTTGCTACTCAAGGGAAGTGGGAGCTCTCGGTTCTACTTCTTCCTACATGGGTGAGTGTATAGGGGCCTACTAAATGTGAATGGATTGAACAGGGGTTAGTATGGGTTTTCTGTAGTAGGTGATGGTTTTCTGTGGTAGGTGATGGTTATTACACTTAGTTAGATGAAATTTAGTTAGTATGTCTTGTACATACTTTGACTGGCTTATGAAGATGTCATTGTCAACCTGCTTCACTTAAATTCCTAGAAAGAAATTGAGTTCCCCCATGGCACTCATTTCAAATATATTCTTCATCAGTCTTTCAAACTCTTTGCAGAGTCTTTCATTGGTTGACCCAAAAATGATGTCATCAACATAAAGAGTGTGTTGTCAATAGTACCTCTTTTGTAAACATGTTGAACTAGGTACTATGACAGTGTCTCATACCAATTCCTTGGAGCTTGATATAACCTATAAAGAGCTTTTTCAAGCTTGGAGACATAATCAGTATGTTTTGGGTCTGCGAAGCCAAATGGTTTCTTGACATACACTTCTTAATCTATCACCCCACATAAAAATGCGCAATTGACATCAAGTTGGTAGACCTTGAAATCCTTGAATGCAGCAAAAGCAAAGAATATCCTTACAGCTTCAAGTCTTGCTACAGGAGCAAAAACATCTGTGTAGTCAATCCCTTCTTCTTGAGTGTGGCCTTGAACTACTAGTTTTGCCTTGTTCTTGATAAAATGCCCTCTATCATCTTTCTTGTTTCTAAAAACCCACTTCGTACCTGTTTGCATCTTCCCAGGTAGAAGAGGACATAGGTTCCAAACACTTTTTCTTTTGAATTGAATTGGTTCCTCCTGCATTGCTTCAACCTAGCTTCCATCTTTCAAAGACTCATCAACTTTCTTTGACTCAATATAGGACAAGAAACAAGAGTGCAGACAAACATTTTTCTCATGGGTTTGTCCACTTGTTCTCACTCCAGTCTTAATATCTCCAATGATGTTTATGGTGGGATGGGACTTGTGGATTCTCAACTGAGGAATCACAGCAAGTTGATTTGAAAGATCTAAATTAGTGAAATTCAGATCTGGTGATTGAGCATCACCCACCACATCATCAAACTTATCAAGTGTAACTTGATCCAAAGAGTGTGTCACATCATTGATGTTGTCTTTAGTGGGTTGGTTGTCAGCATCATGATATTCTTGATCACTTTCACCATCTCCATCTTCTCCTACATTGAAAATCCCTTCATTTGAGTTATTTGCCTTATTGCTGGAATTGGTAGGCACCTCATAGGTATCAGCTGAAGAATTTGTCATGGTTGTGCTGATAGGATTTCCACTTGTAGGGTTTGTTACCACTGGAGCTGAAGGAATTCTATCATTTGGTCTTCTCAGCTCATATCTTGGATCAAGATCTTCTGGATATGTATTACCTATTGTTCCTGAAACATCTTCACAAGATTTTTTAAAATAGTTGGTAACTAAATCAAAATCAAAGAGCCAATCAGGACCAAAACCTTTCACACTGGGAGTGTATTCATTGAAGGTCATATTGGCTTACTCCTCAACTACTCTAGTTCTGAGATTGAATACTCTATAAGCCTTAGCATGGGAAGAGTATCCAATAAAGTGTCCATCATCTGCTTTCTCAAGAAATTTGGCTATATTGTCAGACCCTCAATTTCCACAAACGGGGTATTACCTTTAGGCGTGTGACATATGATGATAAATGCATGAATGAGATGTTCCTAATTGTACACATCTTGAGAGCCTGAAAGAAAAATGCTAAAGTGTCAACACAAGGCTGGTGAGTTCATAGGTTTAATAGAAAACAGTAAGTATCAGTAATGAAATCCAGATTTAGTAATCAAAGCATAAGAGTAGGTAGCTAGCCCACAACAAGTCACTATGTGAATGAATTTCATGACCGAGCTGACAGTAATAATGTAATGTATGCCCCGGTTGTGGGTACCAAACCATAGCATAGTAAAACAGGCAAACCATTCACCCGTTTGACCTCTAGTCAAGCTAGCGCGACTAGCCCGGGCAGGGTTTGTCAAACCCAGTAGATCTACTAACAATCACCTCGCTAACACCATATTAACGGTCCAAATGAGGCGTAGTGGTATCATAATAGTAAACCAGTATAGTATTACCAATCTAAGTAATGTACAGTTTATGAAAAACAACATGTTTCTCTCCCCCAAAAGAGAGTATAGTATGAAAAGTGGGGCTGTAAACTCACCTTAAATGCACAGCAACGAGTAAACGAAAGCATAAAGATTAGAGTTCCGGTTAACCTAAATTTCATTTAATATTTAATTAATATCAAATACCAATAATCTGTTCGTATGGTTTCATGTTCTTGGTTACGATTCCAGTTACCAATCCCCCAATCATACGCAAGCACACTCTAGACTGTATAGAACCCAAACGAAACACGCACGTATAATATATTACCCAAATGTAATCCAAACATAATATATTTTATACACCTTCACACATAATATATATATTATATACATACACACATAATATATATATAACATACACACATAATATATATAGCATACACACTCCCCACACGCATTCATACGGTAGAACAACACACAAGCAAAGAACGTTCACACACATCCACATATACACAACATACATACTCCATTACTCACCATACATGCATAAACCCACTGCCACGCCCTATAACCACACACATCACACACATCACACACATCACAGCCGTATCAACATGCACATGCGCACACATACATGAACCTGAACCCACATGCTAAACACACACAACTGAAACACCCATGCGGCTACCTACACATCCATGCGCCTACAACATTTGTTCTTACAATCCAAGCGCATACATTCATGCGCCAAGACATACACTGCAATACACATCACAACAACACACAATGCAATCCCTCGGTCAAAACCCAAAACCAAACCATGTCCCCAACTCCTTGGCCCACATGAACACACATAAGATTCACATCAATAACACAGCCAAATCACACTAACCGTGACTACCCATGAACCCTCGTGAAAAACACATACAACTAACAACGAGTCACCCAAACACACACAAAATCAACCGGTACACGAACATACGCATAACCCGAATACCCACAACAAGGATGCACCCCATCGACGAGCAACCCAAGAAACCCCAACGAAACCCACCGTCGCAGATCACCCAACCTGCAACCCATGGCAACACCCAAAAGGAAACATAACAACCACATCCGCAGAAGGAAAACACAACAGAAGTTATCAACATACATACATATATGCAAGAACATATACACACCATAGGTACAAACACACACACACAACAGATTGCATACACCCATACGGCCAAACCCACGCACATTAAAACACACACGACTCATAAATACGTAGCAGAAGATATACGTATGCTCATGCGCCCCAAACTGAAACCAACATTCAAGTTCGAGCGACCAACATTCAAGACCGAGAGACCGAACCGTAACCAAAACCGAACGAGTGAGACGAGCGAAAAAAACGTAAAAAGAAACGTACCGTATGCGTGCAGTACGTCCGTCGTCACGAAGGGGTCTCCGGAGATGATTGCCGCTAGAAGAAAGGATTGCCAAGAGGGATAGGGGGCTGCTAGGGTTGCGAATGGAAGAAGGGAAGCATGCAGGAGTTCATTATATAGTTTACTCAATTTGCTCTTAGGTCCCCTAGGTTTGTTCAATTTGCATTTAGGGGTATTAATTAGTGTTGGTTTTTTTAAAGTTAATAATTAGGAATAAATATAATGATAATCCTTTTTATTTAATAGGTAAAACTAATTAGTTATAAAGTGGTGGAGAATGACGTTAATTTGAAAATATGGGGTGTCACATCATCCCGTTGTTGAAGGAATTTTCGTCCCGAAAATTTGAACACCAGGTTCAACAAGGAGCACCAGATTTAATGATCTGCAAGGCACAAGGAGTAGGGTTTTTCTGAGAATTTAGAACCGATTCGAAGGAAAATGATTTGGAAATTCATGGTTGTGACATCATCCCCTTGTTGAAGGGAATTTCATCTCGGAATTTAAAAGAAAAGATATCTTAAGAATGATACCTTGAGAAGTGGATGTTTGATCTTTGAACAGTTGCGGGTACTTTTTCTTCATCTGATCTTCGCGTTCCTAGGTAAACTCTGGTCCACACTTTGAGTTCCACCTAACGCGCACAATCGGAATCTTGCTACACTTTAGGGTTTTAACTTCTCGATCCATAATCTCAACTGGTTCTTCAATGAAATGTAATTGGTCATCAATCTCCAGTTCCTCCAAGGGTACAAGTAGTGATTCATCAGCTAAGCACTTCTTAAGGTTTGAAACGTGAAACACATTGTGTATTCCATTGAGCTCTTCAGGTAATTTCAGCTGATAGGCTACTGGACCAATTCTTTTAATAATCTCAAATGGTCCGACGTATCTAGGGCTTAACATTCCCTATTTCCCAAACCAGATTACACCTTTCCAAGGTAAGACTTTCAGAAGAACCTTGTCACCAATCTGAAATTCCAATGGTTTACGACGTTTATCTACATAACTCTTCTGTCGATCACGTGCCGCTGCCATACGCTTACGAATTTTCATGATCTTCTTAGTCGTTTCATGTAGAAGTTCAGGACCAGTAAGTTGGCTTTCCCCAACTTCTGCCCAACAGACAGGTGATCGACACTTACGTCCATACAGTGCCTCAAATGGTACAGCTTTGATTGAAGTGTCATAACTGTTATTATAGGAGAACTCGACCAATGGTAAGTGAGTTTCCCAACTGCTGCCAAAATTGATCACACAGGCACGCAACATGTCTTCTAGTGTCTGTATCGTATGCTCACTCTGACCATCGGTTTGCGGATGATAAGCAGTGCTCATATCCAACCGCGTTCCCAATGACCATTGTAAGGATTGCCAAAAATGAGAAGTGAACCGAGCGTCATGATCAGATATGATAGATACTGGCACACCATGCCGAGAGACTATTTCCCTTAAATAAATCCATGTCAACTTGTCCATTCGATTCGTTTCTCGGATTGCCAGAAAGTGTGCGGATTTTGTTAAGTGATCTACTATCGCATCCGCTGGGAGTCCTAGGTAACTTTGTGATAAAGTCCATTGAAATCTTCTCCCATTTCTACACTGGAATTTCCGGTTGTTGAAGTAGACCGGATGGTCGCTGGTATTCCACCTTAACTTTAGAACAAGTCAGACATCTGCTTACGTAGGTGGCAATTTCAGCTTTCATGTTTGGCCACCAGTAGAATTCCTTGAGATCTTGGTACATCTTGTCTGAACCCGGATGAATTGAGTAACGTGACTTATGAGCTTCATCCATTACCAGCTCTCGTAAATCCGCATATTCTGGTACCCAGATCCTTTCCATGAAATGACGGATTCCATCGGTCTTTATCTCTAATTGTTTCTCCATGCCTCGCATGGATTCTGCCTTCAGATTCTCCTCTTTTAAGGCCTCAAATTGAGCAGCCTTGATTTGCAGCGGCAGATCAGAATGGATGGTCATTTGTAATGCGCGCATCCGACGGGGTTTTGGTGTTTCTTTTCGACTGAGGGCGTCGGCTACCACATTAGCCTTACCCGGGTGATACTTAATTGCACAATCGTAATCATTGAGCAATTCTAACCACCGTTGTTGCCGCATATTCAGATCTTTTCTAATCATATATGTGCTGGAGGCTCTTGTGATCTATATAGATCATGCACTTGGTTCCATATAGATAGTGCCTCCAGATATTCAAGGCAAACACTACAGCTCCTAGTTCCAGATCGTGTGTTGTGTAGTTCTTCTCATGCACCTTGAGCTGTCTAGATGCATAAGCAATGACATTATTGTGTTGCATCAGCACACATCCCAAACCTTGGATGGATGCATCACAGTAGACGACAAAATCATCAGTACCTTCCGGCAACGCTAGTATTGGCGCGCTGCAGAGTTTGTCTTTAAGCGCCTGGAATGCAGATTCCTCTTTGCTGCCCCATTTGTAGATGGTTCCTTTGTGAGTCAGGGCAGTCAAAGGTTGTGCTAACTTTGAGAATCCTTCAATAAATTGTCTGTAGTAGCCCGCCAAACCAAGGAATTGCCGCACTTTAGTAGGTGTTTTCGGCATCGGCCAATCCTTGATTGCGTCAATCTTTGAAGGATCTACAATTATACCCTTTTCATTCACCACGTGCCCAAGAAATTGCACTTCCCGCATCCAAAAGTCGCATTTTGAAAACTTTGCATAAAATTGTTCATTCTTCAGCAGATCTAGAATGATTCTCAGGTGTTCCTCATAATCCTCTTTATTCTAAGAGTAGATTAGTATGTCATCAATAAAGATAATGACAAACTTATCCAAGTATGGCTTACAAACATGGTTCATGAGGTCCATGAAAATCGCTAGGGCATTGGTCAGTCCAAAAGGCATAACCGCAAACTCAAAATGTCCATAACGAGTCCGGAATGCCATCTTCGAGATGTCTTCCTCCCGAACCCATAATTGATGATAACCCGATCGCAGATCTATCTTGGAATAGTAGCTTGATCCTTGCAATTGATCAAACAGGTCGTCAATGCGTGGAAGTGGATATCTGTTCTTTATCGTCACCTTATTCAGCTCCCAGTAATCAATACACATTCTAAAAGTTCCATCCATCTTCTTCACAAAAAGCACTGGAGCTCCCCAAGGTGAAGAGCTGGGACGTATGAATCCCTTGTCTAGCAATTCCTGCAATTGCTTAGACAACTCTTGCAATTTGTTTGGTGCCAAACGGTATGGCGCCCGAGCGATCGGAGCAGCTTCCGGTGCCAGCTCAATTTGAAACTCTACTTGCCTGTGTGGAGGGAGACCAGGCAAGTCTTCTGGAAATACTTAGGGAAAGTCGTTAACGACAGGAATATCTTCCAGTCGCTTCTCTTCAGTGGTCTTTTTAGTGACTAAGGCCAAAATCGCCAAATGCCCTTTTCTCAGACATTTCTGAGCCTTCAGATACGAAATGATGCCGACCACAGCACCAATCTTGTCGCCTTCAATCGTAAGGATCTCATCACCCGGGATGGGTAACTTGATCAGTTTCTCCTTGTAGATGATCTCCGCATTGTTCTTGGACAGCCAATCCATCCCAACAACTATGTCATAGCTACCAAGTATGACGGGAATAAGGTCTATATCGAAGGTGTGTTCGGATAAGCCTAGCTTACATTTGTTGAATACTTGGGTAGCTAGTATCGTCCTACCATCCGCTATTTCTATGGCATACTTAGAGTTTAAGTTAGTAGGTACTACCCCTAGTACTTTACTAAACTTGTTGGACACATAGCTCTTATCAGCACCAGAGTCAAATAAAACAGAGGCATAACAACCATTTATAGGAAATCTACCAGACACTATAGTAGGGTCATTACGAGCCTCACCTGAGCCAATGACGAAAGCTATGCCTTTGCTACCGCCGCTTCCGCCACTGCTGTTGTCTCTGGGTTTATCAGCAGTACCATTGCC
The DNA here is from genome assembly GCA_025506505.1 of Flaveria sonorensis. Classification (NCBI taxonomy): domain Eukaryota; kingdom Viridiplantae; phylum Streptophyta; class Magnoliopsida; order Asterales; family Asteraceae; genus Flaveria; species Flaveria sonorensis. Next base: position 48,537,710 of record CM046424.1, on the reverse strand, counting down.
GCCCTTTCACTTGATCTTTAGGCAATCCCTCTTGAGATGGCCATATTGCCCATATTCATAGCACCCGGTCTGGTTATTGTTTTGTTGTTGTTGCTGTTGTGGCCCTTTTACTGAGAGGTTTACCCTATAATTCTTGGCAGCCTGCCCAAACCTTCCACACCTCTCACAAATATTCTTCGTGCATTGGTCGTTATGGTGAAACTTGCATTTGTTGCATTTTGGAAGGTTGCCTGGGTAGCCGCCAGAGCTACCAAAGTCTCTATTGGGTTGTGCTTGATTGAACTTCCTGTTTTGCTGCTGTTGAGGAGTGGAGGATGAAGGTTGTTTTCCATTGGTAGAAGGTTCCCATTTCCTCTTGTTGTTATTATCAGTAGTGGCTGAAGCAGAACAACGCGAAGGTAGTTTACCTTGCGTGACAGCCTGGTCAGTTAATCTATGGGCCAGTCTGATCACCTCATGTATGGTGTTTGGTCGGGAAGCAGTAACCATACCCTGGATTTCTGGAGACAATCCATGCAGATATCTTTTAATCCTTAAAGAAGGAGGGTTGACCATGTTGGGGCACAGTGTGACAAGCTTATGAGAACGAGTGGTATACGCCTTGATCTCAGAACCTGCCATTTTGAGGTTCCAGAATTCCATTTCTAATTTCTGCACCTCGTCATGAGGGCAGTATTCCTCCTTCATCAGATTTTCAAAGTCTTTCCAGGTGGTCTGATTAGCAATCTCAATACCCAACATCTGCACTTGGGTGTTCCACCAAGACAATGCAGCTCCATCCAGAGTGCCAGTAGCATACTTGACTCGGTTTTCCACCGGGTAGTTGCACATTTCAAATACTGATTCGTGCTTCTCAAACCAGCGCAGGAGTCCCACGGCTCCTTATACTCCAGTGAATGGATTAGGCTTGCAGTCCATGAAGGACTTATAAGTACAGACTGCTTGACCAGCAACAGGTTTAGATCAGGACTTTGGAATTTATTTGAATGCTATAGCTTGACAAGACTGACAGCACGTTAATGTCAGGAATGAGTTTGGTTTAACTTACCAATAGGAGCGGATTGAGGATTAGGGTGGTGGTTCGCCAATGCATCAGCCACATGCTGATTTATGAGAGCGACCAATTCCGCTGGCGTCATATTGAGGGAACCACAACCACGTCCACGTCCAGACATTCTTAACAATCACAACATACAAAAATAAGTAAATATGTAACATATCAACTTCATTTAAGTATAAGAAATTAAAGAATTTAGCACACACAACTAAATGTGCAAATAATATTTTTTGGCAAATTAAATTGTAAGTACGTCTACAATTAATCAAACCAAATATCAAAATTCAAAACATAAGTCGGATAGGAAACAACCCTTCCCATCTAGGTATGGAATTAGCGAAAGTCTGATAAACGAATAGAATGAATAAGGTAAAAGAATCAACGTGAATCCACAGATCCGGTGCTATCTTCAGGCTCGTCCTCTGGCTGCTCCTCTGGCTCCTCTTCTGGCTCTTCCTCTGGATCTTCCTCGTCAGGCTCCGGTACTGCGTTCAATGCATTGACTTGACCCTCAAAGGTATCAAGTCGCTGACTGTTAGCAGTGATATCCACCTCGTTGCTAATCACACGCTCGAACAAACCAGTGAAGTGATCCACATGCTTGTTATGATACTCCATTAGTATATTGAATCGTCTCTTTAGCTCCTTGATCTCCTCGGTCGATTCCCGCACTGCTTTCTTCAACACTCGGTTGTCGTCCCACAGATCAGCAATGCGTTTACGCTCGATATGTAAAGTAGATGCCATAGCAGCCATGGCCTGCTCGGGAGGACAGTGTAGTGGAGGTAGGGTAGGGATATCGGGGTTCCTAGCCGAAGTAGACCTAGTACGAGGTCGGTTTTCAGGAGGTGAAGGAACATTCTTCTCCTGAACTAGTTGAGTCATATACAGAGGATAGTATTCCCACTTATGAACCGGTGGGTACTGGGGTAGTGCAAACACTTGGTCATAGTCAAACTCCTTATTACTATTAGGACGCATAGGCCAATCATACGGACCCATAATCGAAGGTATAGAATCGTAATGAACAGGCCTCTTTTCTCGAGAAGGAGAAGAGGAAGGTGCAGACGATGAAGAAGCCATTCCTGTAAAGAACCGCTCACAGGAACGAGCAACAGCAAGCAATCCAGCAAAGCAAAGCAAACAGGGCTAACTAACAAAGCTAAACGTGTCTATATGCGTGTAACTAAGGCAACAGGCTATAGTCTAAATGCAATGCAAATGAAATGCAATGTTAATTTAGTTCGCTATAACCAATGGCTCTGATACCAATCTATCACACTCTCAATTTCCACAAACGGGGTATTACCGTTAGGCATGTGACATACCAGGATCTCAGCCACTAGTTACACCAAACGACACGTTAATTTCAAAACATAATTATTTGTTAACGTTTGAAATTTCCAAAGACAGAGTTATTAATGTAAACATAATCATAATTGCGGAAACATAATAAATCATAAATCTTAACTGGCGCAACACGCGCAAACCAATTAAATAAAGTTCATAGAAAATGTAAATGTTTCATTTGACTCATATGATGATAAATGCATGAATGAGATGTTCTTAATCGTGCGCATCTTGAGAACCTGAAAGAAACAAGCTAAAGTGTCAACACAAGGCTGGTGAGTTCACAGGTTTAACATAAAACATTAAGTATCAGTAATGAAATCCAGATTTAGTAATCTAAGCATAAGTGTAGGTAGCTAGCCCATAACAAGTCACTATGTGAATGAATTTCGCGACCGAGCTGACAGTAATAATGTAATGTATGCCCTGGTTGTGGGTACCAAACCACAGCATAGTAAAACAGGCTAACCATTCACCCGTTTGACCTCCCGTCAAGTTAGCGCGACTAGCCCGGGCGGGGTTTGTCAAACCAAGTAGATCTACTAACAATCACCTCACTAATACCATATTAACGGTCCGAATGAGGCGTAGTGGTATCACAATAGTAAACCAGTATATGCAGTATTACCAATCTAAGTAATGTACAGTTTTTGAAAAACAGCATGTTTCTCTCCCCCAAAAGAGAGTATGGTATGAAAAGTGGGGCTGTAAACTCATCTTAAATGCATAGCAACGAGTAAACGAAAGCATAAAGATTAGAGTTCCGGTTAACCTGAATTTCATTTAATATTTAATTAATATCAAATACCAATAATTTGTTCGTACGGTTTTGTGTTCTCGGTTACGATTCCAGTTACCAATCCCCCAATCATACGCAAGCACACTCTAGACTGTATAGAACCCAAACGAAACACGCACGTATAATATATTACCCAAACGTAATCCAAACGTAATATATTTTATACACCTTCACACATAATATATATATTATATACATACACACATAATATATATATAACATAAACACATAATATATATATAACATACACACTCCCCACACGCATTCATACGGTAGAACAACACTCAAGCAAAGAACGTTAACACACATCCACATATACACAATATACATACTACATTATTCACCATACATGCATAAACCCACTGCCACGCCCCATATCACACACATCATAGCCGTATCAACATGCACATACGCACACATACATGAACCTGAACCCACATGCTAAACACACACAACTGAAACACCCATTCGGCTACCTACACATCCATGCGCCTACAACATATGTTCTTACAATCCATGCGCATACATTCATGCGCCAAGACATACACTGCAATACACATCACAACAACACACAATGCAATCCCTCGGTCAAAACACAAAACCAAACCATGTCCCCAACTCCTTGGCCCACATGAACACACATAAGATTCACATCAATAACACAGCCAAATCACACTAACCGTGACTACCCATGAACCCTCGAGAAAAACACATACAACTAACAACGAGTCACCCAAACACACACAAAATCAACCGGTACACGAACATACGCATAACCCGAATACCCACAACAAGGATGCACCCCATCGACGAGCAACCCAAGAAACCCCAACAAAACCCACCGTCGCAGATCACCCAACCTGCAACCCATGGCAACACCCAAAAGGAAACATAACAACCACATCCGCAGAAGGAAAACACAACAGAAGTTATCAACATACATACATATACGCAAGAACATATACACACCATAGGTACAAACACACGCACACAACAAATTGCATACACCCATACGGCCAAACCCACGCACATTAAAACACACACACGATGCATAAATACGCAGCAGAAGATATACGTACGCTCATGCGCCCCAAACTGCAACCAACATTCAAGATCGAGCGACCAACATTCAAGACCGAGCGACCGACCCGTAACCGAAACCGAACGAGTGAGACGAGCGAAAGAAACGTACCGTATACCTGCTGTACGTCCACCGTCGCGAAGGAGAGGGTCGCCGGAGATGATTGCCGCTAGAAGAAAGGATTGTCGAGAGGGATAGGGGGCTGCTAGGGTTGCGAATGGAAGAAGGGAAGCATGCAGGAGTTCATTATATAGTTTACTCAATTTGCTCTTAGGTCGCCTAGGTTTGTTCAATTTGCATTTAGGGTTATTAATTAGTGTTGGTTTATTTAAAGTTAATTATTAGGAATAAATATAATGATAATCCTTTTTATTTAATAGGTAAAACTAATTAGTTATAAAGTGGCGGAGAATGATGTTAATCTGAAAATATGGGGTGTCACATATATGATCTTTGGTATTCAAGATAGTTCATGGACATCCAAATGACCTAAGGAAACCACTGAAAGGTCTCCTTTTATGCCACAGTTCATAAGTAGTCTTACCATAAGTTTTGACTACTAAAACTCTATTCTGCACATAGCAGGCAGTGTTGGCTGCCTCTGCCCAGAAGGTGATGGACAGTTTAGAGTCAGAGAGCATGGTTCTTGTAGCCTCAATAAGTGTTATATTTCTCCTTTCAGCAACACTATTTTGTTAAGGAGTTTCTAGGAGCACTATATTGTCTTGTAACACCCTTTTCATCACAACATATATCAAGGATTTGGTTCTTGAATTTAGTTCATTGATCACATCTTATAATCTTGACCCTATGATCACATTGATTCTTAATTTTTAGAATGAAGGATCTCAAGATTTCAGGGGTCTCATACTTACTTCTAAGAAAAAAGACCCAAAGATATCTTGTGAAGTCATCTGTGATCACAAGACAATATGAAGTTTTTCCTAGACTCATTACACTGATGGGGCCAAAGAAATCCATATGTAATAAATGTAGGGGATTAATGATGGAGTTCATTTGTTTTGGCTTGTGAGACACATTGTGTTGCTTTTCTTTCAGACATGCAACACAATAGTCATCACTTGTAAACTCTCTTTTTGGCATTCTAGTTACCAAATCATCTTTAGTTAATCTATTCATATTCTTAAAGTTTACATGGCATATTCTTTTATGCCAAAGGAAGGACTCATCACTATTGGCTTTAGCTAGAAATCAAGAAACTTCTCCTGATAGGGAGGTTTCCTGCAAGTTCATCTTTCATATGTTCCCTTTCTTGGGGGCTCTAAGTAGGATGTGCTCTTAAAGAATAATCACCCAGGCTTGAGAACAATACACTCATGCTCAATAAAGAGCATGTTATGTCTCTGGTCACAAAATTAGGATACACTCAAGAGATTGTACCCAAGCTTATTTACAAAGTTTGCCTTCTCAATGTTGAGCTTACCATTTATGACTCTGCCCCTTCCAGTAATGTAACCACCTAATTCACCTCTAAACGCAACTGGCCCTCCATTAATTTTCTCATAGTTTTAAAGCCAAGACCATTACCAGTCATGTGCCTTAAACAACCACTATCAATGATCCATACATTTCTCTTGGTCTTCAGTTGTTCCTGCACATTAAAAGAGATGGTTAGTTACATTTGAAAACCCAAGCCTTGCATCTTGGGCTCAACAAGATGAACTGAAGATAGTTCAACAGTTATTGATCCTATATTCATCTTCCACACCATCTTTGGAAGATTAGACTTGGCATTCAAAACTTCAAAACTTTTGATGACTTCGGAATCTTTGGAGACTGAACCTTCGGAAGCTTTTACATCCACTGCAGCTGACTTCAATGCTTCGGAAGCATTCCTTTCTTCCGAGACCAAACTTGCTTCTAAACATAGTTTTCCACCCATCTTCTTCTTGTTCACCTTGGAGCTTCCGAAGGAAAGTGATTTTCCTTCCGAAGCTATTTTCTTCTTCCTCTTAGAAGTCTTCTTTTTGTTCATATGGATGGTACCCTTAGGATTATAGATGCAATCCTTAGCTTAATGAGTAGTACCACCACACATGATGTATACCACAGGCAAACTTCTAAGGGTCTTCACTTGAGGAGAAGGCTGAGCTTGATCTATTTTCAATTCCTTCTTCACATTCTTAAAGATGCAGCAGGCTTCTAAGGGTGAAGCTTGCTCTTGGAGCTGGATGGTTTAGGTTGTGCAGCAGTGGTGCATATTTGTTCAACCTTCTTCTCTTGACTAGGATGGTTTGAACTTGAACTAGGCCTCCTGGTACCAGAGTCCATAGTTAAGTCTTCAGTCTTCACCACTTCAAACCTAGCAGAGATAAAGACTTGTTTTTGCTTGCGATTGAAAGTGGGCTTGATCTCTTGGACTTTCTTTGATTTTCTCTTAGTAGCCCTAATCAAATTCTTCCTAGCTGACTTGGCCATCCTTGGTTCTTTCTTCTCTCAAGGAGTATAGTGACCCTTCTTAGGATGAACCTTTTCACTCACTTATGGTTCATCCATCACTATCTCCTATTCATCTTCATCATCTTATTGGATAGGATCAATAAGGGGTAGCTCATCTCACTAGTTCTACACCTTGGAGATCTGATAAAATAATAATGTGTGTGGAGGAGCTATCTCACTTGATTCTAATCCCTATCTGTTTTGATAACAAATCTTTGTATGCAAGGATGAAGATATGATTTTCTTGAAGGTTTTCTCTTTAAGAACACATTTTTCTGCCTGGCTTTGCTGATCATAAGCTCAGCCTTTCATTTAGTTAACTTGGTAATGAGATCTTTGATTTGAGTCCCGTAATTTGTGTGCTCATGCTTAAGAGTAGAAATTTTTTTCTCTAAATCTTCTATTTTAAGTTTATAGTCATTTTCAGATCTTTTGAAGTTAGTTTTTAAAATATGCAAAGACTTAAGGTTAGATCTGACTTCCAAGTTATAAGACCTATACATGTTTACTTTAGCAATGCATTCAGGTGTATAAAGATGTTCCAATACCTTGGCTTCATCATGGTCAGCCATCAATGCTTGATTTGAAGAGACATCCTCTACCTAAAAGCTCCAGTCAAAGCTCCCTCTTCAACAGCGATGGCAGCTTGTTGCTTCGGTTGGCTTGCCTTCTCAGTTCTGGGAGCTGCATCAGTGTAGCTTGGCCTGGATTGTGTTTGGCCACTATTTGTCCTTGGTGCTTTACACTCCCTAGAAAAGTGTCCTATTTGGCTACAGTTGTAACACTTCACTTTGCTTTTATCCATCTCACACTTTCCACTGGTTGCATTACTGGGAAACTTTCTTATGGTTCTCTTGTAGAACTTCTTAGCATTATGATTGAGAAGACCCATCTACTGAACTATCTCCATATACTCCAGGTCATCTAGATGGATACAGTCCAAATCTTTAAGAGTGAAGGGAAATTTGCCACAACTTTCATCTGAAGACACAAAGGCTTCAGAAGGTGATGAAAGGGCCCTTTTATGAGTTTTCAGGGTAGCAGATGAGATGATGTTATGGTTCTCTACTATCCTTTTCAACTACTGGATGGATTTTGTATGTTCAACTCCATCTGGTAACCGCTCAGGATACCATATAGCTCTGTAAGACTAAGGGTGGAGAGGTTTTCAGTTCTCTTAGCAGGCCCAGTGAAGGTTAATGCAACAAATTCACAAAGTGGAGAATATAACACTTAACAGATCAAACAGGAACCAGGCAAGTGAAACAAAGAAAAAGAGTAATGAACACACAAGAACAAAGAGAATGGTTTTCAACAATGATCTATATTGCTCTCAAATGTTTACAAATGTTACAAAGCTTAGTTCTAAGGAGTGGTCATATGAGACATTTTATACTACATCCTACAGCCAGCCATACTTTAAAGGCCAGCTGGAACACTAATCTAGACAACAGGATCAATGTAAAGTCAAAAGGCAGATTACCTTTTGACTAGTACCTATGACATGTCATAGCTCACATCTTAATCTATTACAAAAAGGATAAAAGTACAAGAGTTGAAAATAAAAGACGCAAAGACCATATTGTACAGTTGACAAAAGTATTAAGATATTACTAACTTTTATAAGTTGGTGAGTTTTCAGAGATGGAGCGGAAAGTAGTTCAGCATTTATCCAAAAGCATGTTTGAGAAAGCATGTCTTCTTTGTCTTCGGAAGAAATCGGTCTTCAGGCTTCGGAAGACTTTGTCTTTGAATCTTCGTATAAATTCACTTTTGGCTTTGGAGGAATTTGGTCTTTAGCTTCGAAATATTTGACACTTAGTGAATTTCTATGTGAATTTGTCAAATCTTCTGAAGTAACTTTCTTGTACTTCAAAATGCTTGCTAAGAGAACTTTGGTTTGCATCAGCTATAAGATAACTCTTACAAACTCCTCCTAGGTTGATGCTATCAAAACTTAAGTATGACTTTGAATCTTAATCAGATCTTCACTTGTTTACAGTTACCATCAGAATCAGGACCATTCCTTTCTTCATTAGTTGGACTCGATTCTTCAGACTCTCAAAGTACCTCCTCATGTCCAAGAGATCATGCAAAGGAAGATCAAGCATATTTTTCCAGAAGTATATGTCTAGACCTCCTTGATCTCTTATGACATACCAACTTTCTAGGTTTGGAGAGCAAACCCAGGACAGGACGGGTTTCTCAACAGCAAGAGGCTCTACTTGTAGCGGAGTTGGTTTAGCAGGCTCTTCTTGTTCGCCATCAGGATATTCTGACTCGTCATGAGGTGTAGAGGTGGATGCCTTGGACTTCTTCTACTTCTTCTATAAGTCCCTCCTGATGGTCATCATCTTCCTCTTTCTATACTTCAACTGAGAAGGTTGGTCTTGAGTACTAGTTCTTTCTTCTTTATCCTTCTTAGTTGTGTCCTTCTCCTTCACATGTCAGAAGAAGAAGGTTCAGGACCCTGCTATGGGTTAGAAGATAAAGCTAGTAGTGATTTAACACTAGGTCCAGGTTGTGTTGTCTCTTGGGGTTTAACCTTAACCTCATCTTAAGGTGTAGCCTGACTTGGTGGAGAATGCAAGTCTACCAGCTCACCCATCTTGATTTTCTTGTTAATCGCCCTTATATGCTCATCCATTAGGAAGTTACTATACTTGACATAATTTGAGCTATTACCTTAAATGATCGTGTTGGTGTTTGGAACTTATAGTATTAGGAGATAGTTGGTGGAAGTTCATCAAAGACTTTTAGAGGTGGAGGTCGTGGTGGACGTGGTGCTGGACCGCATACCACTAGTAGAAGGGCTAAGACTGCTGAAATGGCTCATGAGGAGCCCGAACCTCATAACCATGAAGGTGGGGATGAGAGTGCTAATCTGAAGGCTTCGGTGAATGAGGCTATAGTTGATGAGGTTCATCAGGTCATGCAGACAATTCTGTCGTCTGTGGTGACCGAGGTTATTAGAACCATGAGGGAGGACAAAAGAAAGGAGAAGAAGAGTATGGCTAAGAAGATAGGGGAAGAAGGAGGATCAGGTGAGCGAGAGCAACCCAAAACTGCAAAGGGTGTAATTATGGGGCATTTCACAGATGCAAGCCCCCGACTATTGATGGAAACGGGAATGCTACCACTTCTCACCGATGGGTGAGAGAGATGGAGGTTGAGCTAGATATCAGCAAGTGTAGGGAAGATCAGAAGGTGAAGTTTGTTGCCCACTTATTTATGGATTCAGCCTTGTACTGGTGGGATAATATTGTACAGGCTGAGGGTAGCAGGGCTGGCTATCAGCAAGATGAAGTGGTCGGAACTAAAGAGGTTGGTGATAGAGGAATTTTGTCTTCACCAAGAGTTGGATAGGATTGAAAAAGAGTTTCTGCAGCTGGAGGCAAGAACCATGACACACCAGCAGTACACAACGAAATTTAACAAGATGGCAAGGCTTGTGCCAATGCAGGTGACACCCGTGTCATGAATGATCAAGAGATACATCCAAGGTTTGCTAGTGCATATCCATAGACACATAATCACCGCTCAGCCAGGTACATTTAGGTTGGTAGTTGATCTTTCAGGGAGACTGTACGATGAGCGAGAAGTGGTGATGGTGGTGGAAACGAAGAAGAAGTTGAACAACAACAAGAATGGTAATGGGAAATGGCATGGTGGTGGTGGTTTTACATTTGGTGGTAAGAAGGTGAGAGTGGATATCAAAAAGTGGTGATAGGAGGTATGGGGAAAGGGCCTGTAGAAAGTGTGGGAAGGACCATGTGGGAGAATGCAAGTAGGGATCGAACCTATGCTTTAAGTGTGGGAAGGCGGGTCATATGGCAAGGGATTATGGAGTGGTGAAGTGTTATAACTATGGTGAATCGGGGCATCTGAGCAGAGACTGTAAGAAGTCAAAGGCTGAGAGTTCTAGGGCACAGAAGGGAGTTAAGAAAGGGAAGCAAGGGTAGAAAGCCAAAGCCAGGGCATTCACTATTACCCAAGAAGAGGCTATGGTGGATCCCGACATGGTGTCAGGTACATTCCTAGTAAACCAAATTTATGCATCTATACTCTTTGATACTGGTGCTAGTAAGAGTTTTCTTTCTTCTACCTTCTGTGATAAGTTGCCTGCTAGGAGTAGAAAGATTGATGATCCCTTCGAAGTAAAACTATCATTGGTATGTCTACCAGGATATTTGATTTGATAGATGATTATGATATAGAATTGGATGGCCATGGGCTCTCTGCTAGGCTGTTTGTGATGACCTTAAATGAATTTGATGTAGTCCTAGTAATGGATTAGCTAGCTGCCTATGAGGCCAATATTCTGTCTCATAAGAAGATGATTCCACTGACCGCGCCCGATGGAAGTTCTGTTACGATTTATGGGGATAGAGTTCGCACGGTCCCGAAAGTATATTTGATGATTACTGCTGAGAAGTGTATGAGGCGTGGATGTGGTGCCTATTTAGCCTATATGAAAGATGTGGATACGTCAGTACTGCAAATGTCAGACGTGCTGGTAGTATGTGATTTCCCCAAAGTTTTTCCTAAAGATCTATCAGAGGTACCACCTGACCGTGAGATCGAGTTCTAGATTGATCTGCTACATGGAGTCAACTTGTTTCTAAGGTGTCGTATCGCCTAGCTCCCTTTAAGATGAAGGAATTGATGACTCAATTGCAAGATTTACTGGATAAGGGTTTCACCCGACCGATCATCTCTCCATGGGATGCTCCAGTCTTGTTCGTGAAAAAGAAGGACGGTAGTATGAGGATGTGCATCGACTACCACGAGCTGAATAAGTTGACCGTGAAGAACCGGTATCCGTTACCAAGGATTGATGATTTATTTGATCAGTTTCAAGGTGCTAGTTGGTTTTCGAGGATAGACCCTAGATCTTGTTACCATAAGCTGAAGGCGAAAGAGTAGGATAATCATAAAACAGCTTTCCACATGCATTATGGACACTACGAGTTTCTCGTGATGTCTTTCGGTTAAACCAACACGCCAGCTGCTTTTATGGATCTTATGAACCGGGTGTGCCAAACGATGTTAGAAAGATCAATGATTGAATTCATCAATGACATCCTGATCTACTCAAAGATTGAAGAAGAACATGCTCGTCACCTTAAAGAAGTACTGGAGACACTCAGAAACGAGAAGTTGTACGCGAAGTTCTCTAAGTGTGCATTTTGGCTGCGAGAGGTCTAGTTTCTTAGCCACGTGATTAATCCCGAAGGTATCATGATGGACCCGGTGAAAGTCAAAGCGGTAATGCAATGGTAATTTCCAAAAACGCCATCTGAGATCCGTAGTTTCTTGGGTTTGGCGGGTTACTACAGAAGATTTATCCAAGATTTCTCTAGGATAGTTTTTTCATTGACTAAGTTAACTTGTAAGGATGTGAAGTTTGAATGGAGTCTAGAACAAGAGATTTCCTTTCAAGAGTTAAAGACAAGGTTAACTCAAGCCCCTATCCTGACGTTGCCCGAAGAGAATGATGATTTAGTGGTACATTCAGATGCTTCGTATTCAAGTCTGGGGTGCGTGTTGATGCAAAGAGGGAATGTTATAGCCTATGCATCCTAACAGTTGAAGATCCATGAAGTCAATTATCCTACTCATGGTTTGGAGTTGGTGGCTATGGTCTTTGCATTGAAGATTTGGAGGCATTACTTGTATGGAACCAAGTGCACTATCTTCACAGATAACAAGAGCCTAAAATAATTCTTCAAGCAAAAGGACCTTAATATGAGGAAGAGAAGGTGGTTAGAATTGATCAAGAACTATGGCTGCGAAATCCACTATCATCCGAGCAAGGAAAACGTGGTTATGGACGCCCTTAGTCGAAAAGAACGGCCTAAACCAATTCGAGTGAAGTCCTATCAACTGATTGTGATGCCTGAGGTCATGGGTTAGATCAGAGAGTTTCAAGACGAGGCGTTGAAGGACAATAGGTCAACTCTAAGTGAATGAAGGGACAGACCTTAGATTTGGGCGAGAACACTTTTGGTGTTAGAACCTGATCTGGGCAGATGTGGATTCCTCGCTACGGGGATCTAAGGGGAAGGATTATGGATGAAGCTCACAAGACTTGGTATTCCATTCATCCTGGTGCTACGAAGATGTATCAAGACTTGAACAAGGATTATTGGTGGTCGGGGATGAAGCGTGATATGGCGGAGTACGTGAGTAAATGCCTAACTTGTTTGCAAGTGAAGGCAGAGCATCAGAAACCAAATGGGAAGATCCAACCTTTGGATATTCCTGAATGGAAGTGGGAGCACATTACTATGGACTTCATTACATAGTTGCCTCACATGACAAGAGGATGTGATACCATTTCGGTGATCATGAACCGCTTGACGAAGAGTGGTCGTTTACTACCAATCCGAGATATGTATTCTTTAGATAGATTGGCGGATCTGTTCATCAATGAAATTGTGACACGTCATGGTGTGCCAGTGTTCATTGTTTCTGATAGGGACACTCGGTTTACATCTAAGTTCTGGAAGAAATTCGACGACGCGATGGGGACGATGTTACACATTAGTACTTCTTATCATCCTCAGATGGATTGCTAGTCAAAAAGAATGATACAGACGCTAGAGGATATGCTCAAAGTGTGTGTTATCAATTTTGGAGAAGTTGGGATGAACACTTACCGTTAGTAGATTTTTCCTATAATAACAATTATCATGCCTGTATTGGCAAGCCTCCTTATGAAATGGTATACGGTAGGAAGTGTAGAATGCCTATATGTTTGGTAGACATTGGGCAGAAGGAACTGGGAAGTATTGAGGTGATCGAGGCCACCACTGAGAAGCTGGATAAGATCAAAGCCTTCATGAAATCGGCGAAGGACCGGCAGAAGTCTTATGTCGATAAGAGACGAAGGCCGATTGAAGTAGGAGATAGAGTGATGTTGAAGGTATCTCCCTGGAAAGGGGTTATCAAGTTCCTAAAATGAGGGAAGTTGAGCCCAAGGTATATAGGGTCGTTCCAGATCACCGCAAGGGTAGGAGAGATGGCCTACCGATTATACCCAATGGCTAAGTGGAATACATCCAACATTCCATGTATCTCACCTAAGAAAGTATTTGGCAGATGATAACATGGTCATGCCACTTGAGGATATCGAGGTGGATGAGCGGTTGAATTATGTGAAACAGCCGGTTGCTATCCTTGATAGAAAAGAGAAGCCGCTAAAGAATAAAGTGGTTCCGCTTGTACGAGTACAGTGGAAACACAGAAAGGGGTCCTAGTCTACATGGGAGACTGAGGAGGAGATGAGGCGGCATTATCCGCAATTATTCAAGGATTGATAGGTTTCGAGGACGAAACCTAAATAAGGGGGTAGACTTGTAACACCCTGAAATTTCAAGGAAAACGAAAGAAGAAGTTCTCACATGAAAGAGAGTTCTTGCCCGAGAACTCAGGCAAGAAGATAGGATCCTATAAATAGGTAAGAACACCTATTTGACCCCATTTTCACACGAGAAGTGATGCTGCTAGAGAGAGGAAGCTGCAGAGTAGAGAGGGAAAGTGAAGATTTGAAGTGTTTAAGGTATGTAACTCGTGTAGTAACTTGTGTTATGTGCTAAGAATGGATTATTGATGAATAAAATGCATGAATGTGTAGTGTTTGTTCAAAAACCTCTCGGAAAACTTAGTTTGGTGTTAGAATCTTCAAGAGGTGAGTTTATATCCTCTTTTATGCTAGTTTTTATGTTTTAGGGCTATTATACATACTAAAATGCTTGATTATGCTAGTGATGATCTTGTTTATGGTGATAAGCATGTTAGAACAGCCTTAGATGCGATAAGTTGTGTCTAGGTGGAAAATACGTAAGTTCTCCTGCGAATTAGATATTTTAAACGGCCATGGATTTCAAATCTGATTAAGTTCTCGCGCGACATGTATGTTTTCGCGTGACTAATGTGATTTGATGTGGAAGGGTTTGACTTTAGTAAGGTTTTCACGCGAGATGATGTATTCGTATGAGCTTAGTTGTCGCATGATTTGCTATGTATGTGTTTTGTTATCTTATGTTCTATCTGTTTTCAAAAATGATAAAGTTTTACGATATGTCTTTACTTGGTATGCTATATATAAGTAAAGTATTATGTAATGAAAGCGAAAGATAATGATGATAACAAAAAGTGGAACGTAATGAATGAATGAAAGTCTTGCAAGTAAAATGAATGGAGGTGCAAAACCATGTTGTTGTTAGCACAACTGAAGTGCGGCTTAGCTAGCCCGTGAGGATGCGCTTCAGGGGTCTAAGCCTTGAGATTGACCGAACGTACGGGATCCTTGTTGCTTTAATCTGGTACTGTAGTCAGCTTGGTGCACAACGTATGGGGGTTTATTTAAAAGCCTCGACACAGTACCAGCTTCATGCATAATGTTGGAGGTCTAGCACATGGCATTGATCCATACTGTGAAAGATAATGATGAAAGAACAAAAGAAATCAACGATGATGAAAGATAATGAATGAATATTACCGAGATGTATGCTCACGTTTTGAAAGGAAATGTTTTTATCAAACGTAAAGTATTTTACTTATAAAACTAGAACTCACTCGCGTCGCTGACTTTGTGTACATAATAGTTGGCAGGTAATTGATGATGCTGAGGAGGTGTAGGCATGGATATGGAAGCTACTTGGATAGTTCAAGTCAGGCATCCATATTTTTGGAAAGGGCATTCATATTTATACCATTTTGAAATGTAAAGGAAACGACATGATGTTTTGATACAATTATAATGTGAATGAAAGTTATGTTTCCGCTGCAAATGTTAAATTATTAATGTTTCATGGTTTGAATGACCAACTGTGAGGCTTCCCGGGAACGTTTACAATAAGCAATACAATCCATCTTTGTCTTGGCCCATTTTCGTCTATCTAAGACCGCGAGATCATGTGACAAGTCTATCTTTGATTCTTCAGACATGTTCCATATGTCGAGTCTATCTTCATTATTTAATCAGTATCAGTAAGCTTGAGTCATCCATCTCGCTATGGATATGGAGGAAGAAATGAGATGATTTTCAATGGAGTCTTATTCTTGTGGATCAAAGTTAATTCCTTCTTAACTATGGACCAAGATCAGAGGGAGGTTATCAAACCTAGATTAGTCTTCATGTGCATCTTTAGATTTAAAGTCCATTCCTTTGTAATTCTATTGGCATTTTTTTTGTTTTTTGTTTGTTGTGTAGCAATGTTATATTGTATATTACTAGCATTTTACTAGTAGTCTTTTGTTTTATTGAATTACATCCGCATTCAAAAAGAAATAAACTAAAATATTAGTGCATGTTAGGTGTAAAGATCAAGGTAAGTTGACACTAGTGGTGTTCAAAATCCAAGTCAACCTCAACCTGAGTTCAGGAAAGAAAAACCACACGAGCAAAGTTTTAAGCTCGAACTACGCCCTTTACAATTCAAGCCAACTCGTGCTCAACTAGCCAGCTCGTTTATCAAGAAAATTAGTACAGTAGAACCAATCTAAAAGGTCACTCGTATAAGTGTGGCAATCGCTTAGATAGTTGGGTGCCTCACTGAAATGTTGTTAAAATCAAAAGTGAAACTCTATGTAAGAAAAAATTAAAGAGAGTTCAAGCCCTAGTTTATTAGCTAAATGAAGAGAGGAAAGAGGGAGGGATGCTAGGATTATAAAAGAGGTGGATTTGTATTGTAGTAAATAAAGTTACATTAACTTACTAGGCTGTGTTTTTAGTAGCAATATTTTACTTCTAAACAGCATATAACCTTGTACTTGTAAGAATATAAACCTATGCGCTACACCACATTCATAAGAGAAATTATAAATATCACTAGACTACAAGGTCATGAATAATTTATTGGGCTCCCTTAGGTGAGATTGAACTCTTTACATGGAGGACATCTAATGTGCTTTCCCAATATAGGTCTTCTTTAGCTCTCTCATATGGGTTAACAAGCCAAATAGCCTGACCCGATTCAAAAAATTATACAAGCCAATTGGTTCAAACTCAAGTCAATTTAGCTAATCTCAAGCGAGTTACGAGTCACAAGCAATTTGATAAACCCTAGGTAGAACCCAAGAACTTATGCAAATTACTAGCATCAACAGCAAGTTGAATGTGGAAGATAAGTACTGCCTTTAGGGTTGTATTAGTATACTTGTTAATGAATAAAAAATTCAGCAGAAAATGAACCCGACTCAGTGACACGACTAGAAAAGTAATAGTTTCCAAAATTTCATTACATTAATTTACTAAAAGAGTAAAGTGCCTTTTCATCCTTGTAGTTTCATGAAAATTGTTACTTAAATCCAAAAATTTAAATTTTATACAAAGTTTTTATTAAAATTATCATTTGAATCCATTTGATTACACCCAACTAATACCGTTAACTTTCCTACATTAGGGTATTTCAGTCAAAACAATTACAAAATAAAAAACCAACCTCACGTGTGTGTTTTATGCGCTCAGTCTCTTGTGGTAATTTCAATTACAATTTGATTCCACATTAATCTTTTGTTGTTTTGTCTTATTAATGTCTTCTAGTTCAGTAGTCATGTTACTTTTATCTTTTTTTGTTAAATCATAGAATTTTTTGATTTGAAGTTTAATTATGATTACGATGATTGGTGCTTTACAATTATTATTAAAATACTGTTAATGTCATATTATTCATTGTTATTTTATTTTTATGATGATTTGTATTTTATGGTTATAATTCAGACAGTTTGTGTCATATGACATGGTTTTTCATTTATATTTTTTTGTGATGTATGTTTTATAAAGTTAAAAATAAGTCACTTTTAGATGGTTATCTATATACTTTATTTTATGTAACAATGGGATTCAAATCGCAATAGTGATTATCAAAAGGGACTGAACGTATAAAACTTTTCACGTAGAGCTGGTTTTTTATTTTGTACTTGTTTTGACTAAAATACCATTAATTAGAAAGTTAACGGTGTTAATTAACTGTAGTTAAATGAATTCAAATGGTAATTTAGTGAAACCTTTATATGCAAATGACAAAATGTAAAGTTTTGAATTTAAATGACAATTTTTATCTAACCACAGGGATGAAAAAAACAATTAACTCTTACTAAAATATATACCACCATCCATTAAGGCCAGTTGCACCAAATTCCTTTGTCTCTTAGATCAAAAGCTTCTCGATAGCATCCTAGAACTCACAAGTAAAAAAATTCAAGAGCCATAAACAGTAATGTAGCAAGTAGCCGATGATATAGAGACGAATTTCAAGGGGCTTAGCACCAGCTGCCATCACTACAAACTCATATATACCCTTATTTAAGGTTCTTGTAGCTGCAGTTTAAAAGTTCAAAATTAACATTAGACATACACCAACTCATATTAAGACCAGTAATCAGGTTCCCCCCTTGACTGTTGAAAGATCAATAATTACTAAATTAATTTAAATATTCAAGTATTAGGTCCTGAGTTTGCCTCCTTACAAAACTCCAACAAGATATATAGTGGTGGTTTCAATTCAAAACCTCTAAACATTGGTCATTTAGGGTAGTGGGAGCGTTCATGTCACACTTACCAGACTACACCACGCACCCATCAATTAAAACATGCCACATCACAGCGCACCACACCACACCAATATGGTGGGGCCACTCACACTACACTACACCACACCATTTTTTTTTATTAAAAAAATTACTTCATTAATAACAATAAATTACAAATTATAAATATTATAAAATACATTAAATAAAAAACATAAAATTTAATAATATGACAATATTAAAACTAAAAATCTACAAATTAAGCTCCCAACCACGTATCCGGAAAATTTGACGTTTCCGTTCAATGACGTTCTTCAACATCGGTTCGGGGACATCATCATGCGGTCAAAGGAAAATCTCCATGTCTCGATTTAACGTTTCGAGAAACAATGTTTCTAGTTGTAAGTCGAGTAAGGCCAATTTAGATTTAGTTACTTTCGTGCGAAGGCCTTTTCGTTCATTTTTTTTTCTTCCCTTTCTTTTTCACGCATCGCTTTATAATCGTTAATGGCTCACCCAACGTTGCCTTGCTTGAAGAAGACTCCCCTGTCGTCTTGCCTTTGCGCCTCGGCCCGGTCGGTGTGGCGTTCTCGTTGAGGTTAGGGATGGGGCTTGCAACCGGCTCATTAGAGAATGGTGTAAAATTTTTGAGTTTGAGTTTAGTATTTATAGTGTAAAAAAAAATTTAATGGCATATAGCCATTTGAGGTGGGGTGGGGTGGGGTGGGGGTGGGGGTGGGGCTCAAACGATCGAAAAAGTGACCGTTGACAACAGTCAAATGTTTGGTTCATGGGGGCGTGGCATGGCGCGCAAGTGTGGCCCGGTGCTTGCCTTTCACTGCGTGGGGGACTGGCAGCGGTGTTACCACGCAGCGCTGGCCCCGCCGTGACCATGCGGCGAGAGTGCCCGCAGTACCCTTAGAAATCACTTTATTTATTCATCCATAAATACATGTATTCACATGATCTTTAGTGGTTTACAAATAGTGTATTCAGTAGTGTAATTCACTGGTGCATACATTAACATTCCAAACAAGTCAACAAGCGGTATGTATTCACTATGGAATAAAATGGTTCCTAAATGTTTAATAGTTTTCATTTAAATCTACCATGATGTGCGTGTCTATATCAAAGATATATGAATCCAAAATATTATTATACTATATTATCAAACACTTTGAAGTGTGTATTCAGCATGGAAGTTCGGATTCTCATCCATTTGCCGCAATCGAAAATTGAAAAAAAAAAGGAAAAAAAAAATCCAAAACTAAGCTTGTTATCAAGGTTCAAAACACATGTACTCCAAGTCCTAGTGTTCTACATATACACAGAAAGTAGTATAGTACCGTGTTTTGGTAATCAAAATAAGGCTCTTTGGCTTTGAGACTTTCATGAGACATAGGGAGGAGGAAAGTTTTTGTTGGCAATCCTTGATGAGACACAGGGAGGAAAGTTTTTAGTAATCAATTTTCGTTGATATGTGTTGTGTATGTGGTGTAAACGGCTGGTTCTATTACATGGAAAGTTTCATGGTTGCAAACCGCAATTGTGAACCAAACCGTATAAATATTAAACTGGTTAATTTATCGGTAACAGCAGTTTATAAAAACCCCTAGTCTTTCCTAGGGGTGTGCACAAAACCGGAAAAACCAAACTGTAACCGAAATAACTAATAACCGAACTAAAAAAATTAAACCGAACCCAATAAAAAACCAACCGTTCGGGTTGATGTTTCTCAAAAACTGGTGGTTATGGTTTATTTTCGTTTTACTTGTAGCAAAACCCGAAAAAACGAATCGAAACCATATAACCGAACTTTTAATTTAGAAATGTATTCATATACTTATAGAATAGAAATTCATATTTAAACTTCTAGAATAAGCATTAAAAATTTTCTTTAAATTAATAGATTAAGTTGTTTTTTAATTATTTGGTTTTTTTATGAATTGCAATTTATTTAAATGTCAAGTAATTTGCTGAAACATATAGATTGTCTTCTAAATATCAACAAATGATGTGAGATCAAAGTCTCTAACCCAAATTTGTAACGTTGGACCATTCTTTTTGTCCAGAATTTGAAGCTCGAATAGTAAAACCGAAAAACCGGAACCAAAGTAAAAACCAAAAACCAAAAATCAAAACCGAATCAAACCGACCCATACACATCTTACTCTTTTCCTCTTATCTACATAAATGTATATTAATAAAGTGGAGTCTTGTTAGGACCCATTATTTGACTAATATACAACTTGCACAAGTAATCAAACTTTCACAGCAAAGAGAAACACAAGCGTTCGACTATAGTCTACACCACATATACAACACATATCAGCAAAAACTGATTTGACGGGTTGATTGTAATATATGACTAGTTTACAAGCTGTCAGTTCATTACTAGCTATCAATTAACCCCAAACAGTCAAACATGACAAATGATAAAATGTTCAATGATTAGAGGCAGAGATTCTGAAGATATGTAGGGATAGAGATTACCATTTTTTTCTCTGGATGATAAGTTTTTTTACGGTAAATTTATCTACTATTAAATTACTTTAAATTAATTTACGTATTATCCGGTCTATACTTAAAACCTTCCCCTCAAAAAGAGATAAAACCTCTATCAATTAATTTACACATTTCTACCCTTTTCTGAATAAGTAGTATTTTTATAATAACTTTATCTGTAAAATTAATCACAAAGATTAAAAAAATTAAATTATAATAGGACTCAATATTTAAAACATTTAAAACAAAAGAAAGAAATCGAAAGAAGAAATGAAAAACAAATTCAAAAAAAGAATAAAAAAAGAGAAAACAACTTAAAACAAATTGAATTTCAAAAATACAGTGTATGCACGATTTTAAATATAATTCATATCACAATGCAAATTTAATATTAAAAAAAAACATAGAACAAAAAATCACACAAAAAATAGGTGGCATATAAAATAAATTAAGATAAAAATATGTATTTATATTAAAAGTTTTTAGTAATTCAAAATAATTAACAGGTTGTATTTAAAAAAACAAATCTAAAAGAACCAATAAAACAAAAATTAAAACTTATAGACAAATAAAAACTAAAACCAAAAAAAAAATATATAATCAAAATTAAAGAAAACTTAAGTTAAAAAAAGATAGAAACAAAGAACCTATTAAGAAAAACTTAGAGTAAATTACACGGTTGGTCCCCAAGATTTCATCAAAACTTTTGATTTGATCCCTAATGTTTAAAACTGATGGGTTTGATCCCTGTTCTGTAATTTATCTTTCTTATATGTTCCAAGTCTCTGACAATGTTAAATATTTAACGTTTGTTTATTTTAATCAGGGATATTTATGTCATATAAATAGGGAGACCCAGTTTTGCTAGTTTGGTGATGGGCATTTGTATTCATAGAACGATCTATGATCTTGATGTGCTCAACGATTTTGAATGACATCGACGTTATTAAGGTTTCAATGATTCTGAATTTAAAGGTTATTATTGATTTCCAACCGACATAAACAAGAAATTTCCTATTCATCTGATTCTTGATGTGGTTTTATTTGATAGTTGTATTGAGGATGAATACACATATTACTGTTATAGACATCAATTAATGCAATGATGGAAGATTTAGATGGCTGTCAAATGGCTATGGCCTCAAAGTGGAAGAACGCATAATCTGTTGTGCAAGATTAAATCAGTTCGTGGTTGGTCCAATCTCTATAGTAAAAATTCATCATTGGGTGTCTGCAGTGAAGCATTCTCAGGTTAGTTCTTGGTTGATACTATCATTTGATGATGTTCATGAACTTTTCTTACAAGGTGCCTTCAAGTCTATAATTTAATGGATTCGGTTGCGGTGTTAACTCCAAATGATCAGGTGAAGCCCACTGCATTGTTAGTTTGTTATCCTTCTTGTTGCCCAGAAATATCTGGTGCCAACCTGTCCTTGCTGCATAGCACAATTTATGAAGCTTATGTGAAAGTCATTGGCTTAATTGAAATTGCTGTTCTCATGTGATGGTTCTCGTATTGCTGCTAACCGAAAGATCTGTTCAATGATATAAATACCCCTGATAAAAATAAACTAACATTAAATATTTAATTCTGTTAGAGTCTTGGATCATAGAAGAAAGAAATTAAAGATTGAAAATCAAAATCCAAACATTAGGGACCAATTCAAAGTTTTGATGAAATTACAAGGACCAAACGTCTACTTTACTCAAAAACTTAAAATGAAATAGTGAAATGAAGGATTCAAACTTGGGTTCTTTAAACCCCTTAGATTGAGTGTGGGTTCGAACACACGTTCAAACTGGACCGAAAATGCTGAAATAGTTGTCGAGGTGAAAATATCCGCATATTGGAAAGAAGCCGGAACATGAAGAACACGAGCATGTCCAAGTCGAAATTTTTCTTGCACAAAATGAAGGTCAATTTCTACATGTTTCGTCCGTTGATGCTGAACAGGATTGCCCGAAAGGTACACTGAAGAGACGTTATCACAATAGACAATTGTGGCGCGTTGGATAGGAATATGCAACTCTAACAGAAGATTGCGCAACCAACTAGTTTCAGCCACTGCATTAGCAACCCCCCTGTACTCGGCTTCGGCACTTGAACGAGAGACTGTAGGTTGCCGTTTAGAGGACCAAGAAACAAGATTATCACCCAAATAGACACAATAGCCTGAAGTGGAACGACGTGAATCGGGACATCCACCCCAATCGGCATCAGAATAAGCTGTCAAATCAGTGTTACGAGAGACAGACAGGTGAATCCCATAATCAATGGTACCGTGAATATAGCTAAGGATGCGTTTCATAAACGCAAAATGTGGTTCACGGGGAGCATGCATGAAGACACAAATTTGCTGAACTACGTAAGAGATATCGGGCCGAGTGAATGTCAAATATTGAAGAGCGCCAGCTAAACTCCGATATAAAGTCCCATCCGAGAGTGGGTTACCGTCAGTGGCACTAAGTTTGGACGACGTATCGACTGGAGTGGCACACAGTTTACATGAACTCATATTGGCCCTATGTAGAATGTCCCTAGCGTACTAAGATTGATGAAGAAACATGCCCTTGTCATCACGCTGAACTGTAATGCCCAAGAAATGATGTATGTCGCCCAAGTCGGTCATGGCAAATTCTGTGGACAAGAGTTGATCAGATGGCGAAGAAGACCATGAGAAGACGCCGTAAGGATGATGTCGTCAACGTAGAGAAGTAAGTAAGCCATATCTGAGCCGGACTGGTAAACAAAAAGTGATGTATCACATAAACTGCCGTGAAACCATGTGAAGTGATAAATATAGAAAAACGAGTAAACCATGCTCGCGGTGCCTGCCTAAGACCATATAAGGATTTTTTTTAATCTACACACAAAGTTAGGCCGCGTGGAATCTACAAACCTTGGGGGTTGATGCATAAATATTGTTTCCTGTAAATCCCTATGTAAAAATGCATTCTTCACGTCCATTTGATGGATCGGCCACCCTCTAGACAATGCGATAGACAAAACAGTGCATATGGTAGACGGTTTGACAACCGGGCTAAATGTATCCTCACAATCGATGCCCACTGTTTGTGATTTGCCATTAACTACCAATCTAGCTTTGTACCTGTCAAGACTACCATCTGCTTTGAATTTATGCCTGTAAAGCCATATACACCGAACCACTGGTTGTGAAACGAGTCAGGGTACTAATTCCCAAGTACCATTTCCTACTAATGCATTGTATTCATCAATCATAGTTGTTCGCCAATTGGGGTCCGAGATGGCTTTGATGTATGAGGTGGGAACTGGTGAGATAGGTGTGGTAGTAGAGGTGTGGAGGTTGTATTTGGGGTTCGGTTTGTGAGTTCCAGCTTTGGCACGAGCATTCATATGGTGGTTGTCAACAGGTGGGGGCGGTATAGGAGGTGGTGAATGAGCTTCGGGTTGGTTGAGCTGAGTGATTGGGTTGTTAACAGGATGTGGGCTGTTTGGAGGAATAGGATGGGGCGGAGATGTGGGTGGCTGTGGGGGTGAGGGTGGGAACTGGAAGGTGGTGATGGGTGATAGGTCATCATTTAGGAAATCATAAGAGGTTGGGGGGATGGGGTGAGCAAATGGGAAAGAGTTCTCATCGAAGTCCACATGACGCCAGATATGGACGCGTCCAGTAACCGGGTCAAGACACCGGTAACCACGGAAGTGGTTGGGATAACCAAGAAAAATGCACCGGATGGATCGAGTGTGGAGTTTGTGAGGTTGAGTGGTGGACATGTTAGGGTAACATGTACACCCAAACACGCGGAGATGGTCGTAAGTAGGGTGACACCAATATAAGGCATAGGTGGGTGTATTAAAGTTAAGACGTTTTGTAGGGTGAATGTTATGAAGGTATGCAGCGGTATGAAGAGCCTCGACCCAGAAAGTTGGTATGAGTGAACAAGGCTCGGATAATATCATTAACGCGATGGATCATGCATTCGGAACGACCGTTTTGGGGGGATGTTTGTGGACAAGAAAAACAGAAAACAAGACCATTAGAGGAGGCGAAGTTGTGAAATGTGTTGTTATCGAATTCTCCCCCTAGGTCACATTGGAAGGTTTTTATATTTTTATGAAATTGTGTTTGAACAAATCTATGAAATTTGGTAAAAGTGGTGGATGCCTAGGATTTGAATTTTAGTGGATAGACCCAAACGTAGTGAGAGTAGTTGTCAATTAATACCATATAATATTTATACGAGGTTTTGCTTATAATTGGGGAGGTCCACAAATCACAATGGATAATGTCAAAGGGTGCAAAAGTAAATGAATTGGAATCACTGAAAGGTAAGCGTTTACTGTTTGACACATGACATGAATTACAAAAATCAAAACAATCCTTAGTACATGAAATTAAATGACGACTAGAAAGAGAATGTAAAACTTGGGAGCCTGGATGGCCTAGGCGATCATGCCATTTATTGGAGGACAATGCAAGAAAGACTTGAGTTGGTGCTGTAAAAGGATAGAGATCCCCGGTGCTATCATGGCGGGAAAGGGGTTGTCCAGTCTTGAGATCCTTCAAAGTAAAACCGAACGGGTCAAATTCAATGGAAATTTGGTTATCACGGGTAAGTTGTCGTACGAAAAGTAAATTTTTAATGACATTGGGAGCATGTAAGATATGTGTTAATTGAAGGGTTTCGTTAGGTGTAGTGTAAGTCCCGTGACCCGAACCCGTGATTGGCAAAGTTTGGCCATTACCAACAAATATTTTTGCATTAGTAGAAATAGACAAAGGAATAGTAATATTACCCGATTTGGATGTAACATGAGAAGATGCACCGGTATCCATATTCCATTGTGGGTCATATTGATTTAGCGACAAGGTACTGAGAGCGGCTCCAAGAGATGTGGGATTAAGCGGGTCAACCAGCGATAGGCCCAAAGTAGACTGGTGGGAATTTTGCACTGGAGGTGTTTGGGCCGTAAGGCCATAGTGCTGCTGTTGGGTCTGTGAGTTTGGGCAATAGGCAGGGGAGGCTGGCGGGGCAGTGGGCCGAGACCAGGTGGGCTGCCAGGGAGACTGGGCTGGATGAGGGCAAGGCGGCGGAGTAGCCCACCAGGGATACCCTTGCTGATTTGGTTGGGCCTGCTGCTGTGGATACTGGGCCTGTGGCTGCTGGTATTGTGCTGCACTTCCAGAGTTTTGTTGATAGTTCCAGTTGGACCCGTGGTTGTTTCTGCCTCGTCCGCGACCACCATTGCGATATCCACGATTACTATTGCCCCGATAACCACGATTACTATTGCCCCGATAACCACCCCCACGGCCACGATTGTTGGGTCGATATTGATATGGCTCGAAGTGTTGACCAGGATGAGTTGGTGGTGGTGGTGTAGGGCTGGTGTTAGGCGGCATGTTTCCACCCGATCTTGAGACCGAAAAATCGTTGTTCTGTTGCCGGGCCAGCTGCCATCTTTGTTCCCTGTCAACCATATCTCTTGCCTCATCCCACGAACAATTGGATTGATTAATAAACTGTGCAGTGGTATCGAACTCTGGTGGTAACCCTTGAACCATTTTTAACACTAGCCGTGATTCAGAGACCGGTTGATCTACGTCGCCTAACTATTCTGCAATGTCTTTTAATTGCTGAAAGTAGTCATTCAGAGAAGAACAAGACGCTAGGGTAGTGTTTGTAAATGCATGAAGAAGCAAAGAAGCACATGACATCTTGTAAAAATAGTTTGGATTTTGTTCCAAGCTTTTTGAGAAGTAGTATTGTTTTCTAGTACACGTACCAGCAAATCATCTGACAATGTACCATATATCCACTGAAGAACGATAGCATCAATCTTGACCCACGAGCCGTAGCTCTCATCAGTCTCAGCCGGCGGGTCGATATGATTAAGCACATCATATCCTTTTGCGTGAAGCTTGAACAGTTTAACCCAAGAAGAATACATAACCTTTACACCATCTAACGTCCGAACCTTGTTTTGAATATTAGTTACTGAGTATACTGGGTGCAAGGCTTTATCAGTTGCAGCTGTAGCTGCTGTACCGGAGTCAGCTCCTTTGTCGGACATGGCTGCGGCTAAGGGAAGGGAAATGTGAGAATTAGGGTTAAATTTTTATGGCTCTAATACCATAAAAGTATGTGTATTTTTGATATCCTCAACTCAATATACAATGTGATATATATAGGGATTACATCAATAACCAATTCCCTATCTATATGCATATACAATCAATCTCAATCAATTCTATATACATACAAAATATAGTCAGCTAATAGTTTGTACTTGCTGATCCATGGGTTGTACTGTGTTACTGTTTAATGAACAGTAGTTTTGTCCCGGCACACATTGTAGTACTAGTATACACACGGAAACAACATATCTAAACTTTGTTGGGGGCATGAGAAGGGATGATGGCAACAAAAGAGTTGGGGGATTTAGGGATTGATTTCTTAAAAAGCAGTTACTATGATTCTCTTGACTGAACGATGGTGGCAGTTTAAATCAGTACTCCTCCATGCTCGAAATCTAGGTTTAAAACGATAACAATGACAAATTGACATGGTTACCGGATGACTCCATAAATTCACTGTTCAAGGATGGTTGATGGAGAAATCCACTATGAAAGATTTCCAACAAACAATTCAACAAAATGTCAGCTAAAAGACCAAACCCAAACGGTATCCCATCATTCAAAAGAAGACCAAGAACTTTAAAGAAAAGAAATCAACTATAAATATAGCAATCAGCTTCAGAATACCATTCCAGTGACACAAAATTGAGTTAGCAAACAGATTATGCCAACGGTCTACCATCTCTACCAAGAACCAACCAAAATGACATCATTATCAGATAACAGTGATTTAGGAAATGGTTTTTGATTTCTCAACTATGCTCTTCATCATCTTGAAGCTCCCCCCTTTCCTCAGCAGCAGCAGCCATCAGTTCATCAAATTTATCCGTCTTCCCCAGCAATATCTCAATCTAACCAAAATTTAGTTATGTTTATAGATTATTGCAGAAAAAAAATATGGATCTATTAAAGATGGCAACAAATCCAAAAAAACAAGTAGTTCAATTCAGGATATCTTGTAGTAAAAAGACAAGGAAAACATTTTTTGTAACCATAAGTGCATGCCAGAAAAACTAACGGGCGCTAACCATGAAACCTATGAAGATAGACTCCAACATGTAGAATCATGCACCTACCATTACAACACCCTTGAAGATTTATCTTGAATATAAACTTACCTTGGCTTTTTGGATGGGGCGCCCTCGAGATTCGTCTTTCATGTCAACAGTAGATGTCATTATCTCTGAATGGTTTTTAATCATTGTTAATTCAGAGAATACCCATGTGTCAAAAATGCAAAATTTACAGAGTGCACAACTTAGACAAGAATAAGAAAAAAGATGTCCATGAATATATAAATAAAAAAAAGATGTCCATGAATATATAAATAAAAAAAGAGATGTCCATGAATATATAAATAAATAAATAAATCCCTACTCTTCTCAACAGCAAATCCGTTGTTCTTGAGAATTTCAGCTATGGTGACCACCGTGGCAATGGCTGCAGCAATATGATTAAAGTAATGTGTTAACAAAGCTAGTTATACAAAAGATCCACCTACGGTTTTAAAGCTAGTTACTTTCATTAGAAGGCCTGGAATACAATAGTATAAAAATTAGGTTGGTAAATTAGGATCCCAAAAATCAATGGATTTATTGCAAGCACACAGCATTTGTGTTCCATTTCTCTCTTGCATAAGCGACAAGGGTGTTCATAACTGTTGAAAATGACCCCAAACCAAATTGGTTGGTTAAACCGCTTTGAAATTTATACAGTTTGGTTCAGTGTTTATGACTTGAAAACCCAGGTATAATGGTTCGGTTCATGGTTAGGAATTTGGAACCAGCTGTTTACCTTTAATATTTGTATTTTGCTCAATTAGGATATGCAGTTATGCATATGTATAATATTTAAAAACAATCTTTATCATTTTTTAAAAATAAATACAGTCTAACAATGTTAATTAAAAAAAGAAAAACCAGCCAAACTGCAAAACCGTTTTGGCCAGTCCGGCTAACCCAATCAACCCCGCCTATTTGGTTTGCCGTTTTTTGAAGATGTAGTTAGCAGTTCGACCCATAACTTTTGTGAAAGACAACCAACCAGACGTGAAGTCTTGAACACTCTAATTAGTGACGAAGAACATATTCCAAGGAAACAAATGATTCAGGTAACATAAATAGTGGATGAATTTCATCAAAACATAAGTCAGCTACCAAAATAAACATGTACGTTTAGCAGAATCACAGTTTCCATCTTCTAAACAACGGATAAAACAACTTCTACAACAGAAGATAAGAATTCTATCAAACAATAGTAAGGTCACATGCATCAACTATAAGGAGCAGATTACACCACAAAACAACACCATTCATCATAATTAAATAACTTATAAAATCCCACAACATACGAACAATGAAATTGGCAATTACATCAAACTATGCAGCAAAAGTTAAACAATTTAACCAAGGAGTGAAGAGTAATTAGCAAAATTTACCCATTCCAAGCGCAGAAAGCTCCACTTCATTGTGCTGTTGCATGTATCTCTGGTGCAATTAATCAAAATCAGCGACCAAGAACACATCATTCGGATTGAAGTCTACAGAAAAAGAAAGGTAGATTAGATGTTTACCTTGGAGAGATTGACATAGAAGAAAAGGGGCTTTTTGGTGTTGGAGACCTGAATTCGATTCTTCTTATGAGAGTCGTTGGTGATGCTGATGTTGTGAACTGCCTCTGTAATCTCTTCCATGTTGTTGGTAATCAGAGAATGAAATGTAAAAGAAACCCTAGAGGATGAAATGGAAAATAAGAGTGCTGGAAACCCGTACAATGGAGTCCTTGGATGAAGGGGAGCTGATGGTTAGCTTTCAGATATATACGCTTCCCATTTACCCTCCCTTCATCCGCCTAGGGTTGTCTCTCTTTCTAATTCTAAACAATAATAATAGTTAATAACAATACCCGCGCGATATGACGGCGTTATCATACGTGTATTTTCGCTAGTGAAGCGTTAAAACATAATATTTTTTGTGAACAGAAGTGCATGTAGTGTATTGATAATAATATAAAGCTTACATAAAAAAAGAACTGGTTTAAAAAAAAAAATTATGTGAAAACGTAGACAAAAAACGCTACAAAGGCATGGTCGTATATAATACCCAAAATGTTACAAAAGAAAACGGAACAGAAAATAGTTGTCGCAGAGTCTTAAATCGTGAAAAAAAAGTGACAAATAAATTTGTTCTTTTAGTTATATAGATATTGATTAAAAAACAAAAATTAATAAGCACATTATATATGAACATTCAATACATTTTATTCATCTGTAAAGACAACAATTGTATGCGGTGCAGTGGTTAAAGCATTTTAACTTGAGTAAACTTGGGTTCAAATCCCATGCTCTACTTATATTTTATTTTTATTTTATTCTTTTACTTTTCATATATTTTTTCAATTTAAATTACTTTATTAATTTTTTTTAGGTACGTATAGGGCTCCAAACGAACTGAACGTTCAGCGAACAGATCGTGAACAGTTCGGCGGAAAGTTCGTTTATGTTCGTTCGTTTAGTAAATGAACGAACACGAACAAGAAAATTTCGTTCGTTTAGTTAAACGAACGAACATGAACACAAGCCGCGTTTGTTCATTTATGTTCGTGAACATTCGATAATGTGTTCGTTTATGTTCGTTAATGTCCGTTCGTGAACGTTCGATAATGTGTTCGTTTATGTTCATTTATATTCTTAATTTTTCTGTTATTTATTTTTATGATTATTATATCAAGTACTTTTTTATATTTATGTTAAGTACTTATTTATTTTTGATTGATTTTGTGTAATGTTTGTAATAAAATTGTAAATTTTATTCTAAAACAAATTAATAATCAATAGTATCCGTTTGTGTTTATGAGTTTTTTTGTGTTTATGAGTTTTTTTGTGTTCGTCATGTTTATGAACAGTTGTTTGTGTTCGTTTGTTTTTGTTTGTGTTCATTTGCGTTCGGTAAGTGTTCGTGAACAGTTCATGAAGATGTTGATTTTCTTAATGAACGAACATGAACAAAGAATCTCGTTCGGTGAGTGTTCGTGAACAGTTCATGAACAAGTTTATTTCTTAACGAACGAACACGAATAAAGCCTTGTTCGTGTTCGCTCGGTTCGTTTACAGCCCTAGATACGTGTGATGCATAATGTTGTTTTTTCATGTTTCAACCTTCAAAATCAAAAAACACCAACTTTATAAGTTTTATTTTATGCGCTTTCACATTAGTCTTACCAGAACAACGAACGTCATGGAGTTCGTAGAATATTCTTTTGGAGCAAGAAATTTATCCCACGGCATCCATTGAATATTATTGGTCAACTCCGGTTCTCCCTAAAGAAATTTTCTTCTTAATCCTTTTAAGTTGCTGATTACCTACAACGGAGCACGATATAAAAATAAATAAAAAAGGGCAAGTTGTCGAGCACCGCCCTTAATAAAGTTAGTTTTCAATCATAGGATAATGTCAAAGCTTTCCAACTTGATAATTTTTTGTTGAATTTATCAGCTGCCAAATTTTTGCCTTGTTTATATTCACGGCAACTTGAAGACCCATATAGGATAATGGGAGAGCACCTCTTGACATTAAAAGATCCCAACCAGTTGGTTAGGTTGAGAAGCTGACACCCATAACGTAAAAAAAATCTTTTTTTTTTTTTTTCACTTGACTTTTAGGCTCGATGCAAGGTTAAAACACCTAAGAATTCTTAAGAGATTCTGGCCATTATGAATAAGTAAGGATCACACTTAGAGGCTGACGCAACCAAAGAGCTTTCGGCATGCACATGTGAAGTATAAGGAAGTTACTTCGGAAGATTTGATATAACTTAGTAAATTATGCTAAGTATCAAATTTTCCGAAGCCAAAAGACCAAATCTCCCGAAGTCAAAAGACCAAATCTTCCGAAGCCAAAGATGAAATCTTCCGAAGCTTTAAAGACAAAGTCTTCAAAAAACAAAAAATGATTTCTTCCGAAGATAGAGAAGACATGTTTTTTTAATCACCTATTGACAAAAGCTGAACCACTTTTCGCTGTCATCTCTGAAAACTCACCAACTTATATAAATTGGTGAAAAGGTCATACCTTTGTCAAATTGTAGATTAAGCTCTTATGTCTGTAACTTTCTACTCTTGTACTTTTATCCTTTTTATAATATATTAGGATGTGAGCTATGGTATGTCATAGTCACTAGTTAAAAGACAATCTGTCTTTTGACTTTACATTGATCTCTTTTGTCTAGATTAGTATTTCCAGCTGGCCTTCAAAGTATGGCCAGCAGTAGGATGTAGTATAAAGTATCTCAAGTACTTGTGACTTTAGATGATAAGCTTTGTTACACTTTGTAAGAACTTAAGAGGAATATACATTATTCTTGAAAACCATATTATCTTGTTCTTGTTATATTCTTTATATGTGTTCTTTGTTTCATCAAAGGCTGGTTCCCTATTTGATCTGTTAAGTGTTCTAACATTCTTCTAACAACTATGAAACTGTTGCATTGACCCCCTTCATCGGTTATTCAATTGGTATCAGAGCATATCAGGCTCTTGATTGTAAGATCTCACCATCTTAGATCACTTCAGTTTCAGAAAACACTTACCAGCTCAAATGGCAGCTCTCTCAAAGGCTGATATGGAAACTGGTACCATAACAAAGTCTCCACTGATCACTCCTGATGACTTTGATACTTAGTGCAAACGTGTGGAAGGGTTTATCAAGTCTCAAGATAGCAGGATGTGGAGATCTGCTGTTGAAGGACCTTACACCCCAAGCACCTCTTCAGCCACTGCTGGAGGTTCAAGAAGTGCCATGACCTCACATCAAAGGAAATGGCTGACTATTCTGAGGAAAATTGGAAGAAAATGGATGTAGATCAGAAAGTCATGACCACTCTCCAAACTGCTCTTTCAAACTCTATATACAGAGGCTTAATGAAGTGTAAAACTGCTAAGCAACTCTGGGATGCACTTAAGCTCATGTATGAAGGGTTTGAGGAAGCAAAGGAAAACAAGAAAGACCTCATGAAGCAATAGTTTGAGAACTTCACCTATAAGACAAGTGAAATCATGACTTAACAATACTTCAGATATGTTGAGATTGTGGATACTCTCATGTATGTTGGAGTGAAGCTTGAGAATGGGGACATTGTAAGGAAGTTCACGTTCTCTCTTCCCAGACAATGGATTCACTACTATTTGGCCATTAAGAGAACTAAAAATCTCTCAACCCTTACTCTCATAGAGTTGTATGGTATCCTTAGTGGTTACCAAATGGAGATGAAGATGCAAAATCCATCAAGCAACTCTTCTTGCAATCAATAGAGTTTAGCCCTCCATATGGTTGAAAAGGATAGTAGAGAACCATAACATCATCTTATCTACTACCCTGACAACTCACAAAAGGGTCCCTTCATCACCTTTCCTAAAACACTAAGGGAAAGCTACATCCAAGGAAGCCCATTACAAGAGATAAGCTCTGCTCGAGCCTTTGTGTCCGCTGATGAAAGTTGTGGTAAATTCTCTTCACTCTTGAATACTTGGATTGTATCCATCCAGATGACTTGGAGCATATAAAGATAGTCCAGCAGATGGCTCTTCTCACTCATAGAGCCAAGAAGTTTTACAAGAGAATCGGAAGGAAGTTCCCAAGCAATGTGACCGGTGGAAAGTCTGGCCTGGATAAAAGCAAGGTGAAGTGTACAACTGTAACCAAATAGGACACTTTGCTAGAGAGTGCAAGGCACCAAGGACAAATGGTGGCCAAGCACAACCCAGACCAAACTACACTGATACAGCTCCCAGAACTAAGAAGCCAAGCCAACCAAAGCAACATGTTGTTGTTGTTGTTGAAGAAGGAGGCTTTGACTGGAGCTTTCAGGTAGAAGATGCTTCTCCCAACCAAGCACTGATGGTTGATCATAAGAAGCCAAGGTACTAGAACATATTTATACTCTTGAATGCATTGCTAAAGTTAATATGTACAGGTCTTACAACCTGGAAGTGAGATCTGATCTTGAGTCCTTAAACATTTTAAAAGCTAACTTTAAAAGAGCAGAAAATGACTATAAACTTAAAATTGAAGATTTAGAGAAAACAATTTCTACTCTTAAGCATGAGCATACAAACTACAAGACTCAAATCAAAGATCTCATAATCAAGTTAACTGAATGGTAGGCTGAGCTTGTGATCAGCAAAGCCAAGGCAGAAAAATGTGTTCTTGAAAAGGAAACCTTCAAGAACATAATATCCTCATCCTTGCATGCAAAGATTTATTATCAGAACAAGAAAGGACTAGGGTCAAATAAGATAGCTCCTCAACATGCACTACTATCTGTAAGATCTCCAAGGTGTAAAAATTATCAAGATGAGCTGCCTCCTATTGATACTATCCAAAAGAAGGATGAAGATGTAGAGGAGATAGTGAAGGATGAATCTGAAATGAGTGACAAGGGTTATCCTAAGAAAGGTGACTATTCTTCTAGAGAGAAGAAGGAACCAGGGATGACCAAGTCTGCAAGGAAGAACTTGATAAGGGCAGCCAAAAGAAAATTAAAGAAAGCCCAAGAAATCAAGTCCACTTTCAACTCTAAGAAAAAACAAGTTTTTATCTCTACTGGATTTGAAGTGGTAAAAACTAAAGACTCAACTATGGACTCTAGTACCAGGAGTCCTAGTTTATGTCCAAATCATCCTGGTCAAGAAAAGAAGTGATCAAATGTGCACCACTGCTGCACAGCCTGAACCATCCAGTTCCAAGAGCAAGCCTCACCCTAAGAAGCCTGCTACATCATCTATGAAGATAAAGAAGGAAGTGGAAAGAGATCAAGCTTAGTCTTCTACTCAAAAGAATACTCTCAGAAGTATGCAAGTTGAATGCATCATGTGTGGTAGTACTTCTCACTTTTGCTAAGAATTGCATCTACAATCCCAAAAGTAGTATCCATATGACCAAGAAGAAAATTTCTGAGAAGAAAAAGAAGAAGATAGCTTTGGAAGGAAAATCTCTTCCTTTTGGAAGCTCCAAAGTGAAGAAAAAGATAAGTGAAAACTTACCTTTGGAAGAAAATTTTGTCTCGAAAGAAAGGAATGCTTCTGAAGTATTGAAGTCTGCTGCAGTGGATGCAAAAGCTTCTGAATGTCCAATCTCCAAAACTTCCAAAATCATCAAAGCTTCCAAAGTATTGAAGGCCAAGTCTAGTCTTCCAAAGATGGTGTGGAAGATGAAGGAAGGCCAAATGACTGAAAGTTCTTCATCAACAATAGCAAATGATCCTCAGAGCTTGCATATAGGATTAGTTACTGTTGAATTATTTTTAGATCACTTTGACAAGCCCAAGAACAACAAGGCTTGGGTTTCCAAATGTAACTAACCATCTCTTTCTATGCAGGAACAGTTGAGGAGCAAAGGAAATGTATGGATCATTGATCGTGGCTGTTCCAGGCACATGACAGACAATGGCTCTTTGCTTCAAAACTTTGAAATAATTGATGGAGGGTGTTTAGATTACGGGAAGGGGCAGAGTCATAAATGGTAAACTCAGCATTGGAAATGTAAACTATGTTAAGGAGCTTGGGTACAACCTCTTGAGTGTATCCTAATTTTATGATCAGAGACATAGCATGCTCTTTACTGAGCATGAGTGCATTGTTCTCAAGTTCGATATGGTCATTTCTCAAGAGCATATTCTTCTTAAAGCCCCCAGGAAAGGGAACATGTACAAAATGGATTTGCAAGAAACATACCCATCAGGAGAAGTTTCTTGCTTTCTAAATAAAGCAAATAGTGATAAGCATTTCCTCTGGCATAAAAGAATATGCCTGTAAACTTTAAAAACATAAATAATTTAATTAAGAATGACTTGGTAACTAGAATTCCAAAAAAAGAATTTACAAGTGATGACCATTGTGGTGCATGTCTGAAAGGGAAGCAACACAAAGTGTCTCACAAGCCAAAGGAAACAAACTCTATCACTACTCCCCTACACTTATTACATATGAATATCATTGGCCCTACAAGTTTAATGAGTCTAGGAAGGACCTCATATTGTCTGGTGATCACAGATGACTTCACAGGATTCACTTGGGTCTTCTTTCTTAGAACTAAGGATGAAACCCCTGAGATCTTAAAGAACTTCATTCTGAAAATTGATAATCAATGTGATCACAAGGTCAAATCATAAGGTTTGATCAAGGAACTGAATTCAAAAATCAAATCCTTGATACATTTTGTGATAAGAAAGGCATTACAAGATAATATAGTGCTCCAAGAACTCTTCAGTAAAATGGTGTTGCTGAGAAGAGAAACATCACACTTATTAAAGCTGTAAGAACCATGTCATCTGACTCTAAACTACCCATCACCTTCTGAGCAGAGGCAGTCAACACTGCCTGCTATGTGCATAACAGAGTTTTAGTAGTCGTGACTCATGGTAAGACTCCTTATAAACTATGGCACAAAAGGAGACATTTCATTGGTTTCCTCAGTTCATTTGGATGTTCTTGCACCATCTTGAATACCAAAGATCTATAGCCAAATTTGCTGAGAAATCAGATGATGGATACTTTATTGGATACTCTTCCCAAACTAAGGCTAATAGAGTATACAATCTTAGAACTAGAATAGTTGAGGAGTCAGCCAATGTGACCTTCAATGAGCACACACCTAGTATGAAAGGTTCTGGTCCTGATTAGCTGTTTAATCTTGATTTTATTACTAACTGTTTTAACAAATCTTGTGAAGATGTTTTAGGATCTACAGGTAGCTTATCAATAGGAGATTCTGTAAGGTAATATCAGAAGATTATAAGGCTGATGCAACCAAAGAAGCAAAAACAACCAAGGGTCTTCCTGCATGCATTCACTGGACGTACAAAGTAGAAGTTGCTTCGGAAGTTTTACACTCTCCACAGAAAAATACTCTAAGTGTAAAATCTTCCACAGCCAAAGTCCAAATCTTTCGAAGCCAAAGATGAAGTCTTCCGAAGCTTCAGAGACAAAGTCTTCCGAAGCCAATTTGCTGTGAAGATTGATTTCTTCCGAAGACAGAGAAGACATGCTTTCTCTGATCTACTTTACATAAAGCTGACACACTTTCCGCTACAACTCTGAAGACTCACCAACTTATATAAGTTGGTGAAAAGTCCATGCTTTTGTAAACTATAGATTAAGGTCTTTGTTTGTAACTTCCTACCATTGTACCCGTAAACCTTTTTATATTAGAAAAGGATGTGAGCTATGGTATGTCATAGTCACTAGTCAAAAGGCAATCTGCCTTTTGACTCTACATTGATCTTGTTTTCTAGATTAGTGTTTCCAACTGTCTTTCTAAGTATTGATAGTTGTAGGATGTAGTATAAAGTGTCTTAGGTCCTTGTAATTCTTTTATGCTTTATAACACTTGTAAAAGAACTTGAGAGCCAATATATAACATCCTTGAAACGATACTTCTCTGTGTGTGTTCTTAGTTCTGTCTCATTACTTACTTGTGTTCTTAGTGTCATCTTATACAAACCCGGCTCCCCATATGATCTGTTAAGTGTTCTAAATCTCTCCTCATTATAAGACTGATTGTATTAACCATCCTTCACATGGTCCTGCAATTGGTATCAGAGCATTTTAGGCTCTTGATTGTAAGTCTCACCATCTTTAATCCTTTCAATCTCACAAAATACTTAACATCTCAAATGGTAGCTATCACCAAGGTTGACATGAAAACTGGTACTATGACTAAATCTCGATTGATCACTCCTGAAGACTTTGACACTTGGTTCCAAAGAATGAAAGGCTTCATCAAGTCTCAGGACTCCAGGATGTGGGGATCAGTAGTCTCTGGACCTCATGTACCATCCACCCCTTCAGCTGCTGGTGGTGGTGGTATGACACCAAAGAAAGTGGCTGATTATTCTGATGAAGACTGGAAGAAGATTGATATTGATCAGAAGGCCATGACCGCCCTCCAAACTACTCTTCCAAACTCTATCTACAGAGGCTTCAAGAAGTGCAAGACTGCCAAGCAACTATGGGATGCACTAAAGCTGATGTATGAGGGTCCAATGAAGCTAAAGAGAACAAGAAAGACCTCTTAAAGCAGTAGTTTGAAAATTTCACCTTCAAGTCATGTGAAACCATGACTCAACAGTACTTCAGGTATATTGAGATTGTTGATACTCTTGTTGATACTAGAGTAACTCTTGAGAACAGGAATATTGTGAGGAAGTTCATGTCCTCTTTTCCCAGACAATGGATACACTATTGTGTGGTCATTAGGAGGACTAAAAACCTCAAGGCCCTTACTCTCACTAAGTTGAATAGTATGCTCAGTGGCTACCAGATGAAGATGAATATGCAAAATTCATCTGGTGACTCCAGCATCCAATAGAGTTCAGCCCTTCATGTTGTTGAAAGAGACTGCAGAGAACCACAGCACCATCTCATCTGCTACCCTGAAAACTCACAGAAGGGACCTTTCATCACCTTCCCAGAGACACCAAGGGAGAGCTACATCCTTAGAAGCCCATTCCAAGAGACAAGCTCCTCACAAGCTTTTGTGTCTTCTGATGAAAGCACATGCAACTTTCTCTTCACTCTTGAAGACTTTGAATGTATCCATATAGATGATCTGGAGTATATGGAAATAGTCCAGCAGATGGCTCTTCTCACTCACAGGGCTAAGAAGTTCTACAAGAGGACTGGGAGGAAGATTCCTTGTAATATGTCTAGTGGAAAGTTTGGATTAGACAAAGGCAAGGTGAAGTATTACAACTGTTGTGACAACTCACCCGAAACTCACTCAATTACTTTATGCCAATGCAGTAGACCAGTGATGGAGCACATACCATGTAACGCAATTTTTAGGATGAAAACTCTTTCAATATGGGGATAATGTGACATCCGGTAATTTTCCGTTACAAAACTCCGTTAGTTCCGTTAAGTCTTGCATACACGTGTCGTGAGCACACACTAGTTGTCGTTGAACGTTGGTGACTTAATAATAATTAATAATGAGAAACAGATAATTATTTAACTAATAATGTTGGTTATTAGTTGTGCTTATGCGATTTAAATATTATTTGTGGATTTTATCTTGTAACATGCCAACATGTGTATTTAATTCGTGTATTTTGTGACTAGTGAAAATAATGCATATGATTATTATTGTTGATTAATAATGTTTATATTATTAAGTTAAAACCTTTTAAAAAGTAATTAAAAGCTTAGTTTTAATAAAATGTAAAACAATAGGGGTTTAGAAGGTAAATATGATTAATTAAATAAATTAAAAAAAAACCCCAACCCTAGCCCCCACACACCCCATCGGCCGCGACTCACCTTCAAACACACACACACTTGCGAAATCGACCAAGAACAAGCAAGAAACCATTGGATTTGATTGAATACAAGCAATAGAACACGTTAGAAGCATCGAATCTTGTCCATTACACGTTTAAAGGTTTGATTTTTATAGGTTTTTCATGTATTTTGTTATGGCCGAGAGTTGTAGTTCGTATTGGATGAATTGGATATCAATTTTGGGTTATTTGATGATTATGTGATGTTAGTTAGATTGCATATATGCTAGTTTACGTTGATTGTGCAAGAAAGTTGCGATTTTGATGCGTTGTTCATATGTTACTTATAATAGTAACTTTAATTGCATGAAAATGGTGATTTGATGATGAGTTGATGTTACTAGGGTGTTTATGATGTTGTATGGATGTTAGAATGATGATGATTGTGCTAGGAATCCAAGAATTGATAATGTAGTTCATACATTGCCAAAAGTCAAAACTTTTATGTATGAAGAGTTATGGTTGGATGGTTTGCAAGTGTTTGATGAATGCTTATGATCTCGTGAGTAGCTTCACATGGCATGTTTTTCATGATTTGATTGTGTGTATGATGCACTAGTGATGGTATAAATATGTTGAGCATGATGATTACTTGAGATTCGCATGACTTGTATGAAAATCTAGTTGTATGATGATCTAGATAGTACATGTGGCTAATGAGGTGGCATACATGAATAGCTTGTATGATAACCTTGTATGATGAACTGTCATGTTTGATTGAATGTAATTTCACCTATGATGTCACCAATAGGTCAAACTGGTCAACTGGGTCAATGTGTCTTGTTTTTCCAAAACCTTGAGTTCTTTGGCTTATAGAGCACTTAGGGTTTCATAATGGTTTTGTTATATGTACTCATGTACTTGAGTGTTCTAGGTAACCTCTGAAGGTTGTCTGTCCTCTCTTTCAAGTTAAGCTCTTAAGTTCTTTCTTGTGCACACCAGGTGAGTTCATGCCCCACTCTTTTTCATACTCTCTTTTGGGGGAGATAGCATACTGGTTTTACAAACGCTTTAATAATATGAGTTGTGTATAGTATGATATAGTGCTGAATACTATGAAAGTCCTCACATTTTCGGATTGTTAATAATGTTAATTAGCAGGAAAACTTGGGTAGTACTACTGGGTCTGACGAGCCCTACCTATGCGACTCGAGGTCAACCGGGTACAATTTTGTCCTAATACAAACATCGTCACGACCTGGTAAGTCATGACGGGAGGCAACAAATGAAACACAGTCAGCTTCAATCGCGAAATCTCTATGATTATTACTTGTGAATATAGATTAGCTATCTATTTCAATGCACCTCTTATATTTTGCAATTATTACTGATTTATGATTAACGCAAACTCTTGAACTCACCAACCATTGTGTTGACTCTTTTAGTATGCTATTCTCAGGTTGAGGTTACCATTGCCTAGGAGCATGTGCACGGGTCAGCATCATTGTAGTTGTCAGCATGATTGAAATTTTGTATTTGGTTCGATTCCCAAGTCTTTGTTGGTACTACTTTGGGCGCGTGTGTTTGCGCATTTTACATTATGTTACTTTACTTTGGTTTTTCTGGTTTATTAAACGCTTCCGTATTATTCAAAGTTAAACTCTATCTTTGGGGGTTTGTTCATATAGAGTCGTTCTGAGTAACTAATGACTGAGATCCTGGTATGTCACACGCCTTGCGGTAAAACCCCGCATGCGGATTTTGAGGGTGTGACAGATTGGTATCAGAGCCATTGGTTATAGGGAACTAGGCTGCATACACACAATAGACTATAACCACATAGTTTGTTAGTTACTCGTTACTCATTCTTTACTGTATACTCATTGGCATACACAACACGTACCTCGTAGCATGGCATCGTCATCAAGAGCTCTAGGCAAGAGACATGCACGATCTGAGTCACCTCCTCCTTCTCCTGTACCTGATAGGGGATCAGACTGGCCTCGACATCCTTACCCCTCTGAAGAGATGGATTGGGATCAGCCATTCGCATTACCCGAGCGCGATCCTCCGCGCAACTGGAACTTCTATCCTACCTATATACACCGCATGGTTTACAGGGAGTGTGTACCAGCTATAGCTCCTACCCGACCTAGGACTAGGTCATCGACAGCCTCTACATCACCTACTCTTCCTTCCCTAGACATCCCACTCGAGCAGGCGATTGCAGCTTTAGTGGCTATGTTAGACATTGAGCGACAGCGCATTAGAGGACTCACTGATGAGAACTCCACTCTACGATATGAGATGCGTCAGTTGCGTTTCCAGGTAGAGACGCTACAGGAGCGACTCTCGATGGCCATTGGTGGGCATCATACCTTGGCTGATAATGTTTTCACACTTACTGAGCGCATGTCTGCGCAAGAGCTTCACAGAGTAGGGACAGATGATAGATTGACTGAGCTGGAGGCACAGCTAGCGGCACTTCAAATTGCGGATGCCCCTACACCTGGGGAAGACCCTAATAAGGAAGACCCTGAAGAGGAGCCAGAAGAAGATCCGAAGGAAGAGCCGGATGAAGTCTAGAAGTTGGAGGCTTTCTTGCAGTTAAAGATGGAAGGATCTGAGATCGAGGCCTACACTACGAGGTCTTACGAGTTGGCGACACTTTGCCCTGGCATGATCGATCCGCCGATCAAACGAATTGAGTTTTATCAGCGTGGCTTGGTTCCGGAGATACAAAGCATGGTGACTGCTATAAACCTCACCACTATCCAGCAGGTTATTCGATTGGCTCACAAGCTTACTAACCAAGTAGTGGAGCAGGGAAAGCTACCCAAATATGGCACTGTGGCAAGCGTGCCTGACAATTAACGCAAGTGGGACAACTCTGGCAACAAGGGATCTTTGTCAAACAGCCAATCTCAGCAACATCAACAGCAACAACAACACACTCAGCAGCATCAACATCCACAGTAGCAAAGGAAGTTTGACAACAATCGTAACTTTAATCAGTCATCCTCCTCATCCCAAGGACAAG
Source organism: Flaveria sonorensis (assembly GCA_025506505.1). Classification (NCBI taxonomy): domain Eukaryota; kingdom Viridiplantae; phylum Streptophyta; class Magnoliopsida; order Asterales; family Asteraceae; genus Flaveria; species Flaveria sonorensis. The sequence continues at coordinate 48,495,485 of CM046424.1, read as the reverse complement.
GTGGATTTGTGGGGAAATATCCCAAATGTAACCGATGCAACTATCACCACATGGGCAGGTGTGACAATATTCGATGCCAGCGTTATGGTAAGGCTGGGCACGCAGCAAAGGATTGCTGTGGTGAGTTGATAAAGAAGACTCAGCAATCCCAAGAAACACCAAAAGGTTGCTTTGAATGTGGAAAGGAAGGACACTACAAGAGGAATTGTCCTCAGTTGAAGAAGAACGGGAATGGTGCTGGAAATGGTGGAAAGAACAACAACAACAACAATAATGGCAATGGTGACAATAATGGTGGCAACAACGGTGGAGCTAAAGGGAGAGCCTTTGTCATGGGTTCAGGTGAGGCTCTAAACGACCCTACTACTATTACTGGTAAATTTTCTGTTTACGGTCGTTTTGCTACTGTATTGTTTGACACTGGAGCCGATAGAAGTTTTATCTCTACTAAGTTTAGTAGCCTCTTAAGTGATATGCCTTCTCCATTGGAATCTAAATATATGGTAGAATTTGCTGATGGTAAGCAAATTCACATGACACACATCCTTAGGGGTTGCAAGATAGAACTTGCTGGTCATACTTTTGACATCGATCTCATGCCTGTTACGCTTGGGAGTTTTGATGTGGTCGTGGGCATGGATTGGCTTTTCGAGAAGCAGGCGGAAGTCATTTGCCACAAGAAGGTTATCCGCATTCCTCTCCTGGACAGGGAAATTCTCTTGGTTAATGGCTAGAAAAGTGGTGCTATGATAGGCATCATATCATACATGAAGGCACAGAAGTTGTTACGCAAAGGTCGCTTAGCTATATTAGCTCTTGTGACTGACAAGCAACTGGAGGAAAAGAAGAAAGAGAATATTCAGCTAGTTTGTGACTTTCAGGAGGTGTTTCCAGAGGATCTACCTGGATTACCCCCTCATCGTCAAGTTGAGTTCCAGATTGATTTGACTCCCGGAGCCGCTCCGATAGCGAGAGCACCTTACCGGTTAGCTCCGAATGAACTACAGGAACTATCTGCTCAACTGCAAGAGTTGTTGGATAAAGGGTTTATCCGACCGAGCTCATCCCCTTGGGGAGCACCTGTTCTCTTTGTCAAGAAAAAGGATGGCACATTTTGAATGTGTATCGACTACAGAGAACTGAACAAGGTTACAGTCAAGAACAAATACCCTTTACCTCGTATAGATGATTTGTTTGATCAACTTCAAGGATCAAGCTATTATTCTAAGATTGATTTGAGGTCTGGTTATCATCAACTGAGAGTTCGAGAGGAAGACATCTCGAAGACATCATTCCGTACATGTTATGGTCATTATGAGTTCTTGGTCATGCCATTTGGGTTGACAAATGCACCAGTAGTATTCATGGATCTCATGAATCGTGTGTGCAAACCCTATCTTGATCGATTTGTTATTGTGTTCATCGATGACATATTGATCTACTCAAGGACCAAGGAAGAACATGAGGAGCACTTACGTTTAATCCTGGAATTACTCAGGAAAGAACAATTGTACGCCAAGTTTTCTAAGTGTGAATTTTGGATACGTGAAGTACAATTTTTGGGTCATATTGTTAACAAGAAAGGAATACATGTTGATCCAACAAATATTGAGGCAATAAAGAATTGGTCGATTCCCAAGACGCCCAGTGAGATATGACAGTTTCTTGGACTGGCAGGATATTACCGATGTTTCATTGAAGGATTTTCTAAGATCGCTCAACCCCTTACAGCCTTGACTCATAAAGGGGCAACGTATAAATGGGGTGATAGTCAGGAGTCTGCTTTTCAGTTGTTGAAACAGAAACTATGTAGCGTACCGATATTGGCATTACCAGAGGGAAGTGATGACTTTGTAGTTTATTATGAAGCTTCTGTTCAAGGACTTGGTTGTGTCTTGATGCAGCGAGGTAAAGTGATAGCTTACACCTCGAGACAACTGAAGGTTCATGAGAAGAACTATACCACCCATGACTTGGAGCTGGGTGTGGTAGTTTTTGCCTTAAAGATCTAGAGACATTACTTGTACAGTACCAAGTGCATGATTTACACCAATCACAAGAGTCTTCAGCATATCTTTGAGCAAAAGGAATTGAATATGAGGCCAAGATGCTGGGTGGAATTATTGAACGACTATGATTGTGCTATCAAATACCATCCGGGAAAAGCTAATGTAGTCGCTGACGCGCTGAGTAGGAAAGAAACTGCTAAGCCTAGACGTGTGCGAGCTTTATAACTTACCTTTAGCACACAGTTATCGAAACAAATCCGAGAGGCTCAGACAGAAGCTTTGACAGCAGAAAACATTGGGTCTGAATCGTTAAGGGGAATGGAAAAACAATTGGAAATAAAGGCGGATGGAATTCGTTACTTCATGGACAGACTTTGGGTACCTCTGCACGGAAGTCTAAGAGACTCGGTTATGAGTAAGGCACACAAGTCTAAGTACTCTATACATCCTGGATCTGACAAGATGTATCATGATCTAAAGGCGTACTACTGGTGGCCTAACATGAAGGCGGATGTAGCTACATATGTGAGGAAGTGCCTGAACTGCTCAAAGGTAAAAGTGGAGTATCAGAAACCATCTAGGCTATTATAACAACCTGAGATCCCTATGTGGAAGTAGGAACAAATCTCAATGGATTTCATTACCAAGCTACCTCGGACTCCTACTGGTAGTGACACGATATGGGTTATTGTGGACCGATTAATGAAGTTTGCTCATTTCTTGGCAATAAGGGAAATAGACAAAATGGAGAAATTAACCCGACTTTATTTAAAGGAGATAGTTTCAAGACATGGTGTATTGGTTTCAATCATTTCTGACCGCGATGCTCATTTTATATCGCACTTCTGGCAGTCGTTGCAGAAATCCTTGGTACGCGGTTAGACATGAGTACTGCTTATCACCCGCAAACCGATGGTCAAAGTGAGCGTACTATACAGACGTTAGAGGACATGCTACATGCTTGTGTGATTGACTTCGGGAATAACTGGGAAGTTCACCTACCATTGGTGGAATTTTCTTACAACAACAGTTATCACACTAGCATAAAGGCAGCACCTTTTGAAGCTTTGTATGGGAGAAAATGTAGATCACCAGTTTGTTGGGCTGAAATTGGTGATAGCCAGCTAACGGGTCCTGAGTTGGTACACGAGACCACTAAGAAGATTGTACAAATAAGGAACCGTATGGCTGCAGTGCGCGACAGACAGAAAAGTTATGCTGATAAGCGCGGAAACCTCTAGAATTTCAGGTTGGTGACAAAGTCTTATTGAAAGTCTTATCGTGGAAAGGCGTGATTCGGTTTGGTAAAAGAGGAAAGCTAAATCCGAGATACGTTGGACCATTTGAGATATTGGAAAGAATAGGTCCAGTGGCCTATCGACTAGCCCTACCTGATTTATTGAGTGGAATCCATGATGTATTTCATGTCTCAAATTTGAAGAAGTGTTTAACCAACAAAACAATGATCGTACCGCTTAAGGAAGTCCAAGTAGATGAACAATTACGCTTCATTGAGGAACCAGTCAAGGTGATGGATCATGAGGTAAAGACACTAAAGCAAAGCAAGATACCCATAGTCAAGGTTCGTTGGAACTCGAGACGTGGACCGGAATTCACATGGGAACGTGAGGACCAGATGAAGCTTAAGTATCCTCAACTATTTGAAAAGACGATGCCAACCGGCGAAGGTATTGATTTAAATTTCTGGACGAAATTTCTTTCAACATGGGGATGATGTGACAACTCACCCGAAACTCACTCGATTACTTTATGCCAATGCAGTAGACCAGTGATGGAGCACATACCATGTAACGCAATTTTGGGGACGAAAATTTTTTCAACATTGGGATAATGTGACATCCGGTAATTTTTCGTTACCAAACCCCGTTAGTTCCGTTAATTCTTGCATACACGTGTCGTGAGCACACACTAGTTGTCGTTGAACGTTGGTGACCTAATAATAATTAATAATGATAAATAGATAATTATTTAACTAATAATGTTGGTTATTAGTTGTGCTTATGCGATTTAAATATTATTTGTGGATTTTATCTTGTAACATGCCAACGTGTGTATTTAATTCGTGTATTTTGTAACTAGTGAAAACAATGCATATGATTATTATTGTTGATTAATAATTTTTATATTATTAAGTTAAAACCTTGTAAAAAGTAATTAAAAGATTAGTTTTAATAAAATGAAAAACAATAGGGGTTTAAAAGGTAAATATGATTAAGTAAATAAAAAAAACCCAACCCTAGCCCCCACACACCCCATCGGCCGCGACTCCCCTTTAAACACACACACACTTGTGAAATCGACCAAGAACAAGCAAGAAACCATCGGATTTGATCGAATACAAGCAATAGATACGTTGGAAGCATCGAATCTTGTCCATTACACGTTTAAAGGTTAGATTTTTATGGGTTTTTCATGTATTTTGTGGCTGAGAGTTGTAGTTCGAATTGGATGAATTGGATGTCGATTTTGGCTTATTTGATGGTTATGTGATGTTAGTTAGATTGCATATATGCTAGTTTACTTGGATTGTGCAAGAAAGTTGCGATTTTGATGCGTTGTTCATATGTTACTAATAATAGTAACTTTAATTGCATGAAAATGGTTATTTGATGATGAATTGATGTTACTAGGGTGTTTATGATGTTGTATGGATGTTAGAATGATGATGATTATGCTAGGAATCCAAGAATTGATAATGTAGTTCATACATTGCCAAAAGTCGAAACTTTTATGTATGAAGAGTTGTGGTTGGATGGTTTGCAAGTGTTTGATGAATGCTTATGATCTCTATGAGCTAGATAGGGTATGTTATTGGTGATTATGTGTTGTAATTCATGAAAGAATAGATTTTGGGATGCACTTTCCCAAAAGGGAAACTTTATTTGCACAAAATCTTGGATATGATGATTCGGGCATGTTTGTGACATTATCATGCTAGCATGTTCATGGATGATTTCTAATATGGTGGAATGAATTGTTTGGGTTGTATGAATACTTGTTTGGTTATTTGGGGATTTGACCTCTTGGTGGTTATATATGGTGATGGATCTTATGGGTTATGATAGGACTATTGTTTGGGGTTGTAATAGATCACTGTTGAATGTTCTGGTTGGCATGAATTCTGTTGATTAGTGTGATGATGATTGTCATACATGCGTGCGAATCTAAGGCCCCTACTTAGTAGGATTGGCAGGATTTAGGGTGTGAAGTCGTGAGTGGCTTCACATGGCATGTTATGCATGATTTGATTCTGTGTATGATACACTAGTGATGGTATAACTATGTTAAGCATGATGATTACTTGAGATTCGCATGACTTGTATGAAAATCTGGTTGTATGATGATCTAGATAGTACATATGGCTAATGAGGTGGCATACGCGAACAGCTTGTATGATAACCTTGTATGATGAACTGTCATGTTTGATTGAATGTAATTTCACCTATGATGTCACCAACGGGTCAAATGGGTCAACTGGGTCAATGTGTCTTGTTTTTCCAAAACCTTGAGTTCTTTAGCTTATAGAGCACTTAGGGTTTCATAATGGTTTTATGTACACATACTCATGTACTTGCGTGTTCTAGGTAACCTCTAAAGGTTGTCTGTCCTCTCTTTTAATTTAAGCTCTTAAGTTCTTTCTTGTGCACACCAGGTGAGTTCATGCCCCACTCTTTTTCATACTCTCTTTTGGGGGAGATAGCATACTGGTTTTACAAATGCTTTATTAATATGAGTTGTGTATAGTATGATATAATGCTGAATACCATGAAAGTCCTCACACTTTCGGATTGTTAATAATGTTAATTAGCGGGAAAACTTGGGTAGTACTATTGGGTCTGACGAGCCCCACCTGTGCGACTCGAGGTCAACCGGGTGCAATTTTGTCCTAATACAAACATCGTCACGACCTGGTAAGTCATTAAGAATTTCTTAATGCTGATAACCACTCCATAGAAGACAACATAAATGATGTCACACACTCATTGGATCTATTCTCACTTTATAAGTGTGCGAATGTGGTGGGTGATACTTCATTGCCAGAACTAAATTTCTCAATTTAGATCTTTCCAATCAATTTGTTGTGATCCCTCAACTAAGGATCCACAAGTCACACCCCACTACAAACATCATTGGAAATGTTGATACAGGGGTGAGAATAACAGGACAAACCCATGAAAAAAATGTTTGTCTACACTCTTGCTTCTTGTCCCAAGTAGAGCTAAAGAAAGTTGATGAGGCTTTAAAAGATAGAAGCTGGGTTGAAGCAATGCAAGAGGAGCTACTTCAATTCAAAAGACAGAAGGTTTGGAAGCTATGTCCTCTTCCTCATGGGAAGACTACCATAGGAACCAAGTGGGTTTTTCGGAACAAGAAAGATGATAGAGGACTTGTCATCAAGAACAAGGCAAGACTAGTTGTTCAAGGGTACACACAAGAAGAGGGAATTGATTACACAGATGTTTTTGCTCCTGTGGCAAGACTTGAAGCTGTAAGAATATTCCTAGCTTTTGCTGCATCCAAGGATTTCAAAGTCTACTAACTTGATGTCAAGTGTGCTTTTCTGTATGGGGTGTTTGATGAAGAGGTGTATGTCAAACAACCACCTGGCTTTGCAAACCCAGATCATTCTGAATATGTCTGCAAGCTTGATAAATCTCTTTATGGGCTACACCAAGCTCCAAGAAAGTGGTATGAGACACTATCTCAGTATCTCGTTAACATGGTTACAAGAGGGGTACTATAGATGGAACTCTCTTCATCAAAGGAACAGGGAATGACTTAATGCTGGTTTAAGTATATGTGGATGACATCATTTTCGGGCCAACTAATCCAAAGCTCTATAAAGACTTTGAGAGGCTGATAAAGAATAGATTTGAAATGAGTGCCATGGGGGAACTCAAATTCTTTCTGGGAATTCAAGTGAAGCAAGTTGATAATGGCATCTTCACAAGTCAGTCAAAGTATGTACAAGACATACTTACAAGAATCAAAATGATTGATTGTAAGGTTGCTAAGACACCCATAGCCAGAAACCACTCCTTTGGACCTGATCTTGAGGGGGAGTGTGTGGATGAACATCTTTACAGGGCTATGATTGGGTGTCTTATGTAACTCATAGCCAGTAGGCCTGATATCATGTTTGCCACATGCATCTGTGCAAAATATCAAGCAAACCCCAAGATGTCACACATGGTTGTTGTCAAGAGGATTCTTAGATATCTCAAAGGTGCTCCCAAGCTTGGCCTTTTGTATCCAAAGAGTTCTGACTTCAATCTGTATGCTTCTATAGATATTGACTATAGTGATTGCAACATGACTGCAAAGTCTACATCTGGGGGATGTCAATTCCTTGGTGGAAGGATTGTCACATGGCAATGCAAGAAACAACCCTGTGTGTTTGCATCAACTGCTAAAGCTGAATACATTGCTGCTGCAAGCTGCTATGCTCAAGTGCTTTGGATTCAGAATCAGATGCTGGACTATGGATTCAACTTCAAAGAGACTCCCATCCATAAAGACAACAACAGTGCTATCTCTATTACACAGAATCCTGTGCAGCACTCAAGGACCAAACACATCAACATGAGGTATCATTTGATTCAAGATAACTTTGAAAAGGGATTAATCAAACTAGTCAAAGTTAACACAAATGAACAATATGCTGATCTGTTCACTAAAGCTTTTGATGAACAGAGATTTAAATATCTTGTATCAGCTATTGGGATGATTAACTTTGAGTAGATTTTCTTAAAAACTTAAATCGACTTTATTTCTAAAACCTGTGTGTCTTAAGTTGTCTATTTTATCACCTTAATTAGCCATGTTTACTTTGGAAGAAAAACTTTAAAATGATATTCCTTAGATTTTTGAAAATTTCTCAGAACATTTTCTTTCGAAAGATTTTAAGTTGCCTTTGGAAGAAATTTATGTCTTCAAATCAAATAACTACTTATAAGAAAGTTACCTTCGAAAGAAATTCTGAGAATATCTTCCGAAGTTTAAATATACTTCTAAGTACTTACATGTATTTGAAGGACAAATATCTTCCGAAAGCAATTAAGTCTCAGAAGATATATTCTCTTTAGAATAAAACTCCCAAGTCTTAATATCTTCCGAAACCAAATATGTGTCGGAAGAAAAATTCTCTAAGTATTTTTCTTCCGAAGCCAAATTTTCACAACTCTTAAGAATATCTTTCGAGGCCAAATTGGCTTCGGAAGCTTTTTCTTAAAACTTCCAAAGCAAAATAACCATCGAAAGATTTTCAACTTCCAAGAAAACTACCTTTTTGGGCACTTTTTCAGAGGTGGGACCGATATCCGGATTTTAAAGTTTATCCTTTTGCTTTAACTTTGTCTCAAATCCATTTCATATATATTCTCACAATGGTTCCCCCTCTTCTCACTCTCCTCTTCATCTGCATTTCTCTAACCTAATTTCACCCACAAACCGCCTTCGTTCTTATCTTCCTTCGTCACAAAGCTACTTCAAATGGCCAACCTTGACCGCAAAAACCAACCCGATTTTTCCATGCATCTTCACAGGCAATATAATCAGGTTGCTCTGTTAGACTCTGAGAAAGATCTAGGTTTCTCAGAGGTTTCTCATTACCTTTCTTTGTCCAACTACTTCACCTCCATCACTATTGATCCTCCTCTCTATGAGGATCTCTTGTTGGAGTTCTGGAGGACCTGCCAAGGGGTCACCATGGATGGGGAGAAGGCACTGTCTGCCACAGTGCAGGGGAGGACAATCTTCATCACTCCAGTCACCATAAACACTCATCTTCAGCTGGATGATGTAGAAGGTGATTTGTCCTTTCCCAAAGCTGCTGTTAACCACTCCTTTGAGCAGATGGGCTATGAAGGTGACTTCTCAGTCAAGACCTTCAGAAAGGGGAAGGTCTCCTCTCAGTGGAAGTGTCTCCTCCATGTTGTCATACACAGCTTATCCAACAAGAATAGAGGTTGGGACCAGATTCCAGAAGACCTCTCCTTTATAGTCTATGAGATGGTTCAGGGGGTCAAGTTCATGTATTCATAATTTGTTTATACAAATTTACTTGCAAACTTAGACTCCCTAGACTATTACATGTTCCCTAGATATGTCCAGCACATTCTCAACTGTGAACTGGGCACACAGTTGAGGGGAACAGGTAATATTCTAAAACTGGGACAAATGAAGCCCGGCATCTTCAAAACCATGAGGAAGCCAACTGTTGGCTTCTCTAGGGTAGAAACAGCCCTAGTCCTAAAAATTTTAGAGCTCATTGCTCAAGGTGACAACCTAGCAGCACCAGCTAGTGTTGAACCCACACCTTCTACCTCCCAACCACAAATACAGCCTATAATAACCATCACCTACTAGAGAAAAACCAAATGAACCCCTGCATATGCTACTCAGCTTGTGCAGGCCCCCATATCACCACCCATGCAGGAGGAAGTTGAAACTCGAGCTCCCACTTCCCCTGAGAAGCAAACCACTCCCATCTCTCAAATGATCAGTGCTGAGGTTCCTCATGCTCAGCCTGATGAGCTCACAACCCCAACAGCCTTTAGCCTTCACTCAGAGTCTTAACACTCTTGTAAACAACCTTCCGGGGATAGTAACCATCCCCAGTCGCTGGATCTAAACCAACCAATCCCCAGCCTTGACTTCTATTGTGATAAAGACATGGGCTTCAGTGAGTACCATGAGTCTCTCTTATCCACCCCTACTCAAGGAGAGATTAGTACTCCTGTCTCACCCATGTCTAGCCCACATCATCCACCCACCACTTAGGTGGATCTTCTTGAACCTGTTCAGGAGATCCATATGGAAGAGGCTCTCACTTTAGAAAGTGATTACATCATTCAAACCTCAATCATGGCAACCCAGCCTCTTGACACTTCTCTTGAAGTTGTCATGATACAGGGGAAATCCAGCAGCCAAGAACAACATGCTGGTGATGAGGAAGAAGACCTTGGTCCTATTTTCTCATCCCCCCATGATTCTTCTGATGAAGATGAGGGGAGTATGAAACTAAAGGTGCACAAACTGACTAAAACTTGCACCTATTTAGTCTCTAAGATTAGTCACCTGGAATCTCAGGTGACTATCTTACAAAGGAGGGTCAATGACCAGCAACTTGAGATCACTAATCTTAAGGGCAAGTTAGCTGAGTGACCACTCAGGAGAACTCAACCAGTTCCACAAGAACCTGTGAATGTGACAGACTCAACCCCCAGCTCACTTATGCAAGAAAGTGATGCTACAAAAAAGTGGGAGAAAGTCCAAACAGTTACAGAACCTGGGAGTTCTTCTTAGAGTATGGACGTTGAGGATTCACCACCCTCACTTGCAATAGTCCATACTCAGCAACCTCCTCAAGTCCATATTGATGTGGACTCACTCATACATAGCCTGTTTAAGGAGGGTATACATAGAGCCATGCCTACCCCATCTCTTCACTCTGAGAACACAATCATGGGATGGAGGTACGACACGGAAAGAAGGGCTCTTGTCATCTCTAGAGGTCAGGGTCAACAGGAAATCTTCAATTTTTCAAACCTGAGTTTCTATGAGTGCATCCATCTGATTGATCTTCCACTTGTCAACCCAAGTCAAAACAGACAAGCTGAAAGATTAGCAGATTGGATTCAAGGAAAGGTGCTAGAAGAGTTCAAGATAAGATCAAGATTATATAGACAGAGGCTAGCAAGTGAGATTTTTAGTCAACTGGATGTTGAGGTGGACCCTAAGATTAGCTTTGAAGGGGAATCCTTGACTGAAGGCCCAGAAGTTGAACTTGTGAACCTTGAGACAGGATCTCCTTCAGCACCCAATACCCTTAGTGAGGCACCAGCTAATGAAGGTGCTTCACATCTTCTCTCTGGCAAGATCTTGACTAATGTACAAAGCAATGAAGGCCAAAGGTTTCTTCACCCTGAGTCACCAAGGCCTGTGCGTGATAAAAGGAAAAGGAAGATGACCTCTGAGGAGATAGAGGAGGAGAAGAGAGAGAGGAAGAGGAAGCTAAGTGGAGAGAGTTCAAGAGGATCTCTAGGCTTTATGGAAGCTGCTATCTGGGTTGCCCTCGGGCCAAACACTCAGATGATGAGTTGAGGGCTGCCAAGCTAAACTACCTAGGGTCCAGGAACTATAACATTGATGAACTCATATCTCTCCCTTTAGATGAGTTGAATGAACTAGCTGATAATGAGTTGTCAAAGGAGGGAAGGAGGCAGAGGATGCATCATTGCTCCTCAAGATCAAGGAAGAAAGGAGACTAAAAAGGCTCTACAAACATGCTCCTGTCCTCTCCCCAGTTCAAGAAAGTCCTGAAAAAGAGGATGTGACAACTGCACAACCTCAGGTAGACAAGGAAGCTGAAAGAATAAACATGATCAACAACCTGAGTGCCACAGGACTCTATCAGGCATCTGCACTTCTTCCCTTATTATTTGAGTATATAGAATTTTAATATCTAAAGCAGCTAGAGGAACAAGCTACAAAAGAAAGAAAAGTTGCTAAGAGAAAATTAAGGGAAGAAGCTGCAACGTCAAGAGCCATCATCCACAAAAGCCAAAAGAAGTCTGAAGACAGACAAAGGATGATGAGCTTCTTGAAGCTGTACGAATTCTCCAGAAGAAGGCTTGGTCCTATGTCTCTATCCACTATGGATGAGCATATAAGCGTGATAAAGCAAAAGATCAAAAAGGGAGAGCTTGTAGACTTGCATTCTCCACCAAGTCCAGCTCAACCTGAAGTTGAGGTAAGGTTGAACCCCCTGAGACAACACAACCTGAACCTAGAGCTTCATCTTAGCAAACTTTTTTTTCTGATTCACAACAGGGTCCTCTTCTCTCTCCTTCTGAACCTGTGAGAGAAGAGAACCCAACTGAGAAACACACAACAGAACAATCTGGCGCTGAAGGATGGCCAAGAAAAGTGTTTCAAAGAAGAAGAAGACCAAGGCATCCACCTCTGCAGGATCATGTGAAGGGTGGTCAATACAATCAGTCTCATAATAAGGAGAGGTTTAGAACACTTAACAGTTCAAATAGGGAACTGGGTTTGAGTATGATGATACTAAGAACACAAGTAAGTAGTGAGATAGAACTAAGAACAAGAACAAACAAGTATAGTTTTCAAGGATGCTGTATATTGCTCTCAAGTTCTATTACAAGTGTTTTTAAAGCATATTCGAATTACAAGGACCTGAAACACTTTATACTACATCCTACAACCGTCAATACATAGAAAGACAGTTGGAAACACTAATCTAGACAACAAGATCAATGTAGAGTCAAAAGGCAGATTGACTTTTGACTAGTGACTATGACATGCCATAGCTCGCATCCTTTTCTAATATAAAAAGGTTTACAGGCAAAAAAGTAGGAAGTTACACAGAAAGACCATATTCTACTGTTTACAAAAGCATGGACTTTTCACCAACTCATACAAGTTGGTGAGTCTTTAGAGTTGCAGCAGAAAGTGTGTCAGCTTTAAGTAAAGTGGATCAGAGAAAGCATGTCTTCTCTGTCTTCGGAAGAAATCAGTCTTCACAGCAAAATGGCTTCGGAAGACTTTGTCTCTGAAGCTTCGAAAGACTTCGTCTTTGGCTTCGGAAGATTTTGCACTTAGAGTATTTTCTTATGTAGAGTGTAAAACTTCCGAAGTACTTCTACCTTGTACGTCCAGTGCATGCATGCAGGGAGACCCTTGGTTGTTTTGTCTTCTTTGGTTGCATCAGTCTTATAATCTTCTGATATTATCTTACAAACTCCCCCTAGGCTGATGCTACCAAAACAGAGAAGTTCTTCAGATGTTGATAGTCCTCATCAGGATCAAGACCAAGCCTCTCTTCATCATCTGGTTAGGATCCCTCAGACTCTCATAGTATCTTCTCATATCATAAAGATCATGTAAAGGAAGATCAAGCATGTCTTGCCAGAAGTAGACATCTTGTCCTCCTTGATCTCTGATGACATACCATCTGTCAGAATTAGCAGTAAAACTCCAGGACAAGATGGGTCTTCCAATGGCAAGAGGCTCTACTTCCGGAGAACCCATACAGCTTCAAGAAGCTCACCATCTTTTGTGTGTCAGTAGACTTCTTTTGATTTGCTCTAATGGTGGCTCTTGACTTTGCAGCCTCTGCCCTTATCTTCCTCTTAATAGCTTTTTGCTCTTTGAGCACTTCTTGCTCAAGCTGCTTGAGGTATTCAAATTTAATGTATTTATAGGATAAGGAAAGTAGGTCTGCTACCTGATAGAGGCATGTGGCAGTCAGGTAAGTTATCATGTTTTGTCTATCTTGTTCTCGACCTACCTGAGTTTCTTGCTCAGTAACCACATCCTCTGCCTTAGGGCTTTCTTGAACTATGGAGATGGTAGGAGCTTTGTAGAGTCTTTTCTTCTCTTTTCTTCTTTGATCTTGAGGAGCAATTCTACATCCTCAGCTTCCTTCCTCTCCTTTGACACTTCACTGTCAACCAGTTCATTTAGTTCTTCTAACGAAAGAAAGATAAGTTCATCAACATTGTAGTTCTTATACTCCAGATAGTTCAGTCTGGTTGCCCTCAACTCATCTTCTTGAGTTCTTGGCTTGGGGGCAGCCCTGATAGCAACTTCCATAAAGCTAGGGGTCCCTCTTGAACTCTCTCCTCTTACCTTCCTCTTCCTCTATCTCTTCTCCTCCTCAATCTCCTCAGAGGTAATTTTCCTCTTCCTTTTATCAGCCACTAGCCTGTGTGACTCAGGGTGGAGAGGGCTTTAGCCTTCATTGCTTAGTGTTGCACTTGAGCTCTGGCCAGAGAGAGACTGTGAGACACCTTCACCAGCTGGTGCCTCATTGAGGGTAATACGTGTTAGAGCAGTTTCTATCTTAAGGTTCACAGGTTTAACTACTAGGCCTTTAGCCAAGGTTTCCCCTTCAAAGATAATCTTAGGGTCCACCTTAGCATCCAGTTAACCAACAGCCTTACCTGCTAGCCCCTGTCTATATAGCTTGGATCTCTTCTTGAACTTTTCAAACACCCTTTCTTGAATTCTCTTAGCTAACCTTATAGCTTGCCTGGATTGACTTGGATTGGCAAGTGGCAAGTAAACTAGAGAGAAACTCTCATAGTATCTCAGGTTGAGAAAGTTGAAGACTTCTTGTTGTCCCTAAGACCTAGAGGTTACCAAGGCTCTCCTATCAGCATCATACCTCCATCCCACTATTGGATTTTCAATAGGGTAGGATGTGGTAGATATTTCCCTTGGTATACCTTCCTCAAACAGGCTTTGAATTAGGGAATGAACATCAATATGGGCTTGAGGAGGTTGTTGAGTATGGACAACTGCAAGTGAGGGTGATGAATCCTCTATGTCCATACTCTGGGCAGAACTCCTAGGTTCTGTGGTTGTAGGTAGAACTTTCTCCCCCTTTTTGGTACCATCACCCTCTTGCACAGGGGAGCTAAGGGTTAGGTCCACCACATCCACAAGTTCTTATGGACCTGATTGAGTTTGCCTGATAGGTCTCTCAGCTAACTTGCCCTTGAGATCGGTGATCTTAAGTTGCTGGTCACTGACCTGTCTTTGTAAGGTAGCCACCTGAAATTCCAGGTGACCTATCTTAGAAACCAAATAGGTGCAGATTTTTGACAGTTTTTGCACCTTTAGTTGCATACTCCCCTCATCTTCATCAGAATAATCATAGGGGGATGAGAGAATAGGACAAAAGTTTTTTCCTCACTACAAGCTTGTGTTTCTTGCCTGCAAGATTTCCCCTGCACACTGATAGATTCAATAGAAGTGTCAATGGGTTGTGTTGCCATGGTTGAGGTCTTAATGATGTAATCACTTGCAGAAGTGAGAGCCTCTTCCATATGGACTTCCAGGATATGTTCAGGAAGGTCCACCTCAGTTGTGGGAGGATGATGTGGGCTTGATATGGGTGATTCAGGAGTACTCATCTCTCCTTGAGCAGGGGTGGAGAAGAGAGATTCATGGTACTCACTGAATCCCATATCCTTATCATCATAGAATTAGAGGTTTGGGATGGGTTGGTTTAAGTCTAACGACTAGGGATGGTAGCTTTCCCCTGAATGTTGATCACTTGAGTTTGAGACTCAAAGTGATGGCTTGAGGCTGGGGTAATGAGCTCATCAGGCTGAGCATGAGGAACCTCAGCACTGATCAAAGAAAATATAGGAGCCATATGCTCCTCAAGAGAAGTGGGAGCTCTTGTTTCCACTTCCTCCTGCATGGGTAGTAATATGGGGGTCTACTCAACCTGAGTATACTAAGTAGGGGTTCGTTTGGATTTTCTGATGTTGGTGATGGTGATTTGTGGCTGTATGGGTGGTTGTGATGTAGAAGGTATGGGTTTAACATTGACTGGTGATACCAAGTTTTCACCTTGAGCAATGAGCTCTAACATTTTTAGGACTAGAGCTGTTTCTATCCCTAAGAAGCCAACAGTGGACTTTCACATTATTTTGAAGATGCCGGGCTTCATCTGTCCCAATTTAAGAGTATTACTTGTTCCCCTTAACTGTGAGACTAGTTTAAAGTTAAGAATGTGTTAAACATATCTAGGGAACATATAGTACTCTAAGTACTTGAACTTGACCCCTTGAATCATCCCATGGACTATGTACGATAAATCCTCAGGAATTTGGTCCCAAACTCCATGTTTGTTGGATAGAGAGTGGATTACTACATGGAGGAGGTACTTTCATTAAGAGGAAACCTTACCCATCTTGAAGGTTCTGACAGAGTTGCCCCCTTCATAACCCATCTACCGGAATAAGTTGTTTACAACAGATTTGGGGAAGGACAACTCGCCTTCAGCATCATCCAGCCTCAAATGAGAGTTTATGGTGGCTGGAGTGATGAAAATTCCCTTCCCCTGCATTGTGGCAGATAGTGCCTTTTCATAGTTCAAGATGACCTCTTAGCAGGTGCTGCAAAACTCTAGGAGTTGTTCTTCATACAATGGAGGGTCTATTATAAGTGCGGTAAGGTAGTTTGAGAGAGATAAGAAGTGGCAAACATCTGAGAAACCTGAATCTTTCTCAGATGATAACAAAGCAACTTGATTGTGTTGCCTGTGTAGATGCATGGAAAAATTTGGTTGGTTTTGGGGATCAGGGTTGGCCGTTTGAGTAGCTTACAAGTGAAGGAAGCTAAGAACAAAGTCGGTTTGGGGATGAATTTAGGGTTTGAACTTTTGCCGATAAAGAGGAAGGTGAAAGAGGGGGAACCACTATATGAATATATATATATATATATATATATATATATATATATATATATATATATATATATATATATATATATATATATATATATATATATATATATATATATATGGTAAGGATTTGAGACAAAGTTAATGCAAAAGGATAAACATTGAAACCTTGATGTCAGTCCCACCTCTGAAAAAGTACCCAAAAAGGTAGTTTTCTCGGAAGTCTAAAATATTCCGAAGGTAATTTGTCTTCGGAAGGTTTGAGAAAACTTTCAAAGCCAATTTGACTTCGGAAGATATTCCTTAGTTTTACAAGAATTTGTTTCAGAAGAAAAATTCTTAGAGTATTTTTACTTTTTAGACAAAATTTACTTCGGAAGAATCAAATATCGTAAATTTAATTCAAAAAGAGAATAAAGCTTTCGAGACTTAATTGCATTTGGAAGAAAATAGTCATTCAAAACATTTAAGTACTTAGTGACGGATTTAAGCTTCGGAAGATATATCAAAATTTTTTCCAAAGGTATACTTCTCAGAAGTAGTTATTTGTTTTGAAGACGTAATTTTATTATGAAGACAACTTGATGTTTTCTGAAAGAAAACATATATAAAATTTTTAAAATTCTAAGGAATATCATTTTGAAAAATTTCTTCCAAAGTAAACTGGGCTTATATAAGTGATAATATAGACAACTGATAATATAGACAACCTAAGACACGCATATTTGAAAAAGTAATCTTGAATTTAGTTTAAGAAAATCTACTCAAAGTTAATCATCCCAATAGCTGATACAAGATACTTAAATCTCTATTCATCAAAAGCCTTTATGAACAGATCAGCATATTGTTCATTGTATTAACTTTGACTAGTTTCATCAATCCTTTTTTAAAAAGAATCTCTAATCAAATGATACATGTTGTTGATGTGCTTTGTCTTTGAGTGCTGCACAGGATTCTCTGTATTAGAGATGACACTGTTGTTGTCTATGTGGATGGGAGTCTCTTTGAAGTTGAATCCATAGTCCAGCATCTGGTCATGGAGTACTGCACAGGATTCTCTGTAATAGAGATAGCACTATTGTTGTCTATATGGATGGGAGTCTCTTTGAAGTTGAGTCTATAGTCCAGCATCTGATTCTGAATCCAAAGCACTTGAGCACAGCAGCTTGCAGCAGTAATGTATTCAGCTTCAGCAGTTGATGCAGAGACACAGGATTGTTTCTTGCATTGCCATGAGACAATACTTCCACCAAGGAATTAACATCCCCCTGATGTAGATTTTGCATTCATGTTGCAGCCACCATAGTCACTATCTGTATAAGCATACAGATTGAAGTCAGAACTCTTTGGATACCAAAGGCCAAGCTTGGGAGCACCTTTGAGATATTTAAGAATCCTCTTGACAGCAACCAGGTGTGACATCTTGGGGTTTGCTTGATATCTTGCATAGATGCATGTGGCAAACATGATATCTGGCCTACTAGCTGTGAGGTTCTAAGAGACCCAATCATAGCCCTATAAAGATGTTCATCCACACACTCCCCCTCAAGATCATGTCCAAGGGAGTGGTTTATAGCTATGGGTGTCTTAGCAACCTTACAATCAGTCATGTTGAATCTTGTAAGTATGTCAATACATACTTTGACTGACTTATGAAGATGCCATTGTCAACTTGCTTCACTTGAATTCCCAGAAAGAATTTGAGTTCCCCCATGGCACTCATTTCAAATCTATTCTTCATCAGCCTCTTAAAGTCTTTGTAGAGCTTTAGATTAGTTGGCCCAAAGATAATGTCATCCACATATACTTGAACCAGCATTAAGTCATTCCCTGTTCCTTTAATGAAGAGAGTTCCATCTATAGTACCCCTCTTGTAACCATGTTGATAGAGATACTGAGATAGTGTATCATACCACTTTCTTGGAGCTTGGTGTAGTCCATAAAGAGCTTTATCAAGCTTGCAGACATAATCAGGATGATCTGGGTCTGCAAAGCCAGGTGGTTGTTTAACATACACCTCTTCATCAATCACCCCATACAGAAAAGCACACTTGACATCAAGTTGGTAGACCTTGAAATCCTTGGATGCAGTAAAAGCCAAGAATATTCTTACAGCTTCAAGTCTTGCCACAGGAGAAAAAACATCTGTGTAATCAATTCCCTCTTCTTGTGTGTACCCTTGAACAACTAGTCTTGCCTTGTTCTTGATAACAAGTCCTCTATCATCTTTCTTGTTCCAAAAAACCCATGTGGTTCCAATGGTAGTCTTCCCATGAGGAAGAGGACATAGGTTCCAAACCTTTTGTCTTTTGAATTGAAGCAGCTCCTCTTGCATTGCTTCAACCCAGCTTCTATCTTTCAAAGCGTCATCAACTTTCTTTGGCTCTACTTGGGACAAGAAGCAAGAGTGTAGACAAACATTTTTGTCATGGGTTTGTCCTTTTGTTCTCATCCCTGTATCAACATTTCCAATGATATTTGTGGTGGGGTGTGACTTGTGGATCCTTAGTTGAGGAATCACAGCAAGTTTATTAGAAAGATCCAAATTTGAGAAATTTAGATCTGGCAATGAAGTATCACCCACCAAATCAACACACATATCAAGTGAGACTTGATCCAATGAGTGTGTGACATCAATTATGTAATCTTCTATGGAGTGGTTATCAGCATCAAGAAATTCTTAATCACTGTCACCACCTCCATTTCCTCCTACATTTGAAGCTCCTTCACCTGCGTTTTGAACCTTTGAGCTGGAATTTGAAGGCATCTCAGATGTATCAGCTGAATTTGTCATGTTTGTACTGATAGGATATTCATTTGCAGGGTTAGTTACAACTGGAGCTGAAGTAGTATTCTTGCTTTGTCTTCTGTTGATATGTTACCTATAGATCCTGAAACATCCTCACAAGACTTTTTAAAATAGTTGGTAACTAAATCAAGATCAAATAGCCAAAGAACCTTTCACACTGGGAGTGTGCTCGTTGAAGTTCACATTGGCTAACTCCTCAACTACTCTAGTTCTGAGATTGTATACTCTATAAGCCTTAGCTTGAGAAGAGTATCCAATAAAATATCCATCATCTGATTTCTCAGCAAACTTGGATACCTGATCTTTGGTATTCAAGATGGTGCATGGACATCCAAATGACCTGAGAAATCAATGAATGGTCTCCTTTTATACCACAGCTCATAAGGAGTTTTACCATGAGTCTTAACTACTAAAACTCTGTTCTGTACATAGTAGGCTGGAGTCAGACAGCATGGTTCTTGCAGCCTCAATAAGTGTCATGTTTCTCCTCTCAGCAACACCGTTTTGCTGAGGAGTCCTGGGAGCACTATATTGTCTTGTAATACCTTTTTCATCACAAAATGTATCAAGGATTTGGTTCTTAAATTATGTTCCTCGATCATATCTTATGGTCTTGACCTTGTGATCAGATTGATTTTCAATTTTCAAAATGAAATTCTTTAAGATCTCAGGAGTCTAATCCTTAGTTCTAAGGAAAAAGACCCAAGTGAATCTTGTGAAGTCATCTGTGATCACTAAACAATATGAGGTCCTTCCTAAACTCATTACACTGGTGGGGCTAAAGAGATCCATATGTAATAAGTGTAGGGGCTTGTGAGACAATTTGTATTGCTTCCCTTTTAGGCATGCAACACAATGATCATCACTTGTAAACTCTTTCTTTGGCATTCCAGTTACCAAATCATTCTTAATTAATTTATTCATGTTCTTAAAGTTTACGTGACACATTCTTTTATGCTAGAGGAAAGACTCATCACTATTTGCTTTAATTAGAAAGCAAGAAACTTCTTCTGAGGGAGATGTTTCTTGCAAGTCCATATTATACATGTTCCCTTTCCTGGGGGCTCTGAGCAGGATATGCACTTGAGGAATGATCACCCCGGTCTTGAGAACTATGCACTCATGCTCAGTAAAGAGCATGTTGTGTCTCTGATCACAAAATTAGGATACACTCAGTAGATTGTATCCAAGCTCCTTAACAAAATTTACCTTCTCAATGGTGAGCTTATCATTTGTGACCATGCCCCTTCCAGTGATGTAACCACCAGCATCTCCTCCAAAAGCAACTGGTCCTCCATCAATTTTCTCAAAATTTTTAAGCAAAGAACCATTGCCAGTCATGTGCCTGGAACAGCCACTATCAATGATCCACATATTTCCTTGGTCTTTAGTTGTTCCTGCACAAAAAAAAGTGGTTAGTTACACTTGGAAACCCAAGCCTCATTAGTCTTGGCCTTTTCAAAGTTATCTGAAGATAATGTAACAGTAACTAATCCTATATGCAAGCTTTGAGGATCATTAGTTGCTGTTGATGAAGAACTTTTAGTCACCAGGTCTTTCTTCATCTTCCACACCATCTTCAAAAGATTGGACTTGACCTTCAGCACCTCAGAAGTTTCAACAACTTCTGAAGTTTTGGAGACTAGACCTTCGGAAGGTCTTGCTTTCACTACAGCATGCTTCAGTACTTCGGAAGCATTCCTTTCTTTCGAGACCGAATATTCTTCCGAAGGTAAGTTTTCACTTGTCTTCTTCTTCACTTTGGAGCTTCAGAAGGAAACAGATTATCCTTCCAAAGCTAGCTTCTCCTTCTTCTCAAAAGTTTTCTCTTTGATCATGTGGATGGTACTTTTAGGATTATAAATGCAATCCTTAGCCAAATGAGAAGTACTACCACACATGATGTAGTCCATTTGCTTCCTTCTGAGAGTCTTCTTGTAAGAGGATGACTGAACTTGATCACTTTCCTTCTCCATCTTCACCTTCACAAATGATGTAGCAAGCTTCTTAGGGAGAGGCTTGCTCTTGGAGCTGGATTGTTTAGGTTGTGTAGCAGTGGTACACAGCTGATCAGTCTTCTTCTCCTTGTTGAGATGATTTGGACTTGAAGTAGAACTCCTGGTATTAGAGTTCATGGTTGGGTCTTCAACCTTCACCACTTCAAACCCTGCAGAGATAAACACTTATTTCTGCTTAGAGTTAAAAGTGGCCTTGATTTCTTGAGCCTTCTTGGCCTTTATCTTGGCTCTCCTAATCAAGTTCTTTCTTTGAGACTTGGTCATCCCAGCTTCTTCATCTCTCTCCTCAGGAGAATAGTGTCCCTTCTTAGGATGGTCCTCTTCACTCTTCTCAGACACATCCATCACTATCTCCTTCTTATCCACTTCAGTAATGGGGTCTATGAGGGGAAGCTCATCTTTACAAGTTCCAAACCTTGGAGATCTTACAGATAAAAGAGTGTGTGGAGGAGCTATCTCAGTAGATCCCAGTCCCTACTTATTTTGATAACAAACTTGTGCATGTAGAGATAAGGATATCATGTTCTTAAAAGTCTCTTCTTCAAGAACAAGTTTTTCTGCCCGGGCTTTGCTGATCACAAGCTCAACCTGGCATTCGGTTAACTTAGTGATGAGATCTTTGATCTGAGTCCTATAGTTGGTGTGTTCATGCTTAGAGTTGAAATGGTTTTCTCTAGATATTCTATTTTTAGTTTATAATCATTTTCAGCTCTTTTGAAATCAGCTTTTAAGATATTTAAGGACTCAAGATCTGATCTCATCTCTAAGTTATAGGACCTACATTTATTGACTTTAGCAATACATTCAGGTGTACAGAGATGTTCCAATACCTTGCCTTCATCACGGTTTGCCATAAGTGCTTGGTTTGAAGCACATCCTCTACCTGAAAGCTCCAGTCACAGCCTCCTTCTTCAGCAACTGCAGCATGTTGCATGTGCTTCTCATTCTGGTGTGCTCCTTTAGTGTACTTTGGCCTGGCTTGTGCTTGGCCACCATTTAACTTAGGTGCCTTGCACTCTCTGGCAAAGTGTCCCATTTGGTTACAATTGTAACACTTCACCTTGCCTTTGTCCAGTCCAAACTTTCCACTGGACATATTGCTAGGAAACATCCTCCCAGTCTTCTTGTAGAACTTCTTGGCCCTGTGAGTGAGAAGAGCCATCTGCTGGACTATTTCTATATACTCCAGATCATCTGGATGGATACAGTCCAGGTCTTCAAGAGTGAAGAGAAAGTTACCTGTACTTTCATCTGAAGACACAAAAGCTTGAGAAGAACTTGTCTCTTGGGAGCTGAAGTAGTATTCTTGCTTGGTCTTCTCAGCTCAAATCTTAGGTCAGGATCTTCTGTTAATATGTTACCTGTAGATCCTGAAACATTCTCACAAGACTTGTTAAAACAGTTGGTAACTAAATCAAGATCAAATAGCCAATCCGGACCAGAACCTTTCATACTGGGAGTGTGCTCATTGAAGGTCACATTGGCTGACTCCTCAACTACTCTAGTTTTGAGATTGTATACTCTATAAGCCTTAGCTTGAGAAGAGTATCCAATAAAATATTCATCATCTGATTTCTCAACAAACTTGGATACCTGATCTTTGGTATTCAAGATGGTGCATGGACATCAAAATGACCTGAGGAAACCAATGAATGGTCTCCTTTTATGCCACAGCTCATAAAGAGTCTTACCATGAGTCTTAACTACTAATACTCTATTCTGCACATAGCAAGCTATGTTAACAGCCTCTGCCTAAAAGGTGATAGGCAGTTTAGAGTCAGACAACATGGTTCTTGCAGCCTCAATAAGTGTCCTATTTCTCCTCTTAGTAACACCATTTTGCTGAGGAGTCCTGGGAGCACTATATTGTCTTGTAATACCCTTTTTATCACAAAATGTATCAAGAATGTGGTTCTTAAATTCTATTCCTTGATCACATCTTATGGTCTTGACCTTATGATCAGATTGATTCTTAATTTTCAGAATGAAGTTCTTCAGGATCTCAGGAGTCTCATCCTTAGTTATAAGGAAAAAGACCCAAGTGAATCTTGTGAAATCATCTGTGATCACTAAACAGTATGAGGTCCTTCATAAACTCATTACACTAGTAGGGCCAAAGAGATCCATGTGTAATAAGTGTAGGGGAGTAGTGATGGAGTTCTTTTCCTTTGGCTTATGAGACACTTTGTGTTGCTTCCCTTTCAGGCATGCAACACAATGGTCATCACTTGTAAACTCTTTCTTTGGAATTCAGTTACCAAATCATTCTTAATTAATTTATTCATGTTCTTAAAGTTTATATGGCATATTCTTTTATGCCAGAGGAAAGACTCATCACTTTTGCTTTAGATAGAAAGCAAAAAACCTCTCCTGAGGGAGATGTTTCCTGCAAGCCCATCTTGTATATGTTCCCTTTCTTGGGGGCTCTGAACAGGATATGCTCTTGAGAAATGATCACCCTGGGCATGAGAACAATGCACTCATTCTCAGTAAAGTGCATGTTGTATCTCTGATCACAAAATTAGGATACATATAGTAGATTGTACCCAAGCTCCTTAACAAAATTTACCTTTTCAATGGTGAGCTTACCATTTATGACCATGCCCCTTCCTGTAATGTAACCACCAACGTCTCCTTCAAAAGCAACTGGTCCTCCATCAATTTTCTCAAAATTTTGAAGCAGAGAACCATTGCCAGTCATGTTCCTGGAATAGCCACTATCAATGATCCATACATTTCCCTTAGTCTTTAGCTATTCCTGCATAAAAAGAAGTGGTTAGTTACACTTGGAAACCCAAGCCTTATTGGTCTTGGGCTTTTCAAAGTGATCCAAAGACAATGTAACAGTACTTGATCCTATATTCAAGCTTTGAGGATCATTAGTTGCTGTTGATGAAGAACTTTCAGTCACCAGGTCTTTCTTCATCTTCCACACCATCTTCAGAAGATTGGACTTGACCTTCAATACCTCGGAAGTTTTAACAACTTTTGAAGTTTTGGAGACTGGACCTTCGGAATATCTTGCTTTCACTGCAGCAGGCTTCAGTACTTCGGAAGCATTCCTTTCTTTCGAGACCAAATTTTCTTCCGAAGGCAAGTTTTCACTTGTCTTCTTCTTCACCTTGGAACTTTCGAAGGAAAAAGATTTTCCTTTCGAAGCTAGCTTTTATTTCTTCTTCTCAGAAGTTTTCTCTTTGATCATGTGGATAGTACTTTTAGGATTGTACTTTACCTTCAATACATAGCTGATCAACCTTCTTCTCTTCGCTGAGATGATTTGGAACTGAACTAGAACTCCTGGTACAAGAGTTCATAGTTGAGTCTTCAGCCTTTACCACTTCAAACCCTGCAGAGATAAACACTTGTTTTTGCTTAGAGTTGAAAGTGGCCTTGATTTCTTGAGCCTTCTTTGCCTTTATCTTGGCTCTCCTGATCAAGTTCTTCCTTTGAGACTTGGTCATCCCAGCTTCTTCATCTCTCTCCTTAGGAGAATAGTGACCCTTCTTAGGATGGTCTTCTTCACTCTTCTCAAACACATCCTTCACTATCTGCTCCTTATCCTCTTCAGCAATGGGGTCTATGAGAGGAAGCTCATTTTCACAAGTTCTACACCTTGGAGATCTTACAGATAAAAGAGTGTGTGGAGGAGCTCTCAGTAGATCCTAGTCCCTGCTTATTTTGATAACAAACTTGTGCATGAAGGGACGAGGATATCATGTTCTTGAAGGTCTCTTCTTCAAGAACAAGTTTTTCTGCCCGGGCTTTGCTGATCACAAGCTCAGCATGGCATTCAGTTAACTTAGTGATGCGATCTTTAATCTGAGTCTTGTAGTTGGTGTGTTCATGCTTTAGAGTTGAAATGGTTTTCTTTAAATCTTCTATTTTTAGTTTGTAATCATTTTAAGCTCTTTTGAAATCAGCTTTTAAGATTTTAAAGGACTCAAGATCAGATCTCATCTCTAAGTTATAGGACCTATATTTATTGACTTTAGCAATACATTTAGGTGTACAGGGATGTTCCAATACCTTGGCTTCGTCATGATCTGCCATAAGTGCTTGGTTTAGAGATGCATCCTCCACCTGAAAGCTCTAGTCAAAGCCTCTTTCTTCAACAGCAACTGCAGCTTGCTGCCTGGGCTTCTTATTCTGGTGAGCTCCTTTAGTGTACTTTGGCCTGGCTTGTGCTTGGCCACCATTTGACTTTGGTGCCTTGCACTCTCTGGCAAAGTGTCCCATTTGGTTACAGTTGTAATACTTCACCTTGCCTTTGTCCAGTCCAAACTTTCCACTGGACATATTGCAAGGAAACTTCCTCCCAGTCCTCTTGTAGAACTTCTTAGCCTTGTGAGTGAGAAGAGCCATCTGCTGGACTATTTCCATATACTCCAGATCATCTGTATGGATACAATCTAAGTCTTCAAGAGTGAAGAGAAAGTTGCCTGTGCTTTCATCAGAAGACACAAAAGCTTGTGAGGAGTTTGTCTCTTAGAATAGGCTTCCAGGGATGTAGCTCTCCCTTGGTGTCTTCGGGAAGGTGATGACATGCTCCTTCTGTGAGGTTTTAGGGTAGCAGATAAGGTGGTGCTGTGGTTCTCTGCTGTCCCTTTCAACCACATAAAGGGCTGAACTCTGTTGGATGCTGGGGTTATCAGATGAATTTTACATATTCATCTCCATCTGGTAGCCACTGAGTATGCCATACAACTCAGTGAGAGTAAGGGTCTTTAGGTTTTCAGTCATCTTAATGACCACACAATAGTGTGTCCATTATCTGGGAAGTGAGGACATGAACTTCCTAACAATATCCCTATTCTCCAAAATTACTCCAACACCAACAAGAGTATCCACAATCTCAACATATCTGAAGTACTATTGAGTCATGGTTTCACCTGCTTTGAAGGTGAAGTTCTCAAACTGCTGCTTTAAGAGGTCCTTCTTGTTCTCTTTAGCTTCATTGGACCCCTCATACATCAGCTTTAGTGCATCCCACAGTTGCTTTGCAGTCTTGGACTTCTTGAAGCCTCTGTAGATAAAGTTTGGAAGAGCAGTTTGGAGGGCGGTCATGGCCTTCTGATCAATATCAATTTTCTTCCAGTCTTCATTAGAATAATTGGCCACTCCCTTGGGTATCATACCACCACCAGCAGCAGCTGAAGGGGTAGATGGTACATGAGGTCCAGAGACTACTGACCCCCATATCCTGGAGTCTTGGGACTTGATGAAGCCTTCCATTCTTTGACACCAAGTGTCAAAGTCTTCAAGAGTGATCAGTGGGGACTTAGTCATGGTACCAGTTTCCATGTCAGCCTTGGTGATAGCTGCCATTTGATATGTTAAGTATTTTATGAGAGTGAAAGGATTAAAGATGGTGAGATCTTACAATCAAGAGCCTAAAAGGCTTTGATACCAATTGCAAGACCGTGTGAAGGGTGGTCAATACAATCAACCTCATAATGAGGAGAGGTTTGGAACACTTAATAGTTCAAATGGGGAACTAGGTTTGAGTATGATGATACTAAGAACATGAGTAAGTAGTGAGATAGAACTAAGAACAAGAGCAAACAAGTATGGTTTTCAAGGATGCTGTATATTGCTCTCAAGTTCTATTACAAGTGTTTTAAAAGCATATTCGAATTACAAGGACCTGAGACACCTTATACTACATCCTACAACCATCAATACTTAGAAAGACAATTGGAAACACTAATCTAGACAACAAGATCAATGTAGAGTCAAAAGGTAGATTGCCTTTTAACTAGTGACTATGACATGTCATAGCTCACATCCTTTTCTAATATAAAAAGGTTTACAGGTATAAAAGTAAGAAGTTACAGACAAAGACCTTATTCTACTATTTATAAAAGCATGGACTTTTCACCAACTCATACAAGTTGGTGAGTCTTCAGAGTTGCAGCGGATAGTGTGTCAGCTTTATGTAAAGTAGATCAGAGAAAGCATATCTTCTCTGTCTTTGGAAGAAATCAGTCTTCACAGCAAAACGGCTTCAGAAGACTTTGTCTCTGAAGCTTCGAAAGACTTCATCTTTGGCTTTGGAAGATTTGGACTTTGGCTTCGGAAGATTTTACACTTAGAGTATTTTCTGATGTAGAGTGTAAAACTTCCAAAGCACTTCTACCTTATACGTCCAGTGCATGCATGTAGGAAGCCCTTGGTTGTTTTGGCTTCTTTGGTTGCATTAGCCTTATAATCTTCTGATATTATCTTACAACCTCTACACCTCAGGAAGAGTCAGAGCATCCTGAGGTAGTGCATGAAGAGGCTGCTTAACTAACTCCTATTCAAGTAGAGCCTCTTGCAATTGGAAGACCCATCTTGTCCTGGAGTTTTGCTACTAATCAAGATAGATGGTATGTCATGAGAGATCAAGGAGGCCAAGATGTCTACTTCTGGCAAGACATGCTTGATCTTCTTCTACATGATCTCTATGAATTGAGAAAATACTATGAGAGTCTGAGGGATCCTGACTAGATGATGAAGAAAGGCATGGTCTTGATCCTAATGAGGACTGTTAACATCTAAGGAACTTCTCTGTTTTGGTAGCATCAGCCTAGGGGAGTTTGTAAAGTAATATCAAAAGATTATAAGGCTGTTGTAACCAAAGAAGCCAAAACAACCAAGGGTCTTCCTGCATGCATGCATTGGACGTACAAAGAAGAAGTTTCTTTGGAAGTTTTATACTCTCCACAGAAAAATACTCTAAGTGTAAAATCTTCCAAAGCCAAAGTCAAAATCTTCCAAAGCCAAAGATGAAGTCTTCCGAAGCTTTAGAGACAAAGTCTTCTGAAGCCAATTTGCTGTGAAGATTGATTTCTTCCGAAGACAAAGAAGACATGCTTTCTCTGATCTACTTTACATAAAACTGAGACACTTTCCACTGCAACTCTGAAGACTCCCCAACTTATACAAGTTAGTGAAAAGTCCATGCTTTTGTAAACTATAGATTAAGGTCTTTGTCTGTAACTTTCTACTACTATTGTACCTGTAAACCTTTTTATATTAGAAACGGATGTGAGTTATGGCATGTCATAATCACTAGTCAAAAGGCAATCTACCTTTTGACTCTACATTGATCTTGTTGTCTAGATTAGTGTTTCCAACTGTCTTTCTAAGTATTGACGGTTGTGAATGTAGTATAAAGTGTCTCAAGTCCTTGTAATTCTTTTATGCTTTGTAACACTTGTAATAGAACTTGAGAGCAATATACAACATCCTTGAAAACCATACTTCTCTGTGTGTGTTCTTAGTTCTGTCTTATTACTTACTTGTGTTCTTAGTGTCATCTTATACAAACCCCGTTCCCCATTTGATCTGTTAAGTGTTCTAGATCTCTCCTTATTGTGAGACTGATTGTATTGACCACCCTTCACACGGTC
This sequence comes from Flaveria sonorensis, assembly GCA_025506505.1. Lineage (NCBI taxonomy): Eukaryota > Viridiplantae > Streptophyta > Magnoliopsida > Asterales > Asteraceae > Flaveria > Flaveria sonorensis. The sequence goes on along the minus strand of CM046424.1, from coordinate 48,467,010 downwards.
CTGCAGATTCTGATCCAAGATTTGAGCTGAGAAGACCAAGTGATCAAACTACTTCAGCTCCAATGGTAACAAACCCTGCAGTTGGAAATCCTGTTAGCACAACCATGTCTTCAGCTGATACATATAAATTCCAGCACAGAGGCACAGAACTCAAAAGAAGGAGTTTCAAATGTAGGAGGAAATGAAGGTGGTGATAGTGATCAAGAATTTCTTGATGCTGATAACCACTCCATGGAAGACAACATCAATGATGTGACACACTCATTGTTTCAAGCTTCTCTTGATAAGTGTGTTGATGTAGTGGATGACACTTAATCACCAGATCTGAATTTCACCAAATTATATCTATCCAACCAACTTTCTATGATTCCTCAACTAAGAATCCATAAGTCACATCCGACCACATACATCACTGGAAATGTTGAGACATAGGTGAGAGCAAGAGGACAAACCCGTGATAAAAATGTTTGTCTTCACTCTTATTTCTTGTCCCAGATTGAGCCTAAGAAGATTGATGAGGCTTTGAAGGATGGAAGTTGGGTTAAAGCAATCCAGGAGGAGTTGCTTCAATTCAAAAGACAAAAGGTTTGGAACCTATGTCCTCTTCCTCAAGGGAAGACCACTATAGGTACCAAGTGGGTATTCAGGAATAAAAAAGATAATAAAAGACTTGTCATCAAGAATAAGGCAAGACTAGTTGCTCAATGGTATACACAAGAAGAAGGAATTGACCACACAAATGTTTTTTCTCCTGTAGCAAGACTTGACACTGTTAGGATATTCCTTGATTTTGCTGCATCCAAGGATTTCAAGGTCTACCAACTTGATGTCAAATGTGCCTTATTATATGGGGTGACTGATGAGAAAGTGTATGTCAAACAATCACATGGCTTTGCAGACCCAGATCATCCTAATTATGTCTGCAAGCTTGACAAAGCTATCTATGGGTTGCATCATGCTCCAAGGAAGTGATATGAGACACTATCAGAGTACCTTTGTTAGCATGGATACAAAAGGGGTACTGTTGATGGAATGCTCTTCAGTAAAGGAATAGGACATGACTTGATGCTGGTTCAAGTTTATTTAGATGACATCATCTTTGGGTCAACTAATCTAAAGCTCTGCAAAAACTTTGAGAAACAGTTAAAGAATAGATTTGAAATGAGTGCCATGGGGGAACTCAATTTCTTTATAGGAATTCAAGTGAAGCAGGTTGACAATGGCATCTTCAAAAACGAGTCAAAGTATGTGCAAGACATACTTACCGGATTTCATCTGACTGAGTGCAAGGTTGCTAAGACACCCATAGTTAGAAACCACTCCCTAGGACCTGATCTTGAGGGGGAGTGTGTTGATGAATATCTCTACAGAGCTATGATTGGGTCTCTTATGTATCTCATAGCCAACAGACTTGATATCATGTTTGCTACATGTATTTATGCAAGATATCAAGCCAACCCCAAGATGTCACAACTAGTTGTTGTCAAAAGAATTCTTAGATATCTCAAAGGTGCTCCCAAACTGGGCCTTTGGTATCCAAAGAATTTCGACTTCAATCTGTATGCCTATATGGATAGTGACTATTGTGGCTGCAACATGACTGCAAAGTCTACATCTGGGGGATGTGAATTTCTTGGTGGAAGGATAGTCTCATGATAATGCCAGAAACAATCCTGTGTGTTTGCATCAACTGCTAAAGCTGAATACATTGTTGCTATGCTCAAGTGCTTTGGATTCAGAATCAGATGCTGGACTATGGATTCAACTTCAAAGAGACTCCCATCCACATAGACAACAACAGTGTCATCTCTATTACAGAGAATCTTGTGCAGCACTCAAAGACAAAGCACATCAACAACAGGTATTATTTGATTAGAGATTCTTTTAAAAAAGGATTGATGAAACTAGTCAAAGTTAATACAAATAAACAATATGCTGATCTGTTCATAAAAGCTTTTGATGAACAGAGATTTAAGTATCTTGTAACAGCTATTGGGATGATTAACTTTGAGTAGATTTTCTTAAACTAAATTTAAGATTACTTTTTCAAATATGTGTGTCTTAGGTTGTCTATATTATCACCTATATAAGCCTAGTTTACTTTGGAAGAAATTTTTCAAAATGATATTCCTTAGAATTTTGAGAATTTTATATATGTTTTCTTTCAGAAAACATCAAGTTGTCTTCGTAATAAAATTATGTCTTCAAAACAAATAACTATTTCTGAGAAGTTTACCTTTGGAAAAAATTCTGATATATCTTCCGAAGCTTAAATTTGTCACTAAGTACTTAAATGTTTTGAATGATTATTTTCTTCCAAAAGTAATTAAGTCTCGGAAGCTTTATTCTCTTTTTGAATTAAATTTACGATATTTGATCTCTTCCAAAGCAAATTTTGTCTAAAAAGTAAAAATACTCTAAGAATTTTTCTTCTGAAGCAAATTCTTGTAAAACTAAGGAATATCTTCCGAAGTCAAATTGGTTTCAGAAGTTTTCTCAAACCTTCCGAAGACAAATTACCTTCGAAAGATTTTAGACTTCCAAGAAAACTACCTTTTTGGGTACTTTTTCAAAGGTGGGACCGACATCAAGATTTCAAAGTTTATCCTTTTGTATTAACTTTGTCTCAAATCCTTACCATATATATATATTCATACAGTGGTTCCCCCTCTTTCACCTTCCACTTTATCGGCAAAAGTTCAAACCCTAAATTCATCTCCAAACCGACTTTGTTGTTAGCTTCCTTCACTTCTAAGCTACTCAAACGGCCAACCCTGATCCCCAAAACCAACCAAATTTTTCCATGCATCTACACAGGCAACACAATCAAGTTGCTCTGTTATCATCTGAGAAAGATTCAGGTTTCTCAGATGTTTGCTGCTTCTTATATCTCACAAACTAACTTACCGCCCTTATAATAGACCCTTCATTGTATGAAGAACAACTCCTAGAGTTTTGCAGCACCTGCTAAGAGGTCATCTTGAACTATGAAAAGGCACTGTCTGCCAAAGTGCAGGGGAAGGCAATTTTCATCACTCCAGCCACCATCAACTCTCATCTGAGGCTGGATGATGCTGAAGGCGAGTTGTCTTTCCCCAAATCTGTTGTAAACAACTCATTCCGGTAGATGGGCTATGAAGGGGACTACTCTATCAGAACCTTCAAGAAGGGTAAGGTTTCCTCTTAATGAAAGTACCTCCTCCATGTAGTAATTCACTCTCTATCCAACAAACATGGAGGTTGGGACCAAATTCCTGAGGACTTATCCTACATAGTCCATGGGATGATTCAAGGGGTCAAGTTCAAGTACTTAGAGTACTATATGTTCCCTAGATATGTTTAACACATTCTTAACTTTAAACTAGTCTCACAGTTAAGGGGAACAAGTAATACTCTTAAATTGGGACAAATGAAGCTCGGCATCTTCAAAATAATGAGAAAGTCAATTGTTGGCTTCTTAGGGGTAGAAACAGCTCTAGTCCTAAAAATGTTAGAGCTCATTGTTCAAGATGAAAACTTGGTATCACCAGTCAATGTTAAACCCACACCTTCTACATCACAACCACCCACACAGCCACAAATCACATCACCAACATCAGAAAATCCAAACGAACCCTGCTCAGTATACTCAGGTTGAGCAGGCCCCCATATTACTACCCATGCAGGAGGAAGTTGAAACAAGAGCTCCCACTTCTCCTGAGGAGCACACGACTCCTATATTTTCTTTGATCAGTGCTGAGGTTCCTCATGCTCAGCCTGATGAGCTCATTACCCCAGCCTTAAGCCATCACTCTGAGTCTCAAACTCAAGTGATCAACATTCAAGGGAAAGCTACCATCCCTAGCTGTTAGACTTAAACCAACCCATCCCAGACCTCTAATTCTGTGATGATAAGGATATGGGATTCAGTGAGTACCATGAATCTCTCTTCTCCACCCCTGCTCAAGGAGAGATGAGTGCTCCTGAATAACCCATATCTAGCCCACATCATCCACCCATAACTGAGGTGGACCTTCCTGAACATATTCAGGAAGTCCATATGGAAGAGGCTCTCACTTCTGCAAGTGATTACATCATTAAGACCTCAACCATGGCAACACAGCCCATTGACACTTCTATTGAAGCTGTCAGTGTGCAGGGGAAATCTAGCAGCCAAGAAACACAAGCTTGTGGTGAGGAAAAAAACTTTTGTCCTATTCTCTCACCCCCCCCCCCACCCATGATTATTCTGATGAAGATGAGGGGAGTATGCAACTAAAGGTGCAAATACTATCAAAAATCTATAGCTATTTGGTTTCTAAGGTAAGTCACCTGGAATTTAGGTGGCTACCTTACAAAGACAGGTCAGTGACCAGCAACTTAAGATCACCGATCTCAAGGGCAAGTTAGCTGAGAGACCTATCAGGCAAACTCAATCAGGTCCACAAGAACTTGTGGATGTGGTGGACCTAACCCTTAGCTCCCCTGTGCAAGAGGGTGATGCTACCAAAAAGGGGGAGAAAGTCCAACCTACAACCACAGAACCTGGGAGTTCTGCCCAGAGTATGGACATAGAGGATTGACCACCCTCATTTGCAGTTGTCCATACTCAACAACCTCCTCAGGCCCATATTGATGTGCATTCCCTAATTCAAAGCCTGTTTGAGGAAAGGAAATGTCTACTACATCCTACCCTATTGAAAATCCAATAGTGGGATGGAGGTATGATGCTGATAGGAGAGCCCTGGTAACCTCTAGGTCTTAGGGACTGCAAGAAGTCTTCAACTTTCTCAACCTGAGATACTATGAGAGTTTCTCTCTAGTTAACTTGCCACTTGCCAATCCAAGTCAATCCAGGCAAGCTGCAAGGTTAGCTGAGAGAATTCAAGAAAGGATGTTTGAAAAGTTCAAGAAGAGATCCAAGCTACATAGACATGGGCTAGCAGGTAAGGCTGTTGGTTAACTGGATGCTGAGGTGGACCCTAAGATTAGCTTTGAAGGGGAAACCTTGGCTAAAGGCCTAGTAGTTAAACCTGTGAACCTTAAGACAGAAACTGCTCTAACACCTATTACCCTCAGTGAGGCACCAGCTGGTGAAGGTGTCTCATAGTCTCTCTCTGGCTAGAACTCAAGTGCAACACTAAGCAATAAAGGCTAAAGCCCTCTCCACCCTGAGTCACACAGGCTAGTGGCTGATAAAGGGAAGAGGAAAATGACCTCTGAGGAGATTGAGGAAAAGAAGAGATAGAGGAAGAGGAAGGCAAGAGGAGAGAGTTCAAGAGGGACCCCTAGCTTTATGGAAGTTGCTATCAGGGCTGCCCCCAAGCCAAGCACTCAAGAAGATGAGTTGAGGGCAACCAGACTGAACTATATGGGGCATAAGAACTACAATGTTGATGAACTTATCTTTCTTTCATTGGAAGAACTAAATAAACTGGTTGCAGACCTACTTTCCTTGTCCTATAAATACATTAAATTTGAATACCTCAAGCAGCTTGAGCAAGAAGTGCTCAAAGAGCAAAAAGCTATTAAGAGGAAGATGAGGGTAGAGGCTGCAAAGTCAAGAGCCACCATTAGAGCAAATCAAAAGAAGCCTACTGACACAGAAAAGATGGTGAGCTTCTTGTAGTTGTATGGGTTCTCCGGAAAGAGACTTGGTCCAATGTCTCTATCCACCATGGATGAGCACATTAGAGTGATCAAGCAGAAGATTAAGAGGGGTGAGCTGATTGACTTACATTTCCACCAAGTCAGGCTGTACCCGAAGTTGAGGTCAAGGTTGAATCACAAGAGACAACTCAACCAGGACCTAGTGTTACATCACAGTCAGCTTCATCTTCTAACCCACAACAGGGTCTTGATCCCTCTCCTTCTGAATCTGTGAAAGAAAAGGACCTAATATAGAAGGGCAAACAAAAACCATTTGATTCTTAAGGCCAGCCTTCTCAGTTAAAGTATAGAAAGAGAAAGAGGATGGCCATCAAAAGGGACAAGAAGAAGAAGAAGAAGTCCAAGGCATCCACCTCTGTACCTCAGAATGGGTCAGAACATCCTGAGGGTGATCAAAAAAAGGCTGCTCAACAAAGTCCACTCATTGTAGAGTCCCTTGTTGCTGAGAGACACATCGTGTCTTGGGTATTTGCCACTAACCCAGACAGATGGTATGTCACTAGAGATCAAGGGGGTCAAGACATGTACTTCTAGCAAAACATACTTGACCTCCCTCTATATTATCTTTATGACATGAGGAGGTACTTTAAGAGTCTGAGAAATCCTGACCAACTGATGATGAAGGGAATGGTCTTGATTCTGATGAGGACTGCCAATAGATGAAGATCAAGCTTCAAAGTTTTTTTTTAGTTTTGGTAGCATCAGCCTAGGGAGAGTTTGTAAGGATCACACTTAGAGGCTGATGCAACCAAAGAGCTCTTAGCATGCACATGTGAAGTACAAGGTGTTGAGTTTTGAACAAGTTTATTAGATTCATTTTATCCAAATAAAATGAAAAACGCAGCGGAATCAGTATTTAAAACATGTTACAGTTAATATATATAAACCATTTTATATATATCTGTTAAAACCCGTTATGGATCGATATATGAAAACCATGCTTACAAACAACCATAGGGTGTTTAGAAGACTACCTCTCGTATGAGTTTGAGGAAGATGATCGATGAATGGCAGCTTCCAAAGAAGGACGCCTCAAGCTAGTCTACCCTCAAGCCTCCAACAAACACCTGGTTGCTAGGATTTTTCACTGAACAAACCTCTGTTCTTGGTTTTGTTTTCGACCGATCGAGAGAAAAACCAGAAAAACGAGAGGTTCACTTTTTGAGTGTCTTGTAAGTTATCAGAGAGAGTGATGAATTGCAATCTTATATTGCATGTCCTAGGAAACTGAAGTTTCAGACGAGGAGAGAGAAAAGTGAGCGGGGCCCAGCCTCTTGTCCCATCCGCATTTCTCAAACATTCACCCGCATTAGTAAATGCGGATGAGTAACCTACTACCGCATTTGTAAATGAGGATGAAGAAATTCCATCCGCATTTCCCAAATGTACATCCGCATTTGTAAATGTGGATGAAGAAATTCCATCCGCATTTCTCAAATGTACATCCGCATTTGTAAATGCAGATGAAGAAATTCTATCCATATTTCCCAAATGTACATCCGTATTTGTAAATGCAGATGAGTAGTTTCATCAGCATTTCCTCAAATGCTTATCCGCATTAGTAAATGTGGAAGAACAGTTTCCCTCAGCATTTCCATAAATGCATATCTGCATTTCCTCATTAGTAAATGCGGATGAGTAATCTTCATCCGCATTTCCTGAAAGCACATCCGCATTAGTATATGCGGATGAGTAGTTAAGAAATGCGGACAAAAGACTGTATTTTTGTTCAACCATTTGAATAACAATATAGAATACTCTCTCTAAAATAAATTATCCATATAATTTATTTACAACACAAGTGCAAATATTTAGAAACCCAATTTCTAAATACTCTAAGTGTTAATATTTATTTATTTGATCATATCATAAAATAAATATTGTAGGTGTTTGTCTAGCTTGTTATTGGGTATGACCCGACTTGGATCATAACGTACTAGCCACATCAATTCAATATGTGTCTTAGGCAGACCATGTCCAACACAAGAAAGTTACTTCAGAAGATTTGATATAACTTAGTGAATTATGCTAAGTATCAAATCTTCCAAAGCCAAAAGACCAAATCTTCCGAAGCCAAAGATGAAATCTTCCAAAGCTTCAAAGACAAAGTATTCCAAAGCCAAAGATTGATTTCTTCCGAAGACAGAGAAGACATGTTTTTTTAATCACCTATTGACAAAAGCTGAACCATTTTTCGTTGCCATATCTGAAGACTCACCAACTTATATAAGTTGATGAAAAGTTTATACTTTTGTCAAACTATAGATTAAGGTCTTATGTCTGTAATTTTCTACTCTTGTATTTTTATCCTTTTTGTAATATATTAGGATATGAGCTATGGCATGCCATAGTCACTAGTCAAAAGGCAATCTGCCTTTTGACTTTATATTGATCTTGTTGTCTAGATTAATGTTTCTAGTTGGCATTCTAAGTATGCCCGGTTGTATGATGTAGTATAAAGTATCTCAAGTACTTATAACTTTAGATGATAAGATTTGTAACATTTTATAAGAACTTGAGAGCAATATACATCATTCTTAAAAACCATATTATCTTGTTTTTGTTCTGTTCTTTACTTTTGTTCTTTGTTTCACTAAAAGTCAGTTTTCTATTTGATCTGTTAAGTGTTCTAACACTCTTTTAACAACTGTGAAATTGTTGCATTGACCCCCTTCACCGGTCCTGCAGAATCAACCATTCCGCCGTGAACATGGCGTCATCTGCGTAGAATATGTGCGATAAAGGATGTGAATGTTAGTTGATCTTGATACCGTGAAATATTCTTAAGTCAACCGCGGATTCCATCACCACACTAAGGGCTTCCATAAAGATAATAAAAAGGAATGGAGCCAATGGGTCTCCTTAGCACACCCCCTTCTGAAATTGAAATTCTTTTGATTGGGATCCATTAATAAGGATTAAGGATGAAGCTAATGAAAGGCAACCTTTTGTCTACAAATGCCATTGGGGTGGAAAACACATTTGTTTCATCATAGAGTCTAAAAAAATCCTAATTATCAAGTTGATGGTCTTTTCAAAATCTACTTTAAAGAGCATCACTTTTGATTTTGATTTCATCCAATTTAGTAATTCGTTAACAAGGAGAGGACCTTCAATAATATGTTCCTCTAGCTATGAAAGCAGACTGGAGCTTGAGATAACCGAACTAATAACCATTTTAAGCCTATTTGCCAAGATCTTTGCTATGACCTTATAGATACATCCAATGAGAGTAGGTCGATAATTATCCCAACGTTGTGGGTCGGAAATTCTAGCAATCAAATTGCCAAAAGAAGTGTTGATCCCATCACTACCCTTACACGTGGCATAGAATTCGGTTAAGATATTCCTAAAATCAAACGTGAACAAATCCCAAAAGGATTGTTTGAATTTAAAAGAGAAGCCTGAAAGATTTATTATTCCCACACTATAAGTAGATGGTTAACTATCTTCATGCTAAACCGGTGTATGACTATCTTCATGCTAAAGTGAAATTAAAAGTAAATTATACATATGCTAAAAACATATGTTGGTTGTTACAGTAAGAGAATTATTTTTTATTATAATATTTAATTTCTTTTATATAATTAGATTTGAAATAGATACAAGTAGAGGCTTAGATGGGATGGTTGGGGTTTGGTTGTTGGTTGGCTATCATCTTTTATTTTATTTTATGAATTAATATAATAAAATAAAGAATATCATTTATAACTTAACTTAATATATTAAAAAATGGTTTATTAAACATAACTATTTATATGCTTTAGAATCATGAGTACTCTTATGAATTCACGTATACGTTCATGTCGAATCTAAACATAAATAAAAATAGCATTTAACAATGACAAAAATAGAACTATATGAAACATTAATATTAAACTAGTGAAACAGTACGACGTGCTGATTTTTATTGACGTTTCGATTTGAATTTTGTTTGCAGATTAAATGTTAATATACAAGTCGTCAAAACGAGCTCTGCAAATTTTAAGGGAGTTTCGTTTACAAGTTACTACTACTATTAAGTAGATAGTTAGAGTTGGCTGTAAAAAGGTAGTAATCAAAATTAAATGCGAAGGAAAACAAGTGCAAAAATGATCCCTAAATCGCGTTACAGGTATAAAACAGCCCCCAAAGTTGGTTCGTAAATCGTAGTTTACGTAGCTTTCCGATTTGAATCTCTTCACGTAATAATCGAAGAAGATTCACAGCCAAACGCCATGGATGTCTCCGTTGAAGCTCGGAACAACTGCAACCCTCAGATTCCGTACTCTTCTCTTACTGTCGACCACACTCTCCCTGTTCCCGACATGAAACCTAGCCTCGTGTACGCTCTTGCACTCGATTTGAGCTTAATTTGATCACGAAACGATTTCATATGTCCACTTGTTCTTTGTTTTGGTTCTGTTTGATGGATTCAATGTATCAGCATGAGAAAATATAGATGTACTTAAACACGATCTGATATGGTTCTTCTTTAAGTGGTGTGAAGTAAATGAAACCCTGCGTTTCAAGTTCGTTGGAACTAATTTGGTTTGATTGCTATTACAAGTGTGTCGGATCTGGTGCTTGTTGCTGAATTTGTTCTCATATGCGTTGAGCTAGATTGAATATGTTAGGAAATCTTTGCCAAGAGAATAAAGGTACAACATTATCAATTGCAATGCACTCCAAATGGGTGAATGCAGAGTTGTATGCTAGTATAAAGATGAATTTTAGTAGAAACATATGATGGGATGTAATGATCTAAGATCAACAAAATGTTTACATAAAGACATAAACTTCACGTAAAGAAATTGCCGAATGCCTAATTAATACGCTTTTTTCTTACGAATTTATTGTCATTGTTTCTGTGTTTCTAGAGTTTGTTTGAGGTAATGGTATAGATAAAAATGGAATTGAGTTAGCACTTTGCAGTAAGAAGTAGAAGCTAACTTGCTACTTTATCTTTACAATGTTTTATAGACAGAAGTATTTGTTTGTACTTTTTAATGTAGTGTCTTGAGATCAACTTTCATGCTTTTTGTGTTTCAACCTGGACAGAAAGCTTTGCAAGGATCTGTTCAAAAAATGGTCAAATTTGGATGAATCACACTTCTTTGCAGAGAGAGTGTCTGGTGGTATCACAAATCTCTGTAGGTATCTTTTACTTATTTTGTTGTTCATCTAGTTTTCTAGTTTCAGAACAGTTAGACTACGCCTTACTTTCTCATCATAGAAAGTGGCTGTATTCATAATAGTTCAATCTTTCCATTCTGCATTGGATTTTAGCCTCTGAGATTAGTTTAGTTACTAACTGCGTGTTGTTATTGTAGTGCTCAAGGTATCTGTAAAGGAACAAAATGGGAATATGGTGCATGTTACGGTTAGACTATATGGTCCAAATACAGAATACGTCATCAACCGAGAAAGGGAACTACAAGTTAGTATCTGACTTTTGTGGTTCTTTTATGATAAATACATTTGGTGCATGTTACGACTTACGATTAGACTGTATGGTCTAAATACAGAATATGTCTAAGACGCTACATGTTAGCATCTGACTATCCTGGTTTCATTGTGTTGCAACGCTTCTATTAAAAACCTACATCTCTATTCGTCATTTATTTTTACGTTTTTCGATAGTTAGGGATATTTTTGCTGTTTAACTAGCAACTATGTTTTTTTTTAATTTGACTAGTATGACGCCATGTTAAGTACTATATTGGCTACAAACCATGATATCCTTCCTATTAGTATTGTTCTGACTACAGCTAGCTGTTGAAAATGGTGTACCTTGGTTATAGTATATAGCGCATGTGTAGTTTTAGCTATAAGGCTATCTTCATTATGTTTCCTATTTGATCTAGTACGTATGCTTGTATCCGTTTTGTAATTTGCTATCCTTGTGGTATAGGCCATTCATTACCTCTCAGCTGCAGGATTTGGTGCCAAGTTGCTAGGAGTATTTGGAAATGGAATGGTACAATCATTTATAGATGCTCGTACTTTAGAACCATCTGGTAAGCAACAAGTAACATACTTCATTAATTGCACATATCTGATGCCACTTCTATTAATTATAAATGAATATCTTTTATATACTTCCTAGCATATGTTATTTCTTATTAGTTACAATATTCATAATTTTAAAACACTTTGTTCTGTTTTTTAGCACACCACTGATCTTAATATGACTGAATATAAAATTTCATAAATGGCTAGATGATTTTGATGGTGTGGCTTACATCTTAAGGTAGGTAGAGTTTACTAACATAGTCAATTGAAGATTGAGTCGGTGATTTGGAACATATATTCTTATTCGCATGTTACTAATTTAATGTGTGTGATTAAGCAAACTAAGTGATCTCTTTTCCTGTTATGATATGTGTAGGTATAACATCCTTATCTGTTTTCTGTAGATTGTAAATCCATTACCATTTACATTGATATTTATTTTATCAATTAAATGGAATGCTATCTGTACTAGTTTAAAGCGAAGAATATTGTTTTCGATAATATATATTTATAGTTTAAAGCAAGAAGTTTGGTTGCTTTTCCCATATTCAAGTATTTGTTTAACAAGTAATATTTGTAGAGGAGGGATCAAATGGAACTCCTATTTTTTGTGTGTGCTTTGGGAACTCTTTTGCGTAAACATGATAGAATTCTCAATAACCCATTTATGTGTGTGTGTATGGTCATTCTTCTGATAATCTTGGATAAACTGATTTTGATATTTTAGTACATTAAAAATCATGAGATTTGAACAATTGATAACTGATATGAACATATTTTTATATGCTTAATATCTGTCGTATATGGACATGGATTTCACATTATTAATATCCATTCCGCACATGTACAAATTTGGATACTCGATATGTTGCTGAAGTGGAAATAAATGCATCCAATCCATATAGCATTTGTTTACACCCTTAGTTTCTAATGTTTTATTTATTATAATTGTTACTTCTATATGGTGTACAGACATGAGGAAGCCAAAACTAGCAGCTGAAATTGCAAAGCAACTTAAAAGATTCCATCAGGTGGAGATTCCAGGATCCAAGGAACCTCAGCTGTGGACTGACATCTTCAAATTTTTTGAAAGAGGTGTTTTTAATCATTTTAATAAAGTTTTTTTTTTGGCTATTTTCTTTTCAATAAAGTACTGAAAGATAAAGTTTTGTTGATTGTAGCATCCACTCTTACTTTTGACGATCATGACAAGCAAAAGAGATATGATACAATTTCATTTAAGGAAATCCATGCAGAACTTACTCAGCTCAAGGTAGTCTCTTCTATGATTGTACTGCATTAAATTACTTCATGCATCATGTAATTCAATACGTATTAATCTTGTGTCCGTCGTAAATTTGACCCATTTTACCTATTATTGGGTTGATTCGGGTCATGTTTGATCTCCAATGAGTACAATAAAATAAAATTAGCTTAAAAGGAAATGTGCCGAAAGTTTTGCCTCTAGTATTAAATGCATAATACCTCCCAAATCATTTTGGACTGGAAGTGTTTCAAGGGTCAATCCCCTGTTGTCAATAGCGGCTATAGCGACCGCTATAGTGCGCTATGTAGCGTGGCGCTCCTCCCTCGCTATTTGTAAATAGCGACCACATAGTGAAATTTTCTTTTTTTTTATTTTTTTTTTGGTAAATATAAGATTTAGATGATTAGTAATCGAGTATTTTATCTATTTTGGGGGTCTTTGCTTAGATTTCCTACTACTTTATTGCTAAACATGCTTATCTATTGAATGTAAAACATTCTTACATATTATTCTACTTAATCGCTAAACACGAAATAGCGGTCGCTATTTACCGTTATTCGCTACATAGCATATAGGTGGCTTGTCGCTATTTACCGCTATTCGCTATTGACAACTATGGATCAATCCAACTGACCCATTTGATACATACCTAATGTTACTTGTTTTGACCCATTACTTGATCCATTTATTTTGCTCCTATAGCATCCAGGTTGAATTTTTCTATAACATTGTAGTTGATGAAGCTGTATTATTAGGCATGCTTAGAGTAATTAATGCAGCAATCTTTTGGTGATTCTTGTGCCACCTCTTTGCAACTCGTAATATTATTCATCCTTAAATTCTGCTGTTGCAATATGAATTTTTGGCTTTCAAGCTCAGGAGATCCCGATGGACCAGATTTATATACCACACTATTGAAACTGAGACCATTATGTATAATTATTTTTTGTTGAATCATACAAGTTGAAAGAACCATAGTTTATATGTGGAGAAACGTGTGGTGATTTTACGAGGCAGGAATTGACAGGTCGTCTTGATGCTCCTGTGGTGTTTGCTCATAATGACTTGCTTTCTGGAAATCTGATGCTCAATGATGATGAAGGTATCTTTGTAATAATATTATTTTTTAAGCACAATTAATTCATTTTATAGAATTCAAAAAAGTGTTTTGACCATGCCAAAAAATTACACTTTTGACCCGTTTACCACCTCTAAATAGATAAATCAGTTTAAGAGAGAATTTGTATCTATCCGACTGGTGACCAACCATTAGTAACTTGTTGAAAAACATGACAAGTAATCAAGAGTCCTTGTTATGTAGAAGTGCAAAGCCTTAAATTCAGACATTCATTTACACCAGACAAATTATGACAATAATTTGCAAATGATCACACACACACAGAGAGAGGGTGGTCAATACCGAACCAGGTTTAATTACTTCAAGAACCGTATAAACACCTATGCCTATTACTTTGATTGTGATACACAAGATGCTTATGTAGCTGCATAATCCACTCTGCTCCTCTCTCATGTTATATCTAACTAGCACTACCTACAAGTGTTTATGCGGCTCTCTACTTAATATTGGTTTTGCATTGAACACGCCTCCATATATGTGTGCACGCGCGCTTATGTGAAGGGTATTATCTTCTTGGTTGTTATTCTAATGGCAGTTTTTATATGTATTGTTGGAGCAGAGAAACTTTACATCATAGATTTCGAATATGGATCATACAGTTACAGAGGTTTTGACATCGGGAACCACTTTAACGAATATGCAGGCTATGATTGCAACTACTCCTTGTAAGCTTGTCTTGATTTTAAGCACATTTTAACTTTAATCATCTTCTAATCATAACTAATTCTAAATTTTTAAAAATAACTAAAGGTACCCAAACAAGGATGAACAGTATCATTTCTTCAGGAATTACTTGCAACCCGAGAGTCCAGATAAGGTTCCAGAGAAAGATTTGAAAGCTCTGTATGTTGAAACTTGCTGTTACATGTTGGCTTCACACTTGTACTGGGCTCTATGGGCTTTGATCCAGGTATCATTCCCATTCCCATCCCCGTCTTTCCATACTTTTGTCACAAAATTTGGTTTCTACAAGTGTATTGATTTTTTGATTGATTGCCAAACAGGCCAAAATGTCACCCATTGATTTCGATTATCTTGGCTATTTCTTTCTGAGATACAATGAATACAAGAGGCAGAAGGACAGATGCTTGTCTTTGGGCGAGTCTTACCTCTCTCAACCCGAGACCAAATAAGCTCTTGTTTGGTAATCCGTTTTAAGAACTGAAATTCTTGATAGATTGTAGTGAACGTTTTGCTTGGCCCGATTTGTTGTAATCTTGATATTCTGGTTGGATGAGAAATTTGTATGTTTGAGAAATAGAACCCATTTCAACTTTATATTTGTTTTCATTTAGGGGCTTTTAGATGTAACATATGAATCGAGTGGCGTAACAGGCCACCGAATGTTTTGTGCTTCAGGTGATTCATGAAAGGTCTAAGGCACATGAAAGTATAAATAACTACATTGTTCACATTCTGATTTGACAAAATTCTAGGCCTAACTATTTACTACAAGCTTGAAAAACATCAACCCAAACCATCTGGGTCGGGTTAGCTAAACCATTTGGTTTTAGTGGCTTGACGGTTTAGTCTAACAGTTTGAACTAGACTTGGGCATAAAAACCGGGTTCGTACCCGACCCGGAACCGGGTACGGGTACGACCCGGTATATGCATACCCGGGTTGAACCCGAAAAAAACCCGTAGGGTTGGAACCGGGTATGATTTTCTAGAATTTCTTAGAACCCGACCCGAACCCGACCCGACCCGACCCGGAACCGGGTTGGACCCGGTTTCGACCGTTTTTTTTTTTTTTTAAAAAAGTGGCCGTTTTTTAACGGCTATATAGCCGTTACCTTCGATTTGTGACCGTTTTTTTGGTCACTTTTCCCCTATAAGTTAGTATAAATAGGTGTGGGTTGATATGGTTTAGTACCCAAGTCTCAAACGCAAAAATATACGCAAAAAACGCAAAAAAATACTCTCGTTTTACACGTTCACTCTCTCGTTTTACACTTTC
Organism: Flaveria sonorensis; assembly: GCA_025506505.1. Lineage (NCBI taxonomy): Eukaryota > Viridiplantae > Streptophyta > Magnoliopsida > Asterales > Asteraceae > Flaveria > Flaveria sonorensis. The sequence goes on along the minus strand of CM046424.1, from coordinate 48,451,003 downwards.
TCTTCAATCTTGATATGGCTCACTCACAATCTTCCGTTGGTCAAGGTTCGTCCAACGCTCCAACCGTCGTTCGTGTTCTTGCACACAATCGTAACATGGATGTTTGGTGCAATTGGGATATGGTTGAGTTGAGTGACGGGTCTGTAAAGGCTCGTTGCAAGTTTTGTAGAGCTTTGCTTGCTAAAGATTCTAACACGACTTTAAACAAACACATTAGCAAGAAGTTTTGTAAGTCGTTGAAAAGTAATCCGGATTCGCAACAAACACAATTGGGTGGAGACGGTGGAATCTTTAATTACGATGTTAATACGGTTCGAGATCGAATGGCGAAGTTCGTGATTCAAGAAGCTTTGCCTTTTAGTCACTTCGACAATCCTCGGTTGACCAACTTAATTCGAGAGACGCTTCAACCTCGTTACACTCACGTAAGTCGTACTACACTTAGACGTTATTGTTTAAAATTATGGAAACAAGCAAAAAATGATTTAATTGTATTATTTGAAAATTTAAATACCGATGTAAACTTAACTAGTGACGTTTGGTCGGCTCCACACGGTTTACCCGAATCGTACCTTTGCGTCATCGCTCATTGGGTGGATCCCAATTCATGGCAATTGATTAAACGTACGATTGCATTTGATCTTTTTCCACATCCACACACCGGAGAATTTTTGTTTTACTTTTTAGATAATGTAATAAGTACTTTTAAATTAGAAAATAAACTTTTTTCAATTGCATTTGATAACGCCTCTAACAACACAACCGCGGTTGAAAAATTAAAATTAAAATATCTTCCGATTGCAAACGGTGATTTTTTCCATACTCGTTGTGTTGCACATATTATTAATTTAGTAGTGCAAGACGGACTATCCGGGCAATATGTTAATAACTTTATTACATCTTTTCGATTTATGTTACATGACGTTTTTAAAAAAAGTAGAAGAAGATATCAAGATTATAAACAACTTTGTAAGGATACGCACTCTAGATTTTTAGGTCCTAATTGGGATGTACCTACTCGGTGGAATTCTACTTGTCACATGTTTGAATGTGCTTTAAAACAAAAGGGCACTTTGAAAGCTTTTCATAATAGTCTTTCGGATAATGGTGAAGCCGACCCATTTCCGGATGCGGGTTGGGAGAATCTTCAACGTCTATCCGAGTTTCTTGAGGTTTTTAAAAACTCAACAACAAAATTATCGGGAGTTTATTATTCCACTAGTTATTCGGTGCTTCAAGAACTATATTTTATGTTTTGAATTTTAAAAAGTTTCAAAATAAAAATAATATGTTTAATCAAATGATAGAACCAATGAAAGAAAAGTTTAAAAAATATTTTAAGGACTTACCACCCGTTTTTACGTGTGCCGCGCTTTAAATCCGTTTCTAAATGTTGCGGGGGTTGAATGTTTGATAGATGAGATAAATGACAATTTGGATATGCATGACGAAAACCCTGATTTTTCAAACGAGGCAAAAGAAAATTTTAATCATAGTTTGAAAACAATTTATAATTTTATTTAAATAGATATGGGCCTAACGTAAACATAACCATGCCAAGCGGATCAACCTCAAGTGCTAGTACCTCGCTTAAAGACCCTGTTTTGACTATGTTGAATGTTGTTCGGGATGTGACGGCTAAACGTCAAAGGGGTAACACCCCAACAAGTGAGCTCGGTAGATATAGTGGAACGGATTTTATTTCCACTATGACTACCGAAGATTATCGTGCATTCGATATTTTGGCTTGGTGGAAAGGAAAAGAATCTCAATTTCCGATTCTTTCTGCTATGGCCCGTGATTTACTAAGCGTCCAAGTTCTACGGTAGCTTCGGAATCTGCTTTTTCTCTTAGTGGCAGGGTAATATCATTACGAAGAACAAGACTAACTCCGGAAGCAGTGGAGATGTGCATTTGTTTAAAGGATGACTTAGACGCAACGGATCGTATACAAGACCAAACAAGCCTCGAAGACGAGATTACACTCGAAGCTAAAGTACATGATGAAGAGGTAGAAGACAGAGTATCTTCTGGCATATCCGATGAAGAATTAGCATTTGATCAAGCATCTCGTAGTAGATAAAATTAGACGATATTGTTATTTTTAAGTTGTTTTAATATTATATGTCTTTCATGTTCTTTTTAAATTTCTTTGTCATTCAAATGTTTTATATAAAAAGTATTTAATATTTGTATATTATAAGTGTAACATTTTCTGCTCAAGATTTGTATATATTTATATATTAAGTTGTTTAAATTTTTGTCATTCAAGTGAACCCGATTAGGAAAAAAAAAATAAAAATAAAAAAAAGGAAAGAAAATATAAGAAAAAAAAAACATACGACCCGGTGTTCGACGCATACACAAGAAAAGAAAAAAAGAAAAAAAAAAAAAGGCAAAAACCCGGTTGAACCCGGGTTTAATACCCGAACCGAACCCGACCCGACCCTACCCGGGTATACCGGGTAGGGTTTGTATCTCGCTGAACCCGACCCGGGTTCATACCCGGGTTCACCAATACCCGGGTACAAAAAACCCGGTTGGGCCCAAACCCGGTTTGTACCCGGGCCCGGGTCCGGCCCAAACCCGTTTTGTGCAACTCTAGTTTGAACCGATATTAGTTAGCGAAATAATAAAAAAAAGCTAACCCTGTTTCAAGTTTCAAACCCCCAGCCTGAGTTATACACCACTAAAACCAAACTGTAAACCAGATCACATAAATTCCAAACCACCCGGCTTGTTTCGGTTTTATCTGTTTGATCGGTTTTAACAGTTTATGAACAGTCATAAAATGATGCGGTCAAGCATTTCCATTCAAAAAACATTGTACGGTGTATATATATATGAGTTCTTACAATCCTACCACAAAACATCTAAACAACCATCTTCATCAACTGATCCCTAAATCTCATGCTTGAAGCACTTGACAATGAACAATATGGCTCTTCAATCGGTTCCGACCCGCCAGGCTGGACCACAGGTTCGACGCCAAAGTCTTCAACTGCCCTTTACCGGCTATGGTTTCCCATGTTGCGCCATCTTTTCCGACACTCACCAATGATATACTCATATTATTTCTTACAATACAAAGTTTCCCATTTAAAGGGACCAATGCTGCAGCCTCAAAACCCTTTGAGTTCCCCATATGCATCTTGCTATCAATATGCTTACTCCAAGAATCGGTTTCTTCATCGTAAACCCGAACCTTACACCCGTCTTTACACTCCAAAGCATAAAGTTTACCATCTAAACAGGTACTCGGATTCCTCCAACCCGAAACCATCCCATCTTCAACTGCGGTCCACACATCTGTTTCCGGTTGGTACATTTCACTAACCACTTGTCTATGTGACCCGAGCCCCTTCAGGAACCACTTTCCTCCATAAACCAACCCTATAAATGGGACCATGGCTGTACTCATATCTGAAACAAACGACCATCGGTTCTTACTCGGGTCATAAACTTCAACTGACCTTAGGGACCGTCGAACACCTTCATTTTCACCACCGGCTACGTACAAACAGTTGTTTATAACACACGTCCCGAAAAAATGTCGTCTCCTAAGCATATCATGGGCCCGGTGCCATTTATTGGTCCGGGCGCTGTAATACACAACCCGTCTCATTGAGCCCTTAACAGGATCTTTACCTCCGAATAAGTATAAATGACACCCGCTTAGGACCGCGCACCCGAACCCTACAGCTTCAGAGTATTCTTTTGGGACCGGTGGTAAAGGTTGCCAAAGGTGGTTCAATGGGTCAAACCCGAGCCATGTCATCTTTCGGTCTTTGTCTCTTTTCATAACATACACCCATTCTTCGGCTAAATGCAGGTTTCTTCGAAGAGAGTAGAAGAAGTTTCCGGCTAAGAGCCGGTACCATCTTTTGCAAACTAACCGGAGCTTACGGTGCTCAATTCGTGGGACTCGTATTAAACAGGCTATGGCGAGGTCATCAGGCAGCCCGGGCAGGAGAGGGGACTGGTTACGGGTTCGGTCGCGGGTTGGTTTTTGTCGGGTGGGGTGAATTGATGGTTTAATGTCGGGTTGTAGACAGAGTTTTGAACCGGGAACAAATCTTTTCGCTCCAGCAACGGTTTTTAGACCAGCATCTACTCTACACAAGCAAGCTGTTGTATCCACCTGCAAGAAAGGGCAAAAACGACATCTTCCTGTCATTAAAATGTTTAACGGGTTTTTGTTAATTCATAATACTCAAGAATTGGATTATTTGAAAACCAAGAACAATTCGGGTTTCATGCTCGTTTAAGTAAAAGATCTTGAACAAGCTTAACCATGATTTAAGTTTTAATCCATCTAAAGGAGTGCATAAACATACCCTATTGAAATCCCTAAAAATCAGCATAATTAAACCATGGTAACAGCATAAATGATGCAGACTATGATCAAGAACAATCATACCAAAACCCCAAATGGAAACTCTTAGTGAATGATGCAGTATGATCAACAAATCTCAAAAGGATCATATGGTTAATACACAAGGGAGTTCACGGTCCGGTTTGGCTGATTTTTACGAAATTCTGTGCCAAACGGTTAACTACTGTTTTGGAAAAAGAAAAACCAAACCAGCTGGGTCGGGTGGGCAGGTTAGAATGGCCAGTTTTGGCGGTTCGACTGTTTGGTTTTGAGGGTTAGCGGTTTGAACCAGGTTTTTATTTTCTTGTTTTCAAAATCGTTAGTGTATATCTTTAAAATGATAAAGATTGTTCATGAATACTTTACATATGCATAAATGCATTTTAAAAGATAAGCAATAAAAAACCAAACCGTCGGAAATCAAACCACATAAATCTCAAACCGGCCAGCCGACTTGCTGCAGGTTAGGCGGAACGATCGGATTCAAGAAAATCACTAATTAGTAAGATGTTCACGGGATCAAAAGAAAATTTTCCAATTAGAGGTAAAATGACATTCTTTTAGCTTTTCATGATCAAACAGAACTACTACTACTAATGTAATAAAACATGAAAATTGGTATAGCACTTTTATTTACTATCTTAATATAAATCAATCATTTGAGAATATAAGGATAATTAAAGATCAAGCGTTTACCAATGGAGGCTGAATCCCTCTTTCCGTTCTAGACATCCCCTTAACTATATGCAGATTTCATACTTCATCATCTCCAATGGCAGCTTCAAAACAGAATCTTGATCCTACCAAAAAGGTATAATCTAATCAGAAAAACATTTGCAAATAATCCCATATTCAAGATTCAACTTATTAGAATCAAAATTTAAAAATTGAATGAATCTCAAGAACATATACCTCAATTTTTGCCCTGAAAACATAGATTGAACCCTGTGCAGAGACTAGTGTTTCTTCCACTCAAACCCAACTAAAAAATTGAAAAAGTAAAATTTCAAGATTATAATTCTGGATTCTAAACAGCCACAATTTGAATTTGACACCCAACTGATGATAAAGAAAGAACAAAACACTCAAAAGACACAAACTTTAACTAGCCTACAAAGCTGATCAAAAAGCAGAAACTCTAGCTCAGATCTCAAAATGCTCAATAAGAACCCTAGAATCAAAAACCCATGCAGCAAATCCCAAGAAACCAAAAACCCACAAATTATCAGAAAGAAATCAAAATCCCACAAAATATCAAGAAAGAATCAAAACCCACAAATTATCAAGAAAGAAATCAAATCAAAATCCCATGTGGGAAAACCTAGAAATGATGAACAAAGAGGTAAACCTGCAAAATGCAAGACAGCAAGAAATGGGGCAAAAAGGGGAGCAAATGGAGAGGATTTTAGTGTAGTCTACCTAAAGTCTTGAGTGGAGGAGAGGGCCCAAAGGTGCAACCTAACAAAACAAAGCAAAAGAAAACAAGCAGAAGAATGTGTTTAAGATGAACGCAAAAAAACAAACCTAAACCATTAGTGAAGGGTATGAGTGCATTTGGAGGATGATGATGATGATGAGTTGGTAGCCTTACAAACTTAAAAATAAGAGAATCAGTCAGCAATTTTGAGAAAGTTGCAGCCTTGTTTGGTGTCTTTTATTTAGTCTTTAGCATAAACAGAGGATTTGTAGGGTTGTGTTTGGAGAGAGAGAGAGAGAGAGAATTGGTCTATTTTAGGACTTCGAAGTGTTTTGTAAGGATAATTTTAAACGAGCGAATCATAAATGATCGCCGTTTATGTTTTGTTTTGTATGTAAAACAATTTTAATATTAATTATTAAAAAAATAAAATGTTATTTTCATCCATTACGTTTTATTAAATTTGTTATTTTGAATCTAAAAACTTTTTTTTGTCATTTCAGTAACTATAGTTTACCAAATTTTGTCATTTTCATCCACTAACACCGTTAAAACTTCCGTTAACTATGAGGATATTTTAGTCTTTTTCAATACCATAATTATCCAATTAAAACAAATTCATGAATTAATAATCAATTGATTAACTTTAAATCATGTTGTTCGATTAAGTTCTGTTGTGAGATTTTAATTAATCTTCACGTTTAGTTCGAACGTGTACTGTTGTTCGATTGAGGTCTTACTATTGTCACGTTTTGTTTGATTGAGGTCTACTGTTGTTATGTTCGAACAAACGCGATAATAGTAGACCTCAATCAAACAAAGCATGACAACAACAAATCTCAATCCCAGAGCAGAGGCCAATCGAACAACAATATGTGTTCGAACAAAACATGAAGATTAATTGAAACCCACGCCAGATCTCAATCGAATGACATGAATTAAAGTTAATCGAAGTTTTACTGAAGTGTCTCATCTCACTAGTTGATTCATGTGTTTTTTAGTTTTAATTAAATATTAATTGATTAATTTATTATAATTGGATAACTAAAGTGTTGAAAAAGATTAAAATACGGAGGTTTTAACGGTATTAGTTAAATGAATGAAAATAACAACATTTGGTAAACTACAGTTATAAAAATAACAATTCAATAAAACGTGAGAAATCAAAATAACATTTTAAAATAATAAAACTACTGTTAATCACGTTACCTCTGTCTTCCTATAGCATTAATATTTTTACCCATATTCTTATTTATTGTGTGATGATACCAGTCTGTTGAGTATTGTCCTATAATAAATAAAAAAGAAAAGGAAAGAGATGATAAAGTGGATTCTCATGCATGAAAAATTGAATACTTGCTACTGTTTTAATTACAAACATTGCTCATAGCCACCTAATTTGACATTTCCACTTTTATCATACACGTTTTCACAAAAGTTCATTTTTAACCATATAGTCACACACCACACTTGTGAGTAGATAATGGAGGGGATACTATTCTCACTCCGTCGATTTTAATTTAAGCTAGCAGCCTACGTTAGAGGTGTTTATCAGTTCGGTTATCGGTTTGTTCGGTCCGATTTGTTTGGTTTTGAAAGCTTTTTAGGCGTAACCGAAAACCGAACCAAACCGAATTCGAAATATGGCTAACGGAACCGAATTCAACCGTTTTCAGCCGAATTCAATTCGGTTCGGTTTTGGTCAAAAACCGAATTCAACCGAATTTACCCTTTGTTTTTCATTTCAAATGTTACTGAATGAAATAATTTTTATTAGAATCACCCTTTATATACATTTCTTAAAAGTACATATCAAATAATTAAACTAAAATGTTAAGAATAAATATAACTAACATGTTGAATTTTGGTTTAAACCGGCTTTCAAGTTAGACAAAATTACATATAAAAATTATAACCAAAAACCGAATTCATAGTTCGTTCGTTTTTTTCTCGGTTACGAATGCGGATCGGTTTTTGTTTTATGGTTTTCGATTTTATTTGAACACCCCTAGCCTATTTTCACACTTTTTGATTGTTTTAGTTTGAAATAAAATTTATATCACAATATAGATAAAAATTATATATAAGTATATGGTAATGATATGTTTGGAATTTAAAATAGACATTACGTTATTGTTAAAACAAACCTAAGGATCACAGAAATAATTTTAAACAAAAATGATTATATATATTATATTTGACTTGATTCATTTCTGAATAAAATTTATATCCAGATTTTAATAAAAATAACCATATCAGAACAGTATATTTGGAGATTAAGAGAACATTAAGTTTTTATAAAAATAACATTAGGAAACATGATAACGAATTTAAAAGTAAGAGAAGTGAAATATATTAGATTCGACCGGACCTAGTTTTGAATTTTATTTACGTTGAAACGTAGATAAAATTAACTTCATCGTAACGGTATATTTGAAACATAAATAATGTTATATTATAAAAAATACAAGAGAAAAAATTGACTAATGTTAGTTAATTTTATAAAAAGTAAAGAGAATCGAAAAAGTACAATTAATAAAAAAATTAAAAAACTAAAATTAATAAAATATAAAAAAAAACAAAAACAAATTCGAACAGAGTATAACCCATGAAGGAAGTCAGTCTTTGCTACGATTTAGCATGGCAACCCGACCCCTATTTTTTCTTCAACGGCCAAATGATCACTAACGGACTACTAGCTCATCTGATCATTATATATCTTGAGTAAAAAACTGAGACCACCATCGAGAAGAAACTCACATTAGATGAAAAACCATCTGTCCAAACCTAAAACCTTTTTTATAGTTGTAACTTGAATCCAAAACCTCCACTTATTTTAATGAAGCCTTGAGATAACTTACATCAACCACTTAAACTAATGATCATTGATGACAACCACACTCCTATGACAAAATTCTTTTATGTTCGTATTTGGTTTCAATTCTACACACACACGCACGCACGCACGTTCAAACCTTTCGATTACAAACAATAATTTTCCTTACTTGGTCGCGGGTTCAAACCTTCCACCCAACAATTTTTTTTAACGTTTGTTTCAATATTTTTCTTATATATATTTTTTAAGTTAGTTAACTTAAATAATTATGCCTCAATGGGCGGATAAAAAATATCAAATTTGTGTTTGGTAATAGTCGTTTTTACAACCACAAAACTCCCGCCTTACTTTCGATGTATTTTTTTTATTTTACATTTCAGTTTTCTTTCATAATTGTATTTTCTATTTATGTTTTAATTTCTAAACCAATCCGTCGTAATATTTCTTTTTTGTATTTAAACACGTGTATGCCATCATCACAACATGCGTAATGGAGTTTGAAAATTTGTATTTAACTACACGAATAACATCTATTACCCCGCCGCAACACGCGGGTTAAAAAACTTGTTAGAACAAATTTCAAGGATAGTTTCTCAGGCGTACTCAGATTTTACTTTTTATATTTAAGAGTTAAAAATTACAGATTTAATACAAGGTTTGAAAAAAGATAACAACTTTGATCCCTGGCTTGATCCATTAAGTGGGTGAGGGAACTACCTTTATGCCCGTACACTAAGAAACAAAAACATTAAAGAATTAAGAGTAAACTATAAATTTTGTTCTTTAAGTATTCTTAAAATTATAGATTTTATTTTTAAACTTTTATAATTACAATGAATGTTTTTTATTTAAGAATTTGCCACGCCTTCTGCTCTTTCTGCTAACAGAAGTTAAATTTTTTTGTTAGTTTTCTATAAATGACTACTTTAGCATTAACTCTTAAACGATGGAATCTGTAATTTTCTTTAATATTTTTATTTTCTTACCTTTTTTTTACTTTACTTTACTTTTCTCTCTTTCTTTATTTTTAACATTTTTTATTTATAAACTCATATTAAGTATTATTAATTAGTTAATTTAATTTTTTTATTAAATACAATTTAAATTTATTTTTATTTGTTCAACTCACTCGTCAACTTGTCCAATAAAACCAACTAAAATTAGAGAACTCTGTTTTTTTTAGTTTCTTTATACAACATTCTTTATCCTTTCGGATTGGTTTATGGTTTATATTTGTAGCGGTCATAGACTATAAGATTTTGTTTTATGGTTTAAAATTTTAGTTTTACATGTTCAATCAAGTGAATTATTAAATATAAATATAGGTTGAGAGCAAGTAATTTTTTTAACTTTAAACAAATTGTACTAAACAACCTTTGTAAATAACATACAATTTTAAATTAAAAATATCAATTAATCATCCATATGTTCTTTAATTAAGTACGCCATTTTTCACGATTTAATATACATATTTTTATATTGTCTTACGACTTTAGTTACAACCTTTGCCAGTAATCATGATATAAACAAACATTTAGTTTTAAGTTTTTTACTTGCAACTTTTAGCTTTAACACATATTAAGCATTTAAAACTAAAAATATATACAAATCAACTAAATAGCCATCATAATTATCATAGTTAAATAAAATATAGAAATATAATTCTTGTCATACATGCAAGTGCAACATGATTATCACAATTACATAAAATATAGAAAGTCACGACCTAAAGCCATGATCCCCGATAAGTTTCGCATATAAATCGTAAATCAAGCCTTTCAATACGGATGAAAATTCTTATACCAAAAATGTTAAAAATCAATGTTAAAACAAAACCGACTAGCTTAACTTTTGTAACATAAAAAATTTATTATCAGTTCACTAATTTTTGTTCCTTTAATTAGAAATGTAAATGATCAAATTGAACAAATAATTTTTAAAAAAATTAAAAATCTACTTAAAAATATATTATATAAAAAAGATTAAAATATGTAAATACTTTTATAAAATAAACCAATTAAAAAAGAGAAAAAAAGAAAAGTAAATTGAATAAAATAAAAGTCAAAGGAAATAAAATAAAAGATTAGCGAGAATTACACATATTGTCCTTTAATAAATAAAGGCAAAAGTCGTTTAATATAAACGACGAAAGTTACTTTTGTTAGTAGAAATAACGAAAAACATGACAAGTTTTAAAATAATTAAATAAAGGCGCTGGTCGTAATTGTTAAAATTTAAAGACGAGATTCATAACATTGAGTATACTTAAACAACAAAATTTATAATTTACTTAAGAATTGTAAACGATCTTTTGTTCTAGTGGTTAAGAGAAAGATGAGAGACTTTGTCTCTTTTAAAAATCCAAGGTTTAAACATTAACATTAACAACTAACCCATAACCATTAATCTGCCGTTAAAAAAAAACTTAAGAATTAAAGAATTAAACTTTTGGACCGACCATTACGTCTTCATCCACTCCAGCAAACCACCTACTCTCCGACCGACAACCACTACCTACGACTACCGTTATGGGACCCACCCATTTAACAATTCACACACCATTCATGATATAATATTAACTAGTAATTACACCAGCGCGTTGCCGCAGGATTTTTACCCTACATTCATCATTGGCTAAAGTATCTCTTTCTCACTACGTCTATCGTTAGCTAAATAGTTTCTTCATATATTCTTGCTATTCGTTGCAGTTTCCATATATTTAAACCTGGGGACATAAGAAAAAATATGAAATTACCATTAACAAATAATAAACAATCTAAAAAGTTCTAAAAGAGAATACAAACAAATTTTACCTCCAAATGTTATAGAAATAAGTTTAAGGCCTCCATCAAAACTTCAGGCAAGGTTAAAAATGTAATATATCTATGCTTCTCTAATGTTTTCTCAATCGTACACTTCTCCAATGCTTTTCAATGCACCAAATATAAATAAGAACCTGTCTGGATTCTTTGACCTAATAAGATCAATACAAAATAGAAAGAAATCATAGAACAAATCATCCTCATGTATATTTTTACGGCCTTTAAAGAATCAATATTTAAAGAATATTTTTACAGCCTTTAAAGAATCAACATTTAAAGAATGCATATATATCGCAATTGTTTCTCTATTTTCTCAACTACAACATAAAGAAATTAGGATAATAAATAATAAAGGAGCATGATATTTCTCACAATCGCCAAACAACTCCATGGTTTTGGTTTGCGCCTCCATGGTTTTGCCGCTTTTCACCGACACGCACACAACAGTGAAGGAATAAAACTGAGAACTGACAAAAGTCAAAACACATGTGTACAAAAATTTCTATAATAACACTTTTGGCAAAATTAATTCAAGTAAAATCAATGGGGTTAAACCTTCATTATCAAACTGAACTATCCTTCTCTTCAACTTATCATCTTTTCCTTTAGAAGCTACACAAAAATTAGTAACTCAAATGTATAGTAATTAGTGAAATTAATTCCGATAATCAACCAAATTGTTAAAATTAGACTACGAAATGGAGAACAGAAGTTATACATAGAGATTTCAGTGCTATTTTCCCCCTTTGTCCTCCTTTATCATACATTTACTATTGCTAGAATATACAAACAAAAAAAAAGAACCGAGATGGTAAACAACATTCAGCTCTAAATTGGGAATCCCTAACGATGATGTTCATGGTAAAAAAACCAAATCAAAATATTGCCAAATTCACACATATACCAAAGGACAACAACCTAAGAAACATGCTACAAAGAAACAATGAACCCAAGAGAGAATATTAAAGTAAACATAAAGAGAATACACCATGAACATCACTATAATCTTAATTTACACATATTTAAACCTTTTAGCGGTTACTTAAAGTTTTGATATCCATTATGATTCAAGAACACGACTTCTTGGTTCAACTACTTGGATCATAAACTCAACTGTAAACATAGAAGTGAAACCCTTCTAGAAATAAATCATAAAATAAATAGACCCGGATGATAAAATCTTTATCTTTATAGAATGATATTCTTACACGATAAAATTGAAATGTTGATCAAATTCCCCAACTAGAAAGTTATTGACACAATGATGAACACTTGTTACAAAAAAAAAAACCTTTTTAAGCATAAGTGAAAACTTTACCAGCACAATCACAAAGCTCCACATAAATCACAATTACAAACCCATCATCTTTAACCAACACTGTCCTCTAGCCCTGATTACAGTACTTATTAACTACACAAAATCGCAAACTTAACCCATTACAGTTGAAAGTTTGAAATCTATAACCCTAGATAAGTGAAATCAAATGCCATTAAAATACTTCAAAATCACAAAGATAAACCCATTATATATAGAAGACTGAAACCTATAACTCCTGTCAAGTGAAATCAAATTTCGTTACAACACCTAATTTTGTTTGAATCTTGATTTAAGCATTAAATATAAGCAAATGTTAAGCGCAAGAACAACTAAAACTCAGAACATGCAAACTACGATATCAAACAAAATTAAACATTGTGATGGCCAAGAAAACAGGCAAGACAAAGTATCATGGTGAACAGCGGCGAGTAACCTAATGGCATTGATGGAAGTTTGAGATGATGATCACCAGAAGGTATTGGTGATTTGAAGGTTGAACGGATGATAATGCAAGATGCGCGAGTGGGTGATGCATAAACGTTTATACCTTGTATTTAAATAGTGCAGGTGATAGAGACAGCCGTTGTTGGAATGAGCTCCAATCGCCTTCCTCCGCCCTGATCCGCCGCTGTATGTTGTAGTTCCCACGCAGATATGTTGAGATCGGTGACATATCCGTAAAACTCAAACAAATCGAAGAATCTTACCTCCAATCGCCACCGATTTACCGGAAGGGAAGCGTGTAGCTCCGATCTGCTTCAATTTGACCTTCCTTTTTATAATATAAGGCAACCTTCTTGCTAGGGTTGGGAGCCGTGATGGTGCAAGCCTTGGCTGACATCAATACTCCAGAGGCTATCATCAGAAGATGTAATCAAGCATTCAATCCACAGACTCAGGGTGAATATTGTGATTTCATGGTTGTAGTCAGTGGTTATTGTAGGTGGGAGGGCCTATGTGAGTGTGTGATTTGAGCTTCGTTCTCTCTACAACCTCTTCTGTGTTAAGCTTCCCAGAAACAAAGAACAACCGGTAGGTAAAAGGATGGCTAGAGGTTCAATTTGTAATTTAAAAAAGCTAAGTGGTCAAATTACAAAATAGTATAATTCCCTGTCGCCACCGACATAAGGGAATAATAGTATATATAATACCGGGAATAAATGTTCTTTGATTAATTTAATAACTTAATATACGAGCAAGTTATGTAAATAGAGTTTGTTTCCAATGAGATAATTTGATAGTAAAAAGTGTGTGATTTTGTTTTCTAACCAAGTGGTTATGGTTTCAAATCCTATGATGTGCAAGTTTGATGAAAATTTTTTGTTAATAGGAATTGTTGTTAAAACAAATGTAAATAGTGTTTATGTTTACAAGTAGTTTTAATAATTTCATGTATTACACGCGTCAAATAAATAAAATATTAAATAAAATTTGTTATTTATAAAACGGTATTTTAAAATAGGAAATGATTTAAATTATGTGTGAAGTAAATGTTATAAGTAATAAAATAATAATATCAACTTCTTAAATTTTTATGTTTTTGCTAAAAAAATATTTATCATTTTATTTAAAAAATAAACCGCTTTAAAAAAATATCATATTTAAAAATTTTCTTATTATAACTCTCAGTATTAATTATTTTTGGTTTATAAAAATTTTACTTTTCAAATACATCAATTTTAAATATTTCGTACTATTGAAAAGGATTACGGTTTTGAAATAATTTCTTAATTTATGTAAATTTGTTTTTTAAAAATAACATTAATAAAAAGATATCTTTATAAACTTATTAAGAAAACTATTTTAATCTAAAAAACAAATAATATAATTAGTAATCAATGTAATTATTTAATAGGAAAAAGAAATGAGAAAACTTTAATGAAGGAGAACATGATGTTATCACGTGTCTATTTAGTTACTCTTTTATTAGAGTAAGGAGATTAATTTTTAAATAGAGTAAATTATCATTTTCATCCCTGATGTTTTTTCATTTTAACTGTTTGCATCCCTAAAGTTTCAAAATTGCCATTTGCCCCCTGACGTTTTATGTTATCTTCATTTGAGTGTCTGTCGTTTTATTTTTATTTCAATTTGAATCAAGATAACTAACACTGTTAGTTTTTCTGTTAAAGTTATTATTGAAAAGACTAAACTACCTCTAAAATTTAATAAATAAAAAAACTTGTGGGACCAATTCATTAACATCTTCTTCTTTATTACCAACACACCCATCACCACCACCACAAAGTCTCACCCATAGTTTCCCCTTCCCACTCTAATGCAGCAAGCTCACCGGACCGGAGTGCAGCCTCTGGCAGCTCCCCTTCACATTATCGTCGCCGAGCCCGTGCTGGTACCACCGGTGGTCGATCGGCTCGATGTTTCTGGCGAACACCAGCAGAAACGGTGGCAGTGACCCCAACTCGTGGATCCGTTTCACCCTCTAGACCTCCATGCAGTTCTCGATCCTTCGCAGGAAGTTACCAATTCTCCATTGCTTCATGTCGATTAACATCACCCCCGTGTTGAAGTAGTAGGGGGTTATCGACGAATACCCGCGACATCACCAGGTCAGACTAGAAGGTGTCGGTGAAGTATGCGGTGAAGTTGGTGTGGCAGTACTCCGGTGCTCCGATCACCTTATGGTTTTGTAGGGTTATGTTCCAGAGGTTTTGTATGTCGTCGACGACGATGACGTCGGAATCAAGGTAGATGACCCGATCAATGTTCGGGTCGAGTATGTCGCCTAAGTAGTTTCGGGAGTAGTTCAACGGGTTCTCGAGTGTGATCCAGACTGAAGATGAGAACATATTGATAACGGTGTCTTCTCAGAAGATGTAGACCTTGAAGGTTAAGGAAGGGAAGGTGGATCTCACTAATCGGGTCAAGTCACACGGGCTGGTCGGGTCAAACTCCGCCACCGCCGCAGCCCCCAACACCACCACCGCATGCCCCAACACCACCACCGCAGCCCCCATCACCACCACCATGACCCCCCCATCACCACCACCATGTCCCCCCTTCACCACCACCGCAGCCCCCCATCACCATCACCGCAACCCCCCATCACCACCACCACCGCAGTCCCCCATCACCACCGCCATCGCAGCCCCCCAGCACTACCAAGGCAACTCCCCTATCACCACCACTACAACCCCCATCTTATCTAGATATCTGATTTCACATCGATGGTCGCGACCTGATTGGATCGACGACGACGATGTGAAGCTGCTGAAACCGAATCTCGACCACCCGTTCTCCACCGCATCGGCGATCAAAGAGGGGTCATCGGACTAATTGAATAGGGGTTTCGACAAGAGCCCTCGTAGGAGAACGTAGTAGTTGGTTCTTCGTTTGTTGTTGAAGAGAGTTTCTCGTTGATGAGTTTGGTGATACCCGTTTGGAGAGATGATGCGCGTAGGATTAGGGTTGGTTGTGGGTGGCTTTTGTGATGGTGGTAGAGGCATCGGGAGAGGTAGAAAAGGAAGAGGAGGAATATTCCGGTGGCTATTGTTATTAAGGCGATGAGAGAGAGAGAGAGAGAGAGAGAGAGAGAGAGAGAGAAGAGATAAGGGGTGGGGGTGGGGGTGGGGGTGAGGATGAAGGGTATGTGATTTAATAAATAAGGGTAATTTTGTCATTTTACAAAAGTTAACAGAAAAATCTAACGTCGTTAGTGTTTTGGACTCAAATGGAGATAAAAAGGAAATGTTATGGGGCAAATGACAATTTCAAAACTATAGGGATCCAAACGGTTAAAGTGAAAAAACATCAGAGATGCAAATGGTAGTTTACTCTTTTAAATATTAATAAGAGCTAATTACATAAATAGTCCCTGTGGTTTATACAAATAACAGATTTGGGTACTAAGCAAAAAATTAACAAGTTTTGAGTACTCACTTTTAGTTTTATAACAACTTTGAGTATTAACACTAACAGGCGTTAGATTTTATGTTAACTTTAAGGGTATTTTAGTCTTTTCATATTATAGGACTATTTATGTAATTAGAGGGACTATTTGTGTAATTTAATTAAAATAATATATTTATACATAACACACACACACACTCTCTCTCTCTCTCTCTTTATATATATATATATATATATATATATATATATATATATATATATATACACACACACACATATTTATATATACACACATATAGATATATACATGTGTGTGTGTGTGTATATATATATATATATATATATATATATATATATATATTGAATTACATCACAAAATAATAATACTCTCACCACCACTACCGTCGGTATCACCAGCAACCATCACCGCCCTCAGAGCACCATTATACGTCTCTGTCTCGATACCCTCATCATCATCACCATCACCCACATCACCAAAACCCCACTCCCTTTCCCCGAATGGTGATGGGGGCTAGATGGTGGCGAAGGTGACTGACGGAGATAGATGGTGGTGATAGGGAAAGGAGGTTGGGTTTTTTAAGTTATATAAAATAACAATAATGGTTTCTGAATAAAAGAAAGATGTTAAATTATAAAACTAGTCCCTTAAAAGGTATTTTAGTCATTTTATTTAAATTTAACAGTTAAACTAACGTATGTTAGTCTTGATACCTTAACTCGTTACAAAAAGTAAAACACAATACCCTAACTTGTTAAAAAAACCCCTTAGTACCCGTACCTGTTATTTTAGATAAACCACATGGACTATTTATGTAATTAATTCTATTAATAACTATAAGAATTATTATCTACTATATCTTAAATGTAAGTTGTGAGGTTCTCGTCAGCATGTCACGTGTCATGTCATGAGTAAAGCTCAATAATATATATTTTTTAAAATCTTGATGGTGTTAAATTTGTTTCTTCTCTTAACTCAAAGGTGCAGCTAAAGGAGGGGGTTAGAGTTGTTAGTATAAGTTGGATGGTGGAGTAGGTTGAATCCTGCGACAATCAACTTTTTTATTTTTTGGGTTTTATTCTTTTACTTTTCTTATACTTTTCGAAAGTATATCACTTTTTAAATTATTAGACTTCAACTTCTATTTATGTTCAATCTTTAAAATCGATAATCAACTCATTACCGATAAAGTGACCATATATTACTGATAGCCAACATAAGTGATGGTTCGGATTTTTAAGGCTGGGATTAGACACATAATCGGTTTAGGTTAGACACGTAATAACCAACCATAACAACTGAACCAAACAAATATACCACCTGATGTGATATGATATCTGTCAAAATACTTGATTTCTATAATGTTTGTTTCTATACTTGAATTTGTATGAAATGTTTATGTTTAGTAGAAATTAAGGTATAAAAAATGTTTGAATAATGGCATACTAAATGGTGCACACTTCTAGAAAAATGCTCTTTCACTGACAGAAGAGACCGTTAGAAGATCATCGACGGATTTATGATTAAAACCATCGAAAACGATTTTGATTATTTTTTAGAAAGAAGATTAAATGACCGACATGTAATCAATTGTAAAGTCACCCGCGACTTAAAGCATGTCGGTTATCTTTCGATGACCGGAGGCCAATAATTATCCTTGACACTTTTCACATTTGATTCACATGAAATTGTCCAGTAATGGTTTCTAAAGGTCATGTTGTCGCAAATCAAGCACTTTCCAAAAACAAACAGTTCCCAACAAACTAGCTTTAAAAATCATTTCTCCATCTTATCTGACTAGCATTTCCGACACATATATGACGTAATTTTGTTGAAACCCTTTGTTGATCCATCAGTGATGGTCTATATAACCGTCAAACCAAACATTTTTTATGTTCAAATACAATTGTTCGTCTCTTTGTTAGTTACCAAGAACATATCTACACCATACACAAGATGTTATTTTACGAATTGATAGGCTTGATAGTTAAATTATGGCATATGAAACATTGAATCAGTAATCTAACCTGCAAATATAGTGTTAGCAGGTTAATTGAAATTGATTGTCTTAAAATATGGAGAAGATCCACTTGCATACGCTTTAATCTAGCTCTGGATAAAATCCTTTATTTATGAGCATGCTCGTCAAAGTAGAGCTATGTTGGATTGGTTGAAACAAAAAATTATAAGAATTAGCAGTTAGTAGATGTAGAATCTCTATTAACTACTGTTATCAAACGCACAGATATAATACTTGAATGTAATGAACCTAATGGAAATTCTTTTAAAGTATTCACTTGCCTATAATGTACTAATTACAAAATTTGTAACAGCAAAACAAGTGTACAAAACAGCTAATCTTGAGACTATACAAATATGAGGTATTTATACTATGAAAGCTAAACACTACAATACGGACAAGAAATCAGGACAACAGACAGCAATTGCAATCTTACGATAACAAGACTACTTTTTAGCACTGACACCTATTCTATAAAAGCAATAACTCAGCACATACAATAACTATTGATCGGCAAAAACATAGTATCTGCTGGTTCATATTTTGTCAACATATGAAGTCTTCAAAAGCAAACTTCATTTCAACATTTGGAGTGGATCAGTAAGAGCTTGTAGCATTTGATGTTTTCTGTAGCTTCATCATCCGGATATACCAACAAGTTGGAAATCGACACATTAAGCGATTAGTTCCTCAACTTTTGATACATGACTGTGGCATGTACATGTGTGCATGATTCTCCAAGGCGCACACATATACAAGTTACGGTTAACTAACATTACCTGTTTTAATTTTATAAGATCTGAAAATGTAAATAACCAATCTGTAACTAATGTTACGAGCTTGTCAATCTAACAGTAAAATAGTCTGAAATAAAAGTGTCTGCATACTATGGTGTGACACCCAAGATATCGGGTTCAGATTATGTATAGTTAGTAAAGTAAAGGGGTAGAAAGTACAAGGATCTAACACACCTCATTCTCTTTTTAGTTGCAAGGTTATGTGAAATTAGAAGGAGAGAATTGTTGTTAAAGAAAATATGATTAAATTTAGTCTTTGTGAGTTTTCTAAATTTGATTTATTTAAATTCTTGTCTCATTTGATTTTTCAACAAAATATAATAATTCTTCTTCTAACAAGTTGATTTGTGGCCTAGACCGTAGTCAAAGTCAATAGTCAATGAAAACACATGCAACAGATTTCTACGTTCACAAGAGAATGAATTTTCTTTCAAAATGTCTTTGGTCAAGGGCATGCTTCTCATACTAGTGGGTCATTTCAAAAGTTGTAAACTCACCTATATTTATACCTATGTTAAATGTTAGTTTATAATAATTTAAATGTAGGCGTATACAAGTGCTTATATGTCCTTATTCAAGACTTAAAACCGACGTATATGATCGTATACAAATGTTTATGTAAACATATATGTTTTTAAAATTGAAAATCAAAATTAATAAAATAATACATTAAGTAACAGGGAACACGAACACATTTAGCTAATCCATCCCAACCAATATATGATCTAGGAGTATTCTGTATAGAGACATAAATTTAATAATTGCCTCTGATGTTATGAAAATTAAATATATCATTATTTATTAATATATTTTCTTATAGTTTAGTTTATATTTCCAACTAGCTTTTTAACCCATTACATGTTGCGGTGACGCTGTACGCTGCGTGATAAAGTATAGACTACAATTAACCCGACTCGCTTCCTAATTATATTTATGTTGAAACGTTAAATAATTTGAATTTATACTGTCGAATGAACGCGTATTATATTCGAGACAACTCTAGTATTTTCTAAATATTCCAAGTCGAAAAAATTGTTTGTGATATCGTTTTAACCAGTGAACTCAAACGTGTGTTACGACAACTTTGATCTTAAATAAAAGAGTTAGTTACATAAAAAGGTCCTTATGCTTTGGTCTGTTTTTACTTTTGCGTCCCAGGTTTAAAAAATTACAAGGTCGGTGTAATGGTTTGTCAAACATAGCAGAAATGGTCCTCAAGTTGGATGAGTTGATAACTTTTCCGTTAACTACATGTGAAATGACCAAATTATCCCTAAGTATTAAGATAGTTTTATTAATTAAAATTAAAAAAACAGTATAAATAAATATATTACTAAAAGTGACACCCACCCAACCATCTCCTTCTCCCCTTTTCTTTTCTAACCCCAGAAGTTCCACCACAACCACCATAGTGTATTATCTTCTTCACCGGTATGCAACCACCCCCACCGCCTCATCATCCCTCCAAAGTGACACTACCACCACAGACCTCAAATCAATACCCATCCATTACCAGAAATCATTCCCGGCATGCACTTCATCTTTAACCCAACCCTAACCCACCCTACACCTTTCGGCCATTATCATTTCCACCCCGCCAACGCTATTGTCATCTTACCATCTTATAAATATAATTTATATAGAATAGACCTAAGCACAAGGGTCTTTCATATAATTAACTCTAAATTGAATTTATATAGAAGTATTTATAAGAATAAGCAAGTGCTAAAACGAATTTTGAGTTTAACAATACAAATAAAATCAAAAGAAATTCATAAGTTTCAAATTAAAAAATAAGTGACATATGTAACAAAATGACAAAGCAGCGTAAGTAGGATGGGCGGAGGAATTGAAGCAGCATATTGAGACTTTTGGATTTAACATCTTTTCTTCGGTGTTGCGGTGTCAAACAACAATATAGATGGGATTTGCCCGAAGTATTCAACTTCGTTAAGTCGTTCACATGTCCCCCATACGGATGATAAAAAAAAATGGTATTTTAAATGAGCTCATGAATTAGCGAGGGTTTGGAGTCTTGAAATAAAGTAGCACATCATTGACAATCCCGCACTTATGTGCCATAAGAAGAATTCCTATAAACTAATGTATGTTTGCTTGATTTTACATAATAAGATAATAAAGGATGGAAGATGAACGATTTTTCAAAATTATGAAGAAGCCGATGCCAGTCATGTAGAAATAATCAAAGAACAAATACAAGCAAATCGTATAAATATACACACTATACAAATGCATAATAATCTTAAAGGTGATTTGGTTAGAGATCTGTGAAGAAATCGTGAAGGTTGAAAATAAACATTTTATGTAATGTTTAAATTTAATATTTATTTCTTTTTGGTGTAATATTAATGTTTATTAATAATCTATGTTGTTAAAATATTGAATTTACAAATATTTGTCTAAAAAGTAAATAAGAAAATAAATAAGATAGCGATCACACCACTACCATATTTTTTACCATTACATTATGCTTACGTGACAATCTGCGTGACAATACTTTTTATCCATTACACTCCTTATCACACTCACCACTAATAATGGTTTTAGTTTAGAATTTGAATAACTTACTAATATTATTTAGCTTTACAAAACATACTATATTTCTACACAAAAGAACAATAAATTAAAGTAGTAATAAATTCTGGTCAAATAGAAGACCAAGTGTCACCGGAGAGAACGTACGAGTAGAAGTATAGACAAAAATTGACCAAAACATTTTCCAGCTGGACACAAAAGGTGTTATATTCCTTCCATCAATGTATGTCTCATAAGTAGCACAATTTATTATATTATGTTTACAATAACTTTGATATTCTATTATAAAATTAAATATTTAGATCTAGAGAAATTAGATTAATATTTTATGATATCAAAAGTAGCATAGTATTTGGGTTGTCCACTTGTTTATGAGATTGAGTTTCATAGTCAAAAGTTAAACGATTGAGTTACTTTCAAGTTTTGTTTTCTTTTCTTCGAAGAGATATTATCATAATCGAGTTAAGAGTCTTGTGTGAGTTTGCAATTCCCTTGTTTAAAGCATTTTACTTTTGCTTTATTATGGCGTTGTGGTGGCTCTTTTGCTGGAGTGCTTTCCAGTATTATCAAGCAAGTCAGGGTCCCTAAACTTGAAACGCTCAAAATTATGCACCTACTAATTTGCCATGGTTTTTGTAGAAAATTGAGGGTCCAACTACTACTAACCCTAAAAAGATAGTATCCAACCTCACCATAGGTTAGTTGGGAATATACAAGGTGGACAATCATGAAGCCATACATTGACGTTAAATGTTAAACATTTTTATAAAGTTAAACCCAACCAAATAGTTCTTGTGCATTGATCTAACAACTATTTACTTTCTTTTCAATTGTAACATTCCAAAACTTTTTAAAGAAATAAATCAAGTTCAAGTTTTGAGGTAAAAATAACAAGTTGATATAGATAACTTAAAAGGGTACATTATGTATATATTACCCTAAATGCCCCTTATATAAAGAAAGAACCGCCTCATGATGGATTTCTTGCCTAAGAAACATTGCAAAATAGGTTTATATATATATATATATATATATATATATATATATATATATATATATATATATATATATATATATATATATAGAGAGAGAGAGAGAGAGAGAGAGAGTGTGTGTATGCGCGAGCATGCGTGCGTGCGCGCGCACACGCACAGGGTAGAGAGAAAGTCAAAGAAAGCCGATACAGGTATAGATTTCTTTATGTTCATCTGTAGATATATGCTAGGTGATGTTATGTAAGTGTAATGATCAAATGATAGTAATAAAGTTTGCATTTTTACCTATACATGCTTAGATCTTGATATAGTGAAGCTTGGTTCTAGAGTTTTCTTGTGTTCTTCAAAAGGGGAGTTATAGATCCCTATGTTTTAACATTTTCACTTGTTTTTTAAGGTTGATATGCATACCTATAGTGCTATTTTCCTTCATAACTAAGTTTGCATACATAAAGGTTATATTTTTTTATCTAAAAAGTATGTTTTTATGTATTTTATGATAGGATTAATGTGCATGAATAACCTTGCTTGAAACCCTAGTTGAATAAAGTCTTGATCTACTAAAAATAGGCCAATTTGATAGGAAATGAAACAAAACAGTGTAAGAAAAATTAAATAGAAGATTTACTCACCCGAATCTCGCAGTGTTACTTGAAGCTAAGTCTCTTCACTCGTAGGTGTTCCCGCTTAGCTAATCTCAGAACCTTAGTTCACTAGTATGTGGGTATATATGGTCACCCGAACCAGGTCCTATTACTCAAATCTAACCACACCTGAGCAATATAAATGATATGAAATTAAGCCACTCGAATGTACGAATCTTCACCCATATATGGAAGGTTCATCTGAATGTGCCAACATTTAGAAACATTTTCAAGAATCTTAGTCACTCGTATATGAAAATGGCTATCTTTAGGTCACACCCCTACTGGTAGTGAAAATATGAAGATGCGACAGACAGTTTCGTCATAATACATTGAGGGTCTAATAGAATCTCTAAAGGAATTTTCCGTCAAGTGGTCATAATATCACCTGACACAAGAACAAGTGTCAATATTAATAAATAAAATAACATCATTCCAAGCATGCACCAATAATTCGAAGTTTCAAATCGGAACAAACAAGTACAAACACAAATCCATACAAACTACAATTCAAACAAAACCAAATATAACCCAAAACTAAATATAAACCAAAACCAAATAATCCATAAATGTATATTGCTCTTACAGGAGCAGTCTCGTCTAAAATCCACTATTCGAGTATTTAAGTATTGTTACCTGAAAGGCATGCTTTAAAAAGTCAACATATGTTAGTGAGTTCACACGTTTATAAGTACAAAATAAGTTGTCGTGCAAGTCATGTACAAAATATGTGTGTGTATGAGAACATAGAAGTAATAGAAATCAACATAAGCTCATGAGCAGTCCAATTTTAAATTAATCAAATTATATTCACCCAAAGGCACGCACGAACCACGTCAGTCTTAGCGAGCATATAAAAAATAGGGTGGGAAGTTAGCCTGTTAGTGTAACAATACCTTTCCATGATAATCCAATCTAATCTAGACTCGTACCTATGACTCAAACCACACATGCCAGTCCAAAATTAATTTTAAAACATAACATAATCCAAAACCAATGAACAAGTTATTTACCTAAGTAAAACATATTAAAAACAACCATGAAACTCACCTTCATGTTTTCACAGTCCAAAGTCCACATAAGAATTAGTAAGGGCTATAGATACACAAAAACAAAATGGGATTACTAAAGGTCTAGAACACCTGATTGAGTGATATTCTCTTAGTCCAGTCATTAATATCTATCCAAGTTCTTATTTTAACTAAAATATGATTCATTTATCATTCCAATTCCAATGTCTTATTTTAATATTGACGTTCTTATTTCACAGTCCAAAGTCCACTAGTTCTTATTATTGACGTTCCTTTATGTACATTTATTAGTCTAAGTTTAATGACTTATTAATCTTAGATGTTCTAGTATCTCGTATTAATCACAGTTAATGACTTCTTTTGCGTATTGAGTCTTAATCCATATGGTTTGAGTTTTATAAAAAATATTTAAGCTTGTTGAACTAATCATGCACAGGTATGTTTTAAGTTCTCCACTATAATATTTTTATGAAATGATGTAGTGTAAACTGTTTTATGTTATGATCGACCAATTGTGAATTTTACTTGGAGCACAGTCTTACATCCACATTGATATACGTTTTTACTAATCTACGTTTTTACTAATCTAGAAACCAATTTAAAACCAACCTTTCGATTTAATTGAACGACCAAAATTGATTACCGGTAGCCTCTGTATCCTTAGACAATACCCGATATCATGCCTTTGCTATACTACGTCAATCAAAAGCGGAGGATAGTAGGGGCCGGGGGGACCCCCCCCCCCCTTTTTTTCGTTAGTATTATTAAATTTTAGTTCGATAGTGAAAAATATTAGCCCAGTAGTGTAAATTTTTATTATAAATATCAAGTTCGCCCCCCTAAAAAAATAATTTCACCCCCCTCCCCCCCCCCCCCCCCCCTCCCCCTCTACGGGTATGTTCAAGCTCCACCATTGACATCAATGACGGGTGCGTTTTCCCTAGTGTGTTTGAAAATTTAATTGTGTTTGAAAATCAACAATATTTATATGCACCACGTAACACACCACCAACTATTGTTACTCAGGCATACAAGTACAACGATCATGACTAGTGTTACTAGGTAGGATAATACGGATGTTGATAAAGTGCCAGAAATACAGGAAGGGTTGCAAGTTGTTCAAGTGCAAGAATATGCTTAAATAAATGTTGATAATCTTCATAAAGTTGACAATGAAGGGGAGACTAATCAAACTGAAGTTAACAGTCAAAATAAGATGATAATGAAGATAAAGTTAACATTAACATACCTGAGGATGTGCTAGTCATGCTTAAGGGTGCTAATCGAATCAAATAGAATTCGAGTTAATCAAATCAAATAAGTAGAATTTTAAAATTTTCAAACAGTAATCAAATTTGAAAAGATAAATCGAGTTTGAATCGAATCAAATTTGAAATTTCAAACAGGATTTGAATTCGATTCGCATTCAAAAAAAATTCGAGTTTGAATCGAATCATAATCTATTAGATTCATATTAAGTAAAGAAATAATTAATCGAATAATATTTTCAAAATTCATTAAAAAGATCCTATATCAAATTATCATAATAAGAAAACAAGCATAACACACAATATTCTAAGTATCAAATAAGACAAAAATTAGCAAGTAGGATTTAAAATTTTAGATTATATATTTTTTAAACTTTTGATTCTTAATTTTTTATATTAATCTATTTTTAAATTAACATATAAAATAAATAAGTGTAAGTGTGTATTAGTAATTCGAATTTTGAATCGAATGCAACTGAAAATTACAAATTCAAGATTCGAATTGAAGTTGAACTTTAAAAACCGAATTTAATTTCGTATCAGTGTTTTTCGACTCGAATCAAATTTTGAGTTTTTTTAATCTGATTCCATACTGCACTAATTCAAGTCTGTTTATGCCTTTTGTGTGTTTTTGAATTAGTTGTGTTGGATGTGTTTTGCATGTTGTTAACAACTATTGTAGTTATCTTTTTGAACTAGCTGGTTCGGATAAGTTTCTTGTGGTTCAATTTTGTTTCATGTCATTCAATTTTATTGTTCAATTATTATTCAATACTCAATTGGTTGACAATAGGTACAAAAGTTTACTATTTCTAAATTTGATGTTTATAGTATATATTAATAAAATTATTTACTTGCAACAGTTTGTTTAATTAAATATAAAGTACAAATATGACATTTGTGCTTGTATATGTGATTAAAGGAAATAAAGTGAATACACTAAAATCGAATGTTTAAAACTAAAAGTTGTCAAAAATATTAAAAACCAATAAATCATTATGGCTAAAATGAAAAATAGGAAATTTAACTGTAGCAATAAAGTTACATTTTAATACATACATATATATATATATATATATATATATATATATATATATATATATATATATATATATATATATATATATATATATATAATAACTTACTTCTAGAGTCGAGAAAGCTATAAAACAAGTCTAACATGATGACAAAACAGAATACATTAGAATATGTAGCAACAAAGACTAAACAATATCGATTGAGATAATATTCACGATATAAGTGAAAAGGATGTATGCTTGCATCGATGCATCATCATTTCTAAGAAACCCAACATGCTCAATAACTTGTAGCCAAAACATCACTAAACCACAATATATAACTTATATGATATGGGCTTCTTTCAACTTTTACAAATTCACATATTCTTTTGCGATAAATCTTTGAATCTTCAAGTTACTAGAAACATGAACAAAGGATTTCAATCTATGCGGAGAATATCTGATGATGCTTGAGGTCCAATGGCCAAATAGGAGAATATCACCATCGAAGCCATTAGCAATGTGAACTATGATGAATAGGTATATAGTTAGTAATGTATGTTTTATCAAAAACATGTTGAAATAATCAAATACATGAATGATTTAAAGAGCTAAACAACATGATGAATGAATCGAATACATGAATGATTCAAAGAGATTTACGTTGTCTATTTTCCTCCAAACCACACCACGTAAATAAGTTGTAGCTACGAAAAACCATATCGTAAAATCAGTTACCAATTTATAACTTACGTAAGACTATCACAAATTAGCTACTAATTCGTAATTATACAAAAAGTGAAACTATATTTGAATCAATTTAATGGTGGACACAAAATAATGTGATGACCAATCTGGTCTCAAAATCAGTCTAGAGGTGGGCAAAAATCCAGTTAATTTAACCGACTCAAAAGCGTAACCGATAATAAAACTAGTTATTAACTATTCCAACACAAACCAGTTTCTAACCAATTGTAATTGACAGATTCTACCCATTTACCGCTTCCCACATCACAAACCGGTTAGAAACTGGGTACTAATAATCGGTAATAAAAAAAGATATTTATCGGGTTAAAAATTGGATAACCGGCTACTAACCGAACCAAACCGATTACACAAGGTAGGTTTTCAAACACTTCCAAACCGGTTAATAATTGAACTGGTTTTTAAAATAACCTACTTTGATCATTTTGCCAACAACTTCCTTGGTTAATAATCAAAAAAGTTTTTTTAAATAACTTAATTGTACACTTCTATCAGTAATGTGTGTGTATAGTACAAACTGACTTTTTTTCCCCTAATGTTTGTTGCAAACTGATTTCAGTAGGGGAAATAGTGACAAAGATGCTTTCCATCAATTTTTGCATACGAATTCAATATGAAAGGGCGTGTTATAGATACTCAAATATCAAATATGATATCCGAACACCTTGAATACGAGCCGTATGGGTTTTGTAAGATATTGAATTGCTCAATTCATAATTTTTTATGTCCCTTATTGACAGTGGCCGTAATGACCCTTATGATCGTAAATAACATTTTTTATTTTTTATTTTGCATTTTAGAATTATATTTTCTGATTTTTTATTTACATTTTTTGTAATTTACTATTTTCTGAGTTTATTTTTTCTTTTATAAAAATACTTATTTATAAACTAAATAAAATAAAAGTTTCTTTATTAAATTTGTAAATTAAGTTTTTTTATAAAAGCAAAAAAAAACTACAATGATGAGTCAAATTTATAAATAAGTATTTATAGAAGTAAAAAATTAAACTTATAAAATAATATAACTTAATATTTTATATAATATTAAAAAAGTGATTTATAAATAAAAAACAGAAAAACTAAAATTTAAAAATAAAAAAATAGGAAATTTTACTAACAATCATAAGCCTAATTACGGCCTCGTAAATTAAAGTTTTTACGGGCCGTAATGACCAATACAGGTCGTAAAAGTTTATAAATTGACGATAGTTTGCAAACCAATACGACCATCTTCAAATTGTTCAGATATCAATACATGGGGTGTACGTTATCCTGACCCAACACGAATCGTAATTCAGATTTAAGTCCATGAAAAACCGTGAAAGTGATTGAGTGTGCAACTGGGTTTTTTTTCGCTTTGTTTTAGGATTAGTCACTTATATTTATCGATGGCCTCTCCCCACTCCAAAATAATTAGCTAAATATTTGCGACCGTTACTCATGCCACAAGGCCGATATAGAATGTAAAAGAGGTTGATAAACAATTGTCAAAAGAAATCTATGATGACATACCACAAGAGGAAGAGTGAAGAAGCTCCAAATCGGCCACAAAGCAAAACAGAATCTGCAAACAAAATCTTATAACAAATCAAAACACACACAAAAAATTCTTAAAAAAAAGCTATGGATGTTCATCTTACAGACAAAACGACAAGAGTCCGATGATGGTGACAAATGTCAAACCTGATGTTGTCGAAATCTCCCAATCTTCACTTGATTTCCCAACATTTAATGCCAAGAAACCCGTATACAAGAAATAAACAACATTCAAAACGACCCCAAAAAGACCAATACACATTTGCAATCTACAAAAAAAAGTGTCATAATTAAAAAACGAGTAAGTTCAAAACAATAAGAGTAAGGAAAATTCACAAAATGTTTATTTTATCATTATTTTTCCTTCAAAATGTCCACCAGATGAATTTGTTCTAAAAATGTTCTCATCTACGGACGCCTACCTGTAAAGTACAAGCGGCCGTTTGCTTAGGTACATGTGTCTTTTTATTTTGTCTGTTGAGGCCTCCGCTTTTTGTGCAGGAGAGAGATTTTGAAAAGAAGTTTTTAAGGGTACATTTAGAGACAAAGAGAAGGGGAAGGGACATTTTCGGAATTTTTCCATAATAATATCATCAAAGGATAGGATGTATTACATTTATACCTTCTAATTCGATCATCGTGAAACAAGAGGTGAATCAAATTTGAGTTGCAATCTCCTAAATACACTATGAAAGCTGCAGAAACAATCCAAACAACATTCTCAATTCGTGTTCTTGTGGTCGGAAAAACAGGGGATTGAGGCGGTATTATCGAACAAGCGTCGTCTTCGAGATCATCTCCGCTTGAGGCGTAGCCATGGCTGTGCCTCTGTCTCATGTTCCCACCTCCAGTTGGTGTTCCACTTCCGCCGGACATTGATTTTGAGCTCAATTTGACTACAATTTCATCGGAATTCGATCACGAATCGCGGTATTTGGAGCAGGGGATTTTGAAAGAACAGAGAGAGTTGCAGGGTGATTGAATGAAACAGGGGCATGTGTTTTGGGTTGGTGGGAAACGTTGGATTCCTTACTTATGCATTGCAACGAATTGATCTACTTTTTTTTTTTTTTAAGTTTGATTTTTTTATTACTTACAAATTTTGTTATAGTTATATTTTTTATTAAATATTTTAGTGTAAGAGAGATATTTGTCGAAGAAAGATATTAGAATATACGTAAATAGAATTGGATTAGTAGATAACTGAAAACTACATTACATTTACAATGACTATGTAAAAGTTTAAAATTTTAAAACCTATATTAAATTGATAAAAGTGTGTGTTATTCAATTGTAATTTGTTCTTAAAATGATTTAAAAATTAGAAGTTATAAAACAAATAATTATAACATAATTATTAATAGGATGTGAGGAGATATGATGATGGCATACCTTATTTTCATGTATTATATAATATATGATATATGATAGTAATTCCGATAGCTTACAAAATACGTTATAAGTTTAACAACCATACAAGAACTTGATACCAAATAATACCATTTACTTGTCAAATACATAAACAAATTCACAAGAATGATAAAGGAGTTTCCGGTGAGGGTATTTTTAATGTTTTATGAACTCAAACAAATCATCTATTTCAAAATCAGATTAAATAAAATAAGAACTTGAGCAAATTAAGAGAAGAATGATGATTAATGATAACATAGATAATTAAGGACATCATCATCATTTCTTTGGTGTTTTTAATTAACTGCATAAATAATAGGTGTTTAAGGGCCCACCATTAACTTCCAGCCCATTAGCATGGATGTGGTTCATTCCACACAATGAAATGATTGAAATCTCATGGTTTGCGTCTTTGCGATACAAATCATCTATTTTCATTATGTGCAGTGCAACACCAAGCTCTGTAAATGCTATTTTGGGGTGTAAGCAATTGATTGTTTTATGTAAATTGAGTTTGTTAAAAAGGTTAGATTCAAATAAACTCACTAAAAAATAGCACGTTTATGAAATAACTTGAGCTCAAACATTATATGTAAAGTTGATTAGACTCGAAAATATAGATGAGTTTATTATTTATATAAATAAAATAAAATATATAACTATAAAGATAAATACTATTATATATTAAATGTTGTAACACATAATAAATAACTATATATATATATATATATATATAAACATAACTATACATAAAAATATCTAGTAAGCAAACCAAGTAAAATTACTCACAAGCCGATCTCTAGTTTAAATACAAGTCAAGCTCAAATGTTCTTAGGTTTACTAAGTCAAACACATGCCTATTCAAGTTCCGATTAATTTCATACATCACTAATATTCATCAATCATTTATTAGATACAAATATAATAGAATACATAAGCTAAATAAATAAAGGTTCAACCATAAATTTACAACCAATTTTATTATGAATAGATTTGAAACAAACTCTTTATCTCACACATATAAAACTCCAAAATAATATAATACGAATGTTTGAAAGCCAAGCAATTAAAAATAACAATGATACCCCTTTAGCCTAATGGATAAAAAAGCAATCAAATAAAATGCTTGCATCCCATTCTTATCTAAATTCCACCGTCCAAAACCACCACCCAAATAATTATGGAGATATGATAATATATTTCTAACAATTTCCATGATCAAAATGTTACAAATTAGTTCTAAAAGAAACATTAACAGCTGTCAAAGGTTCCCACCATTGTTGTTGCACATGGTCACAAGATCCAACAATGTTGCATACAACACATCTAAAGATAAATGACCTAAGAACCTCTTTGTTTCACCATCTAAATCCTCTCTTTGAAGCTTGTATTCCTCTGCCGCCTCGTTCCCCACCACCAGCCACCACGATATGCCGCCTTCACTGTCTTCTGGATCCACCTGTGCCACCAGACCTACCACTTCACCCTGATCCATCTCAAAAGACAAGCTTAAGAAATCTCTGCTCGCTTTCATTCCCACGATCAAAGCTTCTTCATGCAACCAACGAATGATTTGGCTCGCAATCTGTTTTTAAATCACAAAGTGAACATAAATTGTATATCTACCCAAAAGTAGTAATCTTATTTTCCTTTATATACATATACATACATACACACACGTATATGTGTTAAAAGACATACCTGCTGGAGAAGTATGACATGGAGATCAGCTAAATTGCATTCAAATCGGTTGATAGAATAACTGTTATCAGATTTCCCTTTAAAGAGGCCAACTACATTTGGAGCACCTTCCCCTTCTATGTTTATGCAATCATCATTTACCACAACTTTGGTTAGAAACTGTGACGAGGATGCCACGTAAGATGAGGTATGAAGAATCGACTGAGGAACATCAACCACCAGTGTCCATGCAGATGTACGTGAATGCCATGTAGGATGAGACATCAAACGAACATATGACACGCTCTTAACCTACAGGTGGCGTAAAATAAGAGCAAAATAAATTTGGTTAACTTGTTAAGTGAATAAAGAAAAAAAAGAAGACGACAATTAATGGTTATTACCAGTTCTTCTAGTTTGGTTAGAACTTTAGATGAAAATATTCTGTGAGCCAGAGACATGCAAAAATGACCAAGAAGGTTTGACCCGTCTTTTGGCGGTTGACCAATCAGACTTCTGTTCTTTGCGCGTACAAACACGTGTTCGTGAAATAACTGTTTCAGAAGAATTTCGGAACTGATTCTATTAGGAAGAAATGTTTGCTTCTGTTTCTCTTCACTTTCAATCAAAGGTTTGACATCATCTTCAGTGGATGATGAGGTCACAAGTGAAATGAAAACAGATGCTTCTTGATCTACATTTAACTGCAAATGGTTTTCTCGAATGCCCGTCACGTTCACGCATAATGATGGGACAAATGCTTCTTGATTTATCAAATTGAAAACCTACAGATAATGCATCAAAATTATTACTAAACATTATCTATCTTTTCTCCTGTAATATTAATATTATTACCTGCTCATCAAAACGGCTCGATGAACTTCACGAAGGTCAGAATGCCTTTTCTTTACACTTTCATCATCACTTTCAGCCTCTTTAGTAATTTCTCCAGAAAAATCTGAACTTTTTCCATTTGATCCTTTTGTAACAATATTATACTTTTCATTAACAAACCCAAATTGAAGAGTATGACATGCTTTTGAAGACAAATTCAATGCAAGCATTCCGGCATTATCATGTTCCACACGAACCGTTGATAGGGAGGATGGGCGGAATACAGATTTTGGATCAAATAAGGTATTATCAAATAAATCAATGTAAAACCCTTCATTTCCAGCAGCAGATGCAGCCATTCTGTGCCTTTTAATTTTCCAATTCTGTTGCAACCTATTAAACTAGTTAGTATACTAAAGAGTAGCATAATGCCATTCTCTATAAAAACTGAAGAGTAGCATAATAATAATAATTTATTAAATTATAACCGACCTTATTAGAGCTCCGTAGAATCTTGCTTCTCTGGCAACTTGCTTTTCTAATGCTTTGGCCGATTGATTAAAATACTTACCAAGGTGCTGAAATGAAGAATTTTCAAACATTACATGTTATTATGAACTTTGAAAATTGAAGGTATTTTGGTCTACTTTATTATAACTTATTATTTGGGTATTTTAGTGTTTACCCGGAAGCATTGTAATTTTGTTGCTGTAGATACTGCAAGGTCAGACAAGAGTTCATTAGGTAATTGTTTTGGTCTGGTCATGCCAGCCACAGTGACAGCATCATTAGCTTCACCTACAAACAAAACTTATAAAGGTAACATTACAATATATAGTTTTATATGGATTAAAAATTAAAAATAACTATACGACTTACAGTGTTAATGAGATCAATAATCACAGAAAGCTCTTGGTGAGCCAACTGTAGATTCTCAATCATGTTCTGCCACGGCCATGGTTGTGATGATGCATCTTTAGAAGAAGAAGAAGCAGTCGTATCACCTTTTTTCTGCTTCTTGTTGGAATCTTCTCTCTCTACAGCCCAAGCAAAATCTACTCGTCGAATTAAATTCACTCTGTTATCATCATAACTCAAATCTCTGCAAAAATCATATTAAAAAGTATCAGAAATGGATTGATTGGAATGCTGTCAAATTGAATGTGATGTTGTTCATACGGAGGGAATCTTTCAGCTCCATTTTCTTCAATGACTTCTAAACGTTTGACTGGGAGTTTGTCAAGAGAGATCCTCAAATCCCCATCCATTCTCTCAAGGTGTTTAGCTAGTTATACGCTGAATAAAATAACAAAGAAGTAATACTAAGAACAGCTAGTTATACATTGAATAAAATAACAAAAAAGCAATACACAGATCCATACAAATCTACATATACAAGCATATATATTGCTATATATTAACCCATTTTAGGACGTGTGTTAGGTATCTTTACGCAGCGGAAATGAACACAAAACACACGTACACACACGAAAGCAATAAGAACACGAGAATTTATAGTGGTTCGGTCAAGATGACTTACGTCCACCCTCTGCAACTAGGTATTTTATTAAGCTCAAGGGACTAGATTACAATACAATGACATGTTCTATATAAAAAGATAAATTAGGGTTTCAAGAAGATTCAATGGGCCGGCCCATAACTCCATCCAAAAGCCCAAAGGCCTTCACACCCCAACAATCTCCCACTTGAAGGCCTTGCGAATACTCCAGCTAGCCATCTAAGTATAAAGCAACCCTGTCATCCAGTATTATCAGTAATCTTCAAGTAACAGAAATCCTCCAAACCTTCAATTCCAAAGAACAAGCTAAGATTTCAATCCAAATCCCCTAGTTGCAGAGGCCCCTTTTCATCAATTACTTGAAAGGGCCTGTTGAAGCTCCCCCGAGCTCCAACCCAGTCGTGGCAAATTCCACCAACGACCCATCCTCTGTCTCAACTGGTTTACACGATCCACCAGATTCAGAGATACACCGAGAACCACTAACACTCTCCAAATTCAGCAAACAATCACCAAAAGAGAATTTTCCAGTCTTAGTCTTCAAAACCCAACGATTCTTCTTGACTGTACCTGGAACATGCCCCATGCTCCCACTGTCACAAAATCCTCTGACTGGTTTAGACTTCTGACCCCATTCAGCTACAATCTTTGCTCCAGACTTCATGTTTGCAAAATGAACTCTCTTAGCAGCAGATTTAGCGAACCCGACTTTGACTTGCTTAACCCGGTTGATCAGTCCCTCAGCAGGTACCTCCACCATGTACAATGACCCATGCTTATCACCACGAGCAATCACCCGATTTCCATTGATTACCCTCCATTTACCACCACCAAACTTGACTTCCAGTCCTTGTTCATCCAGTTTACTAACAGAAATTAATTTCTTCTTCAAACCCGGAATCACCTTGACATTCTTCAAGTTCCATTCCCAATGGAGTCACCAAATCAACATCACCCATGCCCATTACATCAAGCATTCTGCCATCAGCGAGACGTACCTTCACAAAATCGCCTGTTTTCAGATTCACCATCATTTCACTGCCGTGTATAGAGTGAAACGAAGAACCAGAATCCATGATCCAAGAGTCCACACTATTTTCAACCTCAAGAATTAACACGTCACCATCATTGACATCCTCAGCAGCAGTGTTCAGACCTTTCTTTGGACATTGACTCTTAACATGTCCATCCTCGTTGCAGTTCCAGCACCTCACATTTTTCTGAGTTCGAGCTGAACTCTTTCCCCAACTCCCACTGCCTTGGCTATTTTCCCTTCCCCTACCAACATGTAACATCTCAGAAGATGATCCAACATTTGCACTTTTTAGACGTGTGTCTTCACCTATCACAATGTCTAGGATCTTTTCAAATGTCATTTCGTTAGCCCCCATAGAATTTGTAACAGCAGTTACAGTCCCGGACCAACTATCAGGCAGTGAAGATAGCAACACCAGAGCTCCAGTCTCATTATCGAATTTTATTCCCACTGATTCTAATCTGGTAAGAATAGACATCAGATCATTAATGTGAGAGGTGACTGAGCTTCCCTCTTTCATTCTCGTCATGAACAGTTCCCTCATCAAGAACACCTTGTTAGCTGCAGACGGCTTTTCATACATATTTGACAGAGCCAACATCATACCACTGGCAGTGGTTTCTTTCATGATGTTAAAAGCAACGCTCTTCGTCAAAGATAACATAATAACCGCTCTAGCTTTCTTGTCCTTGGAATTCCAAACTACTTATTCAGCTTTCTCCATACTCTCCGGTTTCTTTTCCAGTACCATATCCAAATCCTTTTGACACAGTAATGCTTCTATTTGCATTTTCCACCAACCAAAATCAGTGCCATTGAACTTTTCGATCACAGTCTTCCCGTCTTCAGCCATAATAGCAAAACAGAGAAAAAACAAAAGAAACAGGCACGCTGAACAGTTGATTACCAGTCAACAAAAGGATAGACAAAACCAGATCCGGTACTTCCAACCAAAACCCTAGGCGGCGGCGCAGAAACCCTAGGTGAAGGCGGCGACGGCGGAAACCCTAGGCTGCGGCGGCTGCTGCCCAGAACCCTAGGCGATTGCGGCGGCGGCGGCCCTAGGCGGTGGCAGAAACCCTAGGTACACGGCAGCGTGTTTCGTACGAAATCTTCAAGAGCCTGATGCTCTGATACCAGTTGTTAAGTATCTTTACGCAGCAGAAATGAACACAAAACACACGTACGCACACGAAAGCAATAAGAACACGAGAATTTATAGTGGTTCGGTTAAGATGACCTACGTCCACTCTCTACAACTAGGTATTTTATTAAGCTCAAGGGACTAGATTACAATACAATGACATGTTCTATATATAAAGATAAATTAGGGTTTCAAGAAGCTTCAATGGACCAGGCCCATAACTCCATCCAAAAACCCAAAGGCCTTCACACCCCAACAATGTGTTCAGTATGAACAAGTTGCTTATGTAAAAAGACAAGAAAACCGAGTATGATCAATGTTATAGTATTGTAAATTAACCTTCAACCTTGTCTAAAGAACTTATGTAATATTTGTGTATAAGAAACCAATACGTCACAAAGTCGATCATCATCAACAAAATGACTGCATTAACATACCTAAACACTGAATAATACAAGTTATCAATAATCCCTAAAGCCAAATAGAGAGACACATTTCACATACTTTATAGATTAGGGTTTTTCCCTTGAAAGCAACTAATTCAGAATTTCAAATTTCTAGCTCCAACATTAGCTTTCAATTAATCATCAGATGCAACATATATCAGATATTAAGCTCAAAATCATAATCTAGCTTTCATGGAGTCGATATAACACTTTGTAACTTTAGAATATATATGGAAAAATTATAATAAGGAGAAACTAAATTTCTTCAAAAGAAAGAAGTAACAGATTACAACTAAAGCATTAATTAGACCTTAATCAATGAGGATCCAAGAGATCATCTTGTTAAGCAGATGGCGCAAGATTCTGGTGAAATGAGACATTTTAACACAAGTTCTTAAATTTAAAAGTTATAACACAGCCACAAATATTTTAAAATTTTCAATTTTCACAGATAATTTAAATGATGTCTTAGGATTCTAATAAGGGTTTGTCATAAATTCCATATAACTTTCATTAGTTACCAACAGTGGTGGATCCAGAAAGAGCTTCATGGGTTAGTGCAGTAGAAATGGCAATATGGGTGGGTTGGGTAATGGGTTTGGGTCAAAACTAGCCAGGCTTTAATCAAATATATTTTAAATAAGTATCCTCATTATTGAACAAAGTGGGCAGCAAATACTCATAGATAGCTCAAATCTTATTTCATGTTCATCAATCAGATCACGAAAGTCTAGCTGATACATAAATTCTACCTAGTATAACTCCTCCAAATAAATGCTACAGTATACGTGTACTAAAGTGTATTTGTACCTTAACTAGGGTTTAATGAAGCTTGATAAATAGTTGTGTTTATATTTGACCTTCCTGACTGCCTAGCCCAGTCTTCTCAACCATTTCCATTTTAAGCTCACTGTTCCAATATGAGGGTCAGTTCCAACAAACTCTAATAATTCAACAACATGAAGTTAATTCCCTCATGTAAACTAACTCAATCATGTTCAAATATTATACTAAACGTTTTGATTATAAAACCTAAAAGTAGCAATTAGAGAATCAGAAAACAACCAGCTTCCAATTACTTTGCCCTAATAACTAATTCATAACAAAAAATAAAAAATAAACAATACATAGCATTATCCATGACAGAAACAAACAGTGGCAGATCCAGAATTTTTCTTCAGTGGGAGCAAAAACAGGTCAGGTCAGAACAGGGTTGTGTCAGGTTTGGGTCAAAAATTACACTAAATTGTAGCAAAAAGTTGATAATCTTATGAACCACAATGGTCATATATTCATACTCCCAAGATTATGAAACGAACAATGGTGGTTAATTCAGTATACAAATGATCACAGAACTCATACACATTACATTACTGCTAAGTCCTAAACATCATGTTTCTATAGTCATATGAGAAAGATACATAGCAGTAGTTGCTGCAAAAAATCATCATTACATAACACTACAAAGACACAAAAGAAACATATTAAAACATAAAAAATCTCCCATCTCCATTCAAACAATTGAACAAGAAAACTAAGAAACTACTCTTATTAAATCTTATTCACAAAAATTTCTGCATATGCATTACGTAAATCAAATTCCCTTAACTTCAATCAAGTTCCATATTAGTGGATTAGATTCCTTCGTTTAATATACAATTAATTTCCAATTCCCTTTATATATGCCTACAATATGTTAATTTTTAAATTGGCTTACTGATTCATGCCCATTCATTTTATAATTTTTATTTCACAACACCAAAGGTGCCTAATGAGCTGGCAACAGTGTCGGCTCAACATTTTTTAGGCTTAAAGTGAACTTTAAAAAATGAGGCCTTTTTTCCAAGTCTTATGAGCAATAATAAGCCTCAAAATAATAAATGTGCCCTGTTTTCTGTCAATAAAAAAGAAACCACCTTTCATATCCCTGCTTTTGATTCTACAGGTTCTACAAACCAACAAAAAAATTAAACTGAACATATGAGTCTGAGACAATCACAAACCCTATAAAAGAGAAAGAAACCACAATCTTTCACAAGTTTGCAATATTTGTCATTTTCTTGCTGATAGCAGGTCCACCGAGCATTTCAATTCCCTAACTGTTGCACTAACAGTTAAAAAACCCATGGGTTACATGCAACAGGTCAAATTTGGGTCAAGTTGAACCAATTAGTAGGCATGGCAACATGAGCATGCATAAATGCTGCATTCACCCACCCATGATTTGCAATGGAGTTGAAGACATTTAAATATTTAATTTCATTTTTTTTTTCTAATTTATATTCATGTTTATCTTTATTATGTTTGGCTTGCATTTAGTTTTTCTCCATAGAAATAGGCTTACATTGGTATGTTTTTGTTTCCAGTTTTCACTCTTATACAATTGATGTAAGGATGGAAGAAGAGAAGTATGTTTTTGAGATGAAAAGTTCTTGAGTCGATTTAACTCATTGGATTATTAATTTTGATTTAATTGATTTGTCTATGCTAGCTCAACCATGACACGTTGGGTGGTGTTCTTAGACCCGATTACCTACCCGTAGTGGGGTCTTTTCGACGGAATGAAAAAAACATATAATATGGTTGGAAACTGTCGCCCTTTTGTTAGTTTGTGTGGTGCGTCTATATCACAAACGAGCCTTAGAACTATCCTAATTCTACCTGTTTCATTTGATTTTCAATATTTTTATCGGTTGCCTACTCTGATTTACAACACTTAGATTTCCCAATTGTTGATTGCTTTTGTTTCTTAATGAGGTCAGTCATAGACGTTACTCACGCTAAAAGTATCGAACAGACCTAAAATTTGCAAAGTGTGTCATCAATCAACAATATCATTCATAGTACTTCATTCAGGATTATGTCTACAGAAACCATGATTATGATATTCGTATTCCAGGAGGAAGAATATCCTGAATTAACCAAATTCACAAAATTCCATTCGCACAAAACAAGAATATAAACACTTTAACAAGAATAAGACCCAAAAACAAAGGAAATGAACAACTTAGCTGAGATCAAATATAATTTAGATGCTGTTTTCCTGATGAAGATTATATTGAACAAGAAAAATAAACGACCGCAAAACTTTATATAACAAAACCAAGACTTTTACTTAGACTATGTAAGATCTGTTTTGCAGACCTATATATATCATTTAATTGAGGTAAAACTGTAAATTTTATATGATTACACTATTTCTACTAAAAGTGAATCACCCATCCATTATGGATGGGTTAAAACTGAAGAGCCGCCATAGTTAACTAAAATAAAGGCAACTAAATTAAAGGTTGTAACTATTAAGCCAAAATCCAAACGGTGTGTTAAGAAGTAGAAAAGGACATGAACTTGTCTACTTCCTCTTTTTGAAGATATGCAAATTCCAATTTTTACCTAGAAAGTCTAGAGAAGGAAAAACACACCCATCTATGGGTGAACCTCTTGCACCATTTCTTTTGCATACTCCGAGTCATCACAGATCAGAATGTTGTTAAAAACATTTCCAACTTTTAGTGCACTTTAGTCAAATCATAGTTCAAGCAATTTTTTTAAACCTTTTACACATGAGAAGAAGAACCCTCAACTGAGCTATGATAGGAGACCAACAGACCATACATGCCAAACCTCAACACCCACATACTTTATGGGGCTTGAGCACATATAGATCACGATCATCTGTAATTCTAAGCAAGTACGCAATAAGTCAAAAGAAAGGTATACGGTTTGCCCCTGAAATGCCTGCTACTGTACTGAAGTATGCTAGTGGGCTGTCTTTCTTGACGTCAAAAATAACAGAAATCCAACAATATTGTCAATCTATTTTAACCTAAGATTGTGTCACCCACAAACAGGTGATGGTGTTAAAGAAAAGATTGATGCCTGCCTCACTCCAATGATCCTCGCACCACATAATGTAAACACTAATGTGCATCTTAACTAAAGTAATTTCAAGACTAAATCAATTTCATCACAATGGCAATAAACCCTAAACCCGCATACCATCCTTTCAAAATAAGACTCTTGCATACACAGACTTGAGAGAAGTAAACCCTAAGGCCGTATGATTGAAAGCATCAATTTAGATACGAAAATACCTCAAAACTGGGGAGAACCACCAGCAGCACCACCACAAACCCTAGAGTTGCTCTTCATTCATGTGAGAGCAGGGGATACATCGCGATTTACCAGATTCAAGATCGCAAATTGTAATATACAATGCAATTCTTGTTTTGATTTGGATTTTAAATTCTAGGGCTTTAATCGATTTGCTTTGTTGCTCTTCTGTAAGATAGAAATTAAGATAGAAACGAAAGGAAATAAATCAAGAGTGAAAACGAATTATATGTCCGAGTTCTTTTAAGAAGTAAAATGAAACATGAGTTTTTTACTTTTTTAAACTAATGAAATGGAAAGAAATAAGAAAAAAAATTAAAATTTTCCAGTTAAACTTTCCTTTCAAAATAAAAAAAATAAAATAAAATACATAAAATTCTTACTTTTTTTTTTGGGGATTATGTAACATGAAAATTTAATGTCTTTTTTTTTATTTATTTTCTCTTCTTAATTTTCTTTATTTTCATTTCTTTTCTTTCGTTAATTTCATTTCCCTTCTTTTATTTTTTTTTTGTCGTTTATTAAACTCAGGAACGCAGTGTGAGCCTGACAAAATGCCTAGGTCCATTTCCTACGGTCTCCGGTTTATTTGTATATATAAAAGATGAAATTTAAATTTTTAATACTTTTTATTATTTTATTGGATTTTTATATTTTATCGTATAAATTCTTTTTATTA
Source organism: Flaveria sonorensis (assembly GCA_025506505.1). Classification (NCBI taxonomy): domain Eukaryota; kingdom Viridiplantae; phylum Streptophyta; class Magnoliopsida; order Asterales; family Asteraceae; genus Flaveria; species Flaveria sonorensis. Next base: position 48,408,852 of record CM046424.1, on the reverse strand, counting down.
TTTTATTGGATTTTATATATAATCGTAAAATTCTTATTATAAAAGATGAAAAGTATAGGGGACAAAGTTGAAAGTGAAATTTGTAAATGTTAAATTGTAAAAGGTATAAAAATATTAGAGTTAAAAGTAAAAAAATTAAAAATAAAAGAAACCCAATGGTACAATCCACTAAACATAAGGTGCAACCCTTGATGCATAAAAAGGTTGGTAAATAGTAATATATATAATAATCAAAGTTATATTTTGTTTTGACATAATTAAAATTAACAGGTTTTTAGCTTTAAAACAAATTCTGGTGTTTTTTTAACATAGTATGAAATCAAAGTGTTTTTCTTTAACGAATGGTGTTTCTCGCCTTTTCATTCTCAAGTTTGTAGTAATTCTTCAAGAATTCAAACGACAATGATCTATCATTATAGACTTCATAAACAAACAAGAGAAAATTTCAAATGTATTAGACGGGTGTGACGGTGGTGGATTAACATTGTATGAATATTTAAAAATGGTGGAATCTAGACGGTTAAAATCGTATATTTTATATAAATAACCAAATTTGATTACTTTGTAATTATATATATATATATATATATATATATATATATATATATACACACACACACTCCAATTCACATGATAAACGATAAATAACCAACCACACAACAAATAACAAATCAATCAAACAACCAAGATAAGTTTATACATCAAAATATCAATTTTGTAAAATCGAAAAGAAAAACATAATTGTTAGTGAAAAGTAGGCATTTAGAGCTAGATTTGGCGTTGACTCCTAAAATTGTGTATGCGGATCCTACCAGGGTGATTGCAATGGAATAATGGTGACACCTGTAACCGTAGCCATCTCTATCTATAATTGAACTGACATGCAGGTCTTCATCTGTTGTAAACGATGACTCGTATCTTGTAGCTTTTCCTCATCCCGTTGAAGGAATCTCACATGTGTCCCCTCTCGAGAGAATTGAATATCTCCGCCTAGAAGATCTGCAGGGGTACCCCATTAGCATAAGTGTTTGGCGACCTAACCTCGAAGGCTCATAAGTCTCACTCACGTAATGAAATCAATAGAAGAAATGCAATACCTAATTGGTGGAAATCACAAATATTTGGCAAGAAGATTCACCACCTAATGTCAGATGTTTGTTGTCATAACTCGCCACACTAACTGAATCACGTTACATTCTCATGTTGATTTTATGTTTTATGTGTGAGTATGTGTGTGTGATAGTGTGTGTGATGTGTATACCTAACAAGTGGTATTAGAGCTTCAGGCTCTTAATTTGTTGTTAGATATTCACCTTGTTCTACGGGGTTTAGAAGATTAGGGTCTCTAACACACAAATATTCTGTGATTAAAGGCTGGAGTCGACCCCTTGGAGGCGCCATTCTTACCACTAAAATCCTATGATCGCCGTCGTTGATTAAGGTTTCACCCAAGGTTAATACCACCATTGTCTTGTCACTTTGAACCCATCAATTGCCAATTTAGGGTTTTATTCATGTTGGTTGGGTCATCACTAAAACCGCTATTCACACCCATGATTGTTTTCTCACCCGAGATCAAAAGAGACAGGTGCAATCATTTCCTTCTAATTAGTATAGTATGATTCGGGTTTTAGGTGTTCAAGTATCAAGGTGTTACTTAGGTATATTATCCGGGTTTGATTTGATATGTGGTTTAGGTATGTTGACAGGTGTACGAGGTTTAGTTTATTTGTCTGGATTTTGACTGGATTATCAACTAAGGAACTGTTCTGTGAACGAGAGTAGTGAATTTAAGCTCCTTTAACATGGTTTAGTACAATTAACAATCAAGTTCATGCTTGTGTCATTATTGTGCGTGTTTGTAACACCCCGAAATTCTATTTAAAAGAAAACGAAAGGAAAAGTATCTAGAAGGAAAAGATAAAGGATACAAGTTGAAGGGGGTAAAGTGTACTAAGTACAAAACTTTAATATTATATTAATAAAATGGGTATGGCCGCCCCCTTAAAGGGAGATCTGCTTTTTGGCCCTCGGCCAAAGCAGAAAGAATGGGGAGAAATCTGGTTTTGGAGAAGAATAAGGGAAGGGAAAGCTGCAAAGGTTAGTTTCTTGGGTTTATGTTCGGTTTTAGCTTAGTTTGCAGCTTGTAACCGAAGTTCTCGGTGTTTTAGAAGGTTGTTCTCAGGATTTTGGGGCTGAAATCGCAAGTGGAGGTGTTTGGTTTGAAGAGCTGCTTCAAGGTGAGTTTCTAGATCCCCTTTTTACTAGTTTTCTAAGTGTTTAGGGCTGTTATGCATACCGGGCAGAAGGTTTCTAAACTAAACCATGAGTTTCGGCATGATGTTCGATTGTGTTCTATTGATGTATGTTTTTAGATGTTTTCCTAAGATGTGTATGATGTTTAGTTTGTTCTAAGAATATAGTATGATAGATCTATGCCAAGGATGTGTTAGGATGATGATTGGGAGCTGGAAATAGCATAAGTTACGTTGCAGGTTAATCTGTTCATCTGCATTTGCTGAACATTCAGCAGCTAAGTCTTTTGTTCATCCGCATTTGCTACAGTCATCCGCATTGTTCATCCGCATTTGCTACAGTCATCCGCATTTGCTACGGTGTCCGCATTTGTTCTATCATCATTTCTTTGGACACTTGGATATTTTCTGAATACTTTCATCCGCATTGTTCATCCGCATTTGCTACAGTCCATCCGCATTTGCTATAGTGTCATCCACACTTGCTACAGTGTCATCAGCATTTCTTTGGATACTTAGAATATTTTCTGAAGGGTATTTTCTGAAGTCTTTCGTCCACATTTGTTCTTGCTCATCCGCATTTCTTTGGGGACTTAGGTTTCTTTTTCTGGAATTTTGGGAAGTAGAATTAAGTACTAAGAAATGATGTTTCGGGGCGGTTTATGCTCATTTATGTTGCGTTTGCTTTGTGTGCTACCATGATGATGTTGTTCCATGCTATGTTTATGTTGTGACTTTACGTGGTATGATGTATGAATATGCTTATGTAAAGTATTACTTAACGAAAGTGAAAGATAACGATAATGAAAAGTGGAACGTAAAGAACGAATGAAAGTCTTGCAAGCGATGAATGGAGGTGCACGACCATGTTGTCGTCAGCTCAACTGTGTGCGGTTTAGCTAACCCGAAGGATGCACACGAGGAGTCTATTGTTGAGATAAACTCGATGGGGGTCTAATCCTTGAGGTTGACCCGAATGATGTCGTGATGCTCACCTCGGTACTGTGTCAGTCTTCGGACATGACGCGGGGGTTTGTTTACAGGCCCTGGCACAGTATCAGTCTACGGACATGAGTTGGGGGTGTTGCAAAATGAGACGGGGTCCTTGTCGCGTACTCCGGTACTGTGTCAGTCTTCGGACATGAGTCGGGGGTTTGTTTACAGGCCCTGGCACAGTATCAGTCTTCGGACATGAGTCGGGGGTATTGCATGAGACAGGATCTAGATGGAAGTGAAAGATAATAATAATGAAAGTTCAAAACGTACGAAATGAACGAATGAGAAATGAACGATGATGTACGTTGAGAAAGATAAATGAATAATTATTATCAATGTGTACGTTTGATGTATGACCACGATCGAGGGTAAAGTTTTGGTTCCAAAGAAAGTAAAGTATTTTTATATTAAAACTAGAACTCACTCAGCGTCGCTGACTTTTTGTATGCATAATAGTTGGCAGGTGTTTTGTTGATGGTGAGGAGTTGCAGGCATGGATGCATACGCTACTGGGAGTGTTTTGAAGATTGGCATCCATATTTTGACATATTATTGTATTTTAAACTAATGTAATGTATTGAAATGATATGTTTTTTATTATTAATGAAAGTTTTAAATTCCGCTGCAAAGGTATTGTATGTCTTAAATGTTTTATGCGATGATGGTCCAGTTTGTAAGCGTTCCGGAAACGGGGCCTTACAGTGTTCATTGTTTCTTGATTCTGTTTGTATCTCGTTTGCTATGGCTGAAGATAGGGAGGTTGTAATCAAGAAGTTTAAGGTTAAATATTCATTTAAAAATAAACACTAATTTTTAATATTAAGCTAAATCGTTATGTGTACTCATATTTTCTAGATGTAGATTGATGACAAATCCATAACACACATACTTGATTCTCATTTGGAGTCTTTAAGGATAAAAACTCATTTAAACATTGATCTAAATAGTTATGTGTGTGATCATGAGCTACCAAATGTTCATCATTCATCCCGATAGACATACATTTTTCATAAAAAAAATTTAGGATGTGAATTCTCTTCTATTATTCATCCTCTTGAATTCTTTTGTACCATTTACATTAATAGTCGGGCAAAGCTATACATCAAATACCTAAAAATACTCACATGTAACCATATATGGACTGACAGTTAGACGATGCCCTTGGACTATGACATCACCATAATGGCATAACTCCAATCCAATTATCATACACTACTATGCTTTATGCATTTTCAACTTTATGTTAATCATGTTTGTCTTCACATGTTATCATTTTATATCAAGTTTAGAATGTCTAGAAGTCCTTCCACCTAAATATTATGATACAAAAGTTTTAGTCTATAATACTAGTTTATATTATATGTTTTTTTAGAGTGTGTTAGGAAGAAAAAAAATCCCTTTAGTAGGCTTAATATCGGTTAGAATAGTTTGGTATAAACATTTAGTAAAGTACTTGCTTTTGGTTTTATCTCTTCTAGACCTATTCTTTTAAAAAATAAAGACAAAATTAAAAAAAAAGTTCTTTGGGTTTATAAAAAATTGCAGGTATCATCCGTTATCTTTAAAAAGTACTCTAATCATCCTTTATGTATACTTTTCATAACAGATTACGTCTTTTACACAAACGGGCGTTAATTTTCTTGGTTAAATCAAGGACATTTTAGTCTTTCTACCTCTTAAAAGACTATTTTTGAAAATTTAAACCTAATTTAAAGGACCTTTTTCATATTTAGCTTTTATTTCAAAATTTGTTATACATATAAAATTTTAAATTATTTTATTTTAATAAATATATACAAGTAACATATATTATACAAATTAACAAAATTTTTTCATAGCTTTTAATAATATAAATTATAATTAGTTAATAATTATTAATTAACTAATTTGAATTTATATTATTAAAGTTGTATTAATATTATTATGTTAAATATAAAATTTAGACACATAACAACTTTTTATTAATTTAAAAAACATTATATATATTATTAATTATCAAATACATTGTACATCATGATTTGTACCATACCTTTAGTGGTTGTATCCACTTTTGGTTTTTTTATCTATAAATATTTTTACTTTTAACCCTAATACTTTTACATCGTTTACAATTGTACCCTTATAATTTTTCACTTCAACTTTGGTCATTTATACTTTTCATCTTTTATAAACCTTTCGTTTTACACTTAGGAGTTAACAAGTCGCAACGTGCGTGTGTGATTCCATGTTTTATGCCTATTTTTTCCAGTTTATCAGCCACGTCAAAACGCGCAGGTCCTAGATCGACTTAGTTATTATTTTTAATGTTTTACGTTTCACATGCGTAGTTTAATGTTTTTACGTCTATTTTCTGTTTGGTTTTATTTTTTCGTTTTTACTTAAAACTAGAATATATTTTTAGTTAAAAAAACACGGGAGGAACGATTCATGAAATTTAGTGTTTTAATTAAAAAAAACTTACCATATGTGACCCTCGCTGTTAATCACTATTATATCTTATATTAAAAAAAACAAGTTAAAGATAGTAAAGAATATATTAAAGGTAAAATATATTGTAAAGAATATTAAAAGTAAAGTATATAGGGCTAAGGGCGTAAGTATAAAAAATAATAATACTATTTACATAATTTATAAGTATATGTAAAATGTTGCTGAAAATAATTAAATAGTATATGTTATGTTATATAAAAAATCATATGTATATGTATAATTGTAAAAATGAATAAATTAATTAAAAGATAAAAGAGTTGCAGAAAACGTAATCTGTTATAAAATAACTTAACACCATTTAGTCTAAAGCACGAAACCTGTATACATAAAGGATGATTAAAGTATTTTTTAAAAATAAATGATGATACCTGTAATTTTTTATAAACTAAAAGGATGTTTTCTGTAATTTTGTCTAAAATAAACAATATATTCAAGCCTTGTTTGTTACCTAGTCACATTATTTTGTTAATACTGATTGTTAAATAGTTAAGGCGTGAACACTTATTAGCATTCTCAACTTAACAAAGATGGTGATGCTTGGTTGTTAGTAAGGTGTTTAACTAACTAGAAGGGTGCCCGTGCAATACGGAGGGACGACATTTTACACCCGACACGTGTTTTGAATTTTTGTTATTCTTGTAGTAACTTCACAAAAGTCTATTATATTTTTTCTAAGCTAAAAATTTAAAACACCAAATAAATGGGTTTTGCATGACGCCTTGTATATTTACGCATTAACTTATTGTACCTCACAAAATACAGATCGGTTCAGCAAAAAATTTACACCAAAATGTTTAAAAGATAAGGTTACGATTGTAGTCTCAAAAAGTTTTTAAACATGATAGATTAAAAGATATAACTGAAATCTTAAAACAAATTAAGTTTTTTTTTGGTTTATGGGTAGATAATGTAAAATTTTATGTAAGTTACAGTAAGTGTAAGGTTATTAAATAACTAATTGTAATGGATAATCTGTAAATAATGCTAAAAATATTATTTTACCCTAAAAATGGTTGTATCTTATGCATTGAGTAAAGTAATTGTTTTTAATTTTATGTTATTTTAAAATGCCATCTCATATACTCTATATATAGTATAGATATGTTATTAGTGGGTAGCATGAACTATAGGCATGGTTGAAATAAAAGCTAATTTGACTATGTATTCTAAAAATGATTTTAACCATCTCAAAACGGACTCAAACGAATTTTGATTGAACTCATTTTTAGCGCGTTGAAATTGAATCGTTCTATAGTTGGATCTATTATCGACGATAAACCAATGCCCGACTAAAAATCGGATTTTTCTAATACAAAACAAACAACACAAATTCAAAAAGGTAGTACAAAAATTAATTAGACAACACAAAATTCAATTATACGGTACAGAACAGACACTACGAAATTCAATTAGACATCATAAATTATAACACAATTTTAAAAGACAACATAATTTTAAAAGACAACAGGACAACACAATTTTAAAAGATAGCACGTTTTTAACCTTCTTAGACAAAATTAGTTTTTTGGTTTAACCTTCTCCTAAAAGGATATAATATTAACGTGTAACTGTAAAAATCTATTTTAAACTTCCCTTGGAAGGATATTAATATTAAGGTGTAATTGTAAAAAGCTATTTTACACTGATAAAAAACTATGCTAACTATACAAACAAAAATTGATAGGAAATATGTAATTCACGTAAAACAGAGGCATGAAGTTAACCATAAGAGCAAAAATTCAACAATGAAATTGATTCACATTTACCACACTAAATATGTATATTATTTTATTGGGCTTGCTTTTGCGGGACGACAAAGATAGTTATAATCTGAGCTTTTACTGAAAAGATAAGAATTAAGTCGCGCTAACAACTTTTGATAAGTTATAAATAGGAAAAAACGTGAAAAGGGAGACACTCGAACCCATGCCTCCCCATATAAAATATGATAATTGAGCTAAATTTAAATAAAATTTACATCAAAACATAAGTGTAAATTAGAATGTTGTAACATTATATTTAAAAGAGTTAATTACATAAATAGTCCTTGTGGTTTATTCAAAATAACAGATTTGGGTACTAAGAGTTTTTTATAACAGGCTGGGGTATTGTGTTTATAATTTTGTAATGAGTTAAGATATTAACACTAACAGACGTTAGTTTTTTTTATTAAATTTAATTAAAATGACTAAAGTATCCTTTGAAGGATTAATTTTGTAACTCTATATTTCTTTTCTAAACAAGGGACTATTTGTAATTACCTATAAAATAAATTAAAAGTTCAATCCCAACCAAGACCCGTCATCTTATTCTTCCCATTTCTGACCACGAACCCAACTAATCCACCATCGCCGCCGCCCACAATAGAAGCTGCCCACCTTCACTACCACACACCGTATCTCTCACATCGTCCTTGTCTTCAACCCCAAATGTAAGGCCCCGTTCCCAGGACGCTTACAGTCGGTCGATCATCGCATAAAACATTTAAAACACATCATTTTGCAGAGGAAATATAACCTTTCAGTGTTAACTCGTTACATCGTTTTGTTTACATCTCAAAAATTGTATTAATACAATAACATTCTCAAAAATGTGGATGCCAGACTCGAATCATCCCCAGTAGCTTATGCATCCATGCCTGCACCTCCTCAGTATCAGCAATTACCTGCCAACTATTATGCATACAAAAGTCAGCGACGCTGAGTGAGTTCTAGTTTTATAATAAAATACTTTACTTTACGTTAAAACATCTCCTTTACTTTCGTACGTGATAATACATCAAACATACATCTCGATAATAATTATTTATTATCTTTCATCATCATTCATCATCATTCGTTTCATTAACATCATTCATCTTTATATAGATCCTGTCATATGCAATACCCCCACGTCATGCAAAAGCTGGTACTGGTGTTTATAAATAAACCCCCACGTCATGCCGAAGCTGACACAGTACCGGGGTATGCGACAAGGATCCCATCAGATCTTGGTCAATCTCAAGGATTGGACACCTGTACGCATCATCAAGGGTTAGCTAAACTGCACACAGTTGAGCAAACAAATACCTCATTGAGTTGTGAACCTCCATCATTTTGCTTGCAAGACTTTCATTCATTCATTAAGTTCCACTTTTCATCATCGTTATCTTTCATTTTCATTACATAATACTTTACTTACGTATACGTACATATCAAGTAAAGTCACATCATAAACATAACGTTTTAAAGTCGTTTTAACGTGAAAAGATAACACATCACACATCACAGCATACTATGCGAAAACTTAGTCATACATCAGCATCATCTCGCGCAAGAACTAGCCTCTCGCACGAGAACCTTACCACGTTCAAATCCTACACATCAAAACATCACTGTCGCGCGAGAACTACAAGTCGCGCGACAACTTCCTGTCGTGCGAAAACATACTTATCGCACGAGAACTACCTGTCGCGCGAGAACTATCCCCTTTCGCGCGAGAACTTTGCAGATTCAAATTTCATAAAGTACAACTTAACTGCTCGCGCGAAAACTACGGGTTTTTCCCGCCCAGTCATAACTTATCGCGTCTAAGGCTATTCTAACATGCTTAACATCATAACAACTTCAACATAGGAATAAACAAGCATTTTCAAACGTTTTAGCATGCGTAATAGCCCCAAAACATAAAAACCTACGTAAAAAGGGGACTAGAAACTCACCTCTTGAAGTTCTAGCACAAACACTGTTAGGGATAGATCTCTTGTATAGGTTTAGATGATAAAAATCACTCTTGTAATCATTATTGTAATTATTGTTCTTGATGATATAAAATAAATATATTTGATTATAATTGTGTTTATGAATTAAATAACATTTAATTTGCACTTCATAATATATTCATCGATGATATAATATGTTTCAGAATGTATGTGTGAATGTGCAGAAAACATTAAACTGTGTCAATTTGGAAAATTGACTAAGTGTTGGAACAACTGCGGATGAATAAAGTGTTATTCCGTAGATGTTCTGAGGAACATAACTGAAGTGTACATCCGTAGATCTCCTGCGGAAGAACAATTTCAGCAGAACAAGAAAAGAACAAGCTACTGAAGGAGGGATTGAGAAAGATGTAGGTGAACAGGAAGGAGAAACAAGTTTCTACGCAACAAAGTCTTCAAAATCAAGAACTCAAAGCAATCAACACAAACAGACAAAAGGAAAGGCTGATGAATCCAAAAGCAAGAAGAATAACAATCAAACAGAACCAATTACTGTGGTTCTGGAGACTGAAGAACATAAAGCTGCCTTTGCAGCTTTTAGCTCAAGCTTTCAGGCTTATCTAGGAAGCACCTTGACTCCTGCTCACTTTTGTCAACAAGATTTAGAAGAACTTCATCCTGATGAAGTGGAAGAGATGGATCTGCAATGGCAAATGGCAATGATTGCCTATACAGCCAAGATGTACATGAAAAGAAACAAAGGATTGTCTGTTGAGGAGGAACAACAATTGGTGTAGATAAGTCCAAAGTGAGATGCTTTAAGTGCAATCTGTTTGGACACTTTTCAAGGGAGTGCAATAACAGCCAACAGCAGTCAACTGACTCAAGACAGCCTAGTCAAAGGAGTATCACACAACCACTATTAACCAATGCATCCCCACCAAACAATACAATAGGTATCTGTAACACTAAAGAAACTGGTTTAATTATTTTGCTGGATGGAGCATGTATGAGAAGGAAGTACTTGCTGAAAACCAAGCTTTGATGGCCAATATGGAAAACAAAGTCCCTCCAATGGCCACTGAGGTAAGAGAAAGGTTGTGTTCCCCTTCTTGCATAGATGAAGTAGAAAGATATAGAACACATGCTCAACAATTGGCTGATAAAGTAAAAGAAACCTTACTCTTAAATGAATCTCATGTTAGAGAACACAAACTTTATCAAGTCAAAATTAATTCTTTACAAAAGGATTTAGATAAACTTATATCTGAAAATTACAATCTAAAAGCACAAGTTGAGCATCTGACTACATCTTTAACCAAATCTATGTCAGAACATGCATCTACTGAGGTGAAACTGCAAAAATTCCAATTGTCATCACAACAATATGAGAAATTGTTAAACTCTCATATTGAGTCTAAGAACAAGTCAGGATTGGGATTTCATGCAGTTGCACCACCAGTTACCAACAATTATATTCCTTTACCTGAGTCAATGACCAACAGTTTATCTAATCACTTCATACCTGAGTCATCAAATAAACTTAATAATACTGAGTCATCTGCATCTAGTTCATCAGACTCCGAGCTGTCAGAATTTGATTATGACAACTGTGATGACTTAGATGAAGAGACTGAGACTAATAATGCTGGGTTGGGTAAGGATAAAACTGTGTTAAAAGAATACTCAATTCCAAAGGTACTAAATGAACTTAAACTACCCTATCCACCAAAACAAAGAAATCTGCTAAAGACAATCCACACAAGGATTGAGCAATTAAATGAAGGCATACTTGCATTCAATAAACTAAATAAAGAAAAGTCAGCAAAAAGAGGATCAGGAGAAAAGAACATAACTTCCGCAGATCATCTGCGGAAGAAATCAGAACAGACTTAGAAAAAGGACACAAAAGATACAACACAAGAACCTTTTGATATCATGTATGGAAGAGGAAAAGACTCATCAGCAGCTATATTTGAAAAGGAATTAAAGAAGCAAAAACTTATGAGCAAGAAGAAGGCAAAGAAAAGGAATGCATCTGACAGTAAAGATGAAGTTTACTGTAAAAAGTGTGACATGCACAACCACAGCACAGAAGAATGCTACTTCAGCAGCTACTGCTCAATATGTAACATGAACAATCATATGACTTCAGATTGTTACTTCAACAAATACTGTGCAATATGCAACAAAAACAACCATACTGCAAAGGAATGCTACTTCAACAAGAAGAACAAAACAAAGATTGTCAAGACAAAGAAAGTAGATACCTCTGAGTCAGACTCACAATCTTCTGAAGATGATAGAGATTCAAACCAAAAGAAACAACAACAAGAACAGAAAGTTACTAAGAAAAACAATAAAATTGCTGAGGTGCAATTAAAGAATAAGAAGGAGAAATCACAAGTGCAAAAGAATGCACCACACTAAAAGGTAGCACTTAAGGAAGAAGACAACTTCTTTGATCACTTTAACAAAGGCAATGATGTGCCTAAGTCTAAAGCAAAAAACACAGAAGCATTTTCTGGCAATTCCTTATCATCCACATTAAAGAAGAAGAATCAAACAAAAATGACTAACCAAGTCAGTATGAATCAAGAAGACATCACCTCAACCTCATCAACCATTACATCCTCACCCCCAAACTAAACATAATGAATTAACTGACCGTACAGCTAATCTAGAAAATTCAAGTCTTATTCATGATAAAGTTGATACATTAGATAACAATGTCAAGCCCAAGACCAGCAAGGCTTGGGCTCCTAAGTCTAACTAAGTTCATATTTGTTTACAAGAACATCCAAGGAGGGCTGACAACAAGTGGTATATTGACAGTGGCTGTTCCAGACATATGACAGGAGACTGCACCCTTTTGCAGGACTTCAAACATAAGAATGCTTCATATGTAGCATTTGGTGGGGATAAGAAGGGAGATAAAATTACTGGTGAAGGAATGGTAACAAATGGAGTTTTAAAGTTTGAAAAAGTTAACTTTTGTGAAAATTTACAGTTTAACTTACTAAGTGTATCACAAATCTGTGACCAACACTATACTACTTTCTTTGATAACTCTGATTGCTACATTCTTAAGCTAGGTTTCAAAATTCCAGAAGACTGTATCCTTCTTAAAGCACCAAGAAAAGGTAACACCTATGTGTTGGATATGAACAACACTACACTAACAAGCAAAGAAACATGCCTGATCTCTAAATCATCAGAAGATGAAGCACAACTCTGGCACAGAAGGATGGCTCATTCCAACATGAAGAACATGAATAAATTAGTGAAAAATGACTTAGTCATTGGTGTTCCAAAGAAAGAATATTACTGTTCTAATCACTGTTTATCATGCTATAAAGGCAAACAACATAAAGTATCACATAAGTCCAAAACAGTTAACACAAACACAACACCACTAAAGTTATTACACATGGATCTTTTTGGTCCTACCAATGTGTTAAGCATTGGCAAAAGGCAGTACTGTTTGGTGATTGTTGATGATTTCACTAGATTTACTTGGGTATTTTTCTTAAAACATAAAAGTGAAACATCAGAAATTTTAATGGAGTTCATCACTAAGATAGAAAATCAACTTGATCTAAGAATCAAGATACTGAAAAGTGATAATGGAACGAATTTGTTAATTATGTCTTAGACTCATTTTGCAGGGATAAAGGCATAGCTAGGCAATTTAGTGCTCCAAGAACTCCTCAACAGAATGGAGTTGTTTAGAGGAGAAACAAAACTCTAATTGAAGCAGCAAGAACAATGCTAGCTGACTCACATCTGCCAATAACATTTTGGGCAGAAGCTGTGAACACAGCCTGCACTGTTCAAAATAGAACTTTGATTGTCAAAGAATATAATAAAACACCCTATGAACTTCTGTTTAAAAGAAAACCTATTATAGGATATCTTAAAGCCTTTGGGTGTCATGTATCTGCATTAAACACAAAAGAACAGTTAGGAAAATTTACTGAAAAAGCCTATGATGGTTTCTTTGTTGGTTACTCATCAACATCTAAATCATATAGAGTCTATATTCCACATTATAACATAGTGGAAGAAACTCCTAATGTATCCTTTGATGAATCCTTATTTCCACAGTCAGTAAAAGGATCATCTTGGCTGTTTGATATAGATGCATTAACTAACTCATTTAACTCTGGTTATCTTAACATGACAGGTGCTGCTAATACATGTTACCCTTATGTTCCTCCAAATATGGGTGTACCATTGACAGCTGACCCACCTAGAGTCACTCCCTTGGAGAACCAAAGTAACACTGATCCTGATGCACCAGCACAAACTAGTAAAGATGTTTCTGATGACCTCACACCATGCACAGCAGCTGAAGTACCATCTACTTCCGTAGATGTTCCTACTCCTGTAGATGATGGACTGAGATCCCCTAATAATCAAACCACATCAGAAAACCACTCAATACCATTGTCACACACAGAAATATCTTGCTCTGAAACTACAGCTGATCAAGTCCCTGCAGAAGACATGTCCACTACCCCGAAAGGCATACATGTTTCTGCGGAAACTCAAACAGTTGCATCAGAAAATGAGATTAACTACTTTGTCGACCCTTCATCACAACTAACATCATCTCTAACAACCAACACCACAAACCTGGATTCATCCATCCAAGTTAATGAAGTACCAATAGTTAGAGCACATAAGTATCACCTAATTGATAACATGATAGGTGATCTTCACAACAGAACTACCAGAAGACAAGGGGGAGCTACAAACACGTGTCTATTCTCCTGCTTTCTATCACAAGTAGTTCCTCCCAACATAACAGAAGCCTTGAAAGACAACAGCTGGATTGAAGCAATGCAAGAAGAACTTCAGCAATTCAGGAAACAGAAGGTATGGAATCTAGTTCATCTCCCTGAAGGCCAATATCCCATTGGCACAAGGTGGTTATTTGAAAATAAGCTAGATGACATGGGAAAAATAATCAGAAACAAAGCAAGGCTGATTGCTCAAGGCTACACACAAGAGGAAGGCATAGACTATGATGAAGTCTTTGCACCAGTTGCAAGGATTGAGGCAATAAGAGTGTTTTTGGCATATGCATCATATAAGAAGTTCACAGTTTACCAAATGGATGTAAAGTGTGCCTTCTTATATGGTAAAATTGACGAAGAGGTCTATGTTTCTCAACCACCAGGATTTGAAGATCCTGATTACCCTCACAGGGTGTACAAGCTTGATAAAGCTTTATATGGACTTCATCAAGCACCAAGAAAATGGTATAAAACACTATCCAAGTTTCTCATAAGACATGGATACAAGAGAGGAATAATTGACCAGACACTCTTCCTCAAACATGAACATCAAGATCTCTTAGTTGTTCAAGTATATGTTGATGACATCATATTTGGATCAACAAACAAGAGACTCTATGAAGAGTTTGAAGCCTTAATGCAATATGAGTTTCAGATGAGTTCAATGGGAGAATTAAATTTCTTCTTAGGATTACAAGTTCATCAGAAAACAGATGGCATCTTCATTAATCAAGAAAAGTATATCCTTCAAACACTGAAGAAATACAACCTTACAGACTATGTGTCATGCAAAACACCAGCATCTACTATAGATAAAATTGTACCAGATCCAACAGGGAAGTCTATTGATCAAAGATTATATAGATCTATGATAGGATCATTAATGTACCTAACTGCTAGTAGACCTGACATAATGTTTGTTGTGTGTATGTGTGCTAGGTATCAAGCAGAACCAAAGGAGTCCCACTTGAATGCAGTAAAGAGAATATTCAGATACCTCAAACGGAAACCATCACTTGGACTTTGGTATCCTAAAGAAGGAGACTTCAAGCTTTACTCCTATTCAGACAGTGACTACGGAGGATGCAACAACAATAGAAAATCAACAACTGGAGGATGTCAATTCATAGGACCAAGACTTGTGTCTTGGCAGTGCAAAAAGCAGACAAATGTTTCAGTATCCACAGCCGAGGCTGAATACATAGCTGCTTCAGCAGGCTGCTCCCAGGTTCTATGGTTACAAAATCAATTACTTGATTATGGTTACAATTTTCTCCGGACACCAATATATATAGACAATTCAGCTGCTATGTTTATCACTGCTAATCCGGTCCAACATAGTAAAACTAAGCATATAGAAATCATATACCATTTTCTAAGAGACTGCTCAGAAAAGGGACTAATTAAGTTGATCAAAGTGGACACAACAAATCAGCTTGCTGATTTATTCACTAAGGCCTTTGATTCAGTAAGATTTAAGTTCTTAATTGAATCATTAGGCATGATCAACTTAGAATAAGTTCAAAACATTAACAACAGGTATATAGGCTCATTAACTGTGATCATATGAGGATACAACATAAACTTACGTGTAAGGATTTTGATAACATACGGATATGATAGTATGCTATAAACATGACATATATCCTGCCTGCACCCAATCAACTATCTACCGATCTGATGTGTTGAATATATGAATAGGTTCATCCACTGGATTTTGATAACCTACGGATATGATAGTATGTTATAAACATGACATATATCCTGCCTGCACCCAATCAACTATCTATTGATCTGATGTGTTGAATATATGAATAGGTTCATCCTGAGTGGAAAATAAGCTATGTCATGCTCAACATAAAGCCAAGATGACTTAGTATGGATAAGTCATTGTGAGGAGTTAACAAGTCAGTCTTATCAGAAAGTACACAACTCATCACTTATGCACACTTACTATGTTGTAACACCTTATAACCTCTATCTTTACGCATCATGACCCTCTGTTTTGCGTAAGCAAAGACCTGGGTCAAAGGCCACCTTTGTTTTACGTAAGTAAAAACCTAGTGACCTGATGCTGATCATTAAAAGTTCCCAAAAAGAACTGCTCCCAAAAGAATCTTAAAGGATCAACTACCTAGTACTCAAAGAGAATTCATAAAACGCATTAATAAGATTTCAAAGAAATCTTAAGATAGAGCTTATAATCTATGGAACATGGTATGTGTGATAAAGTGATGAATTGATCACAATCTGGGAGACAGACTTTCATACACCTTGCATGATTCATTCATCCTTGTTTATCTTTAATTCTTACCAAAACATGATAACTAGCCGAACATGCCCAACATACACTCTAGGTTGAACTTCTACGGATCACCATATTTGCAATTTGCACTAGATCTAGTAGGCTTTTCTCTCAACCAAAATAAGCAGGAACGTGTCTGATTTATAGTATGATCCTTAGTTTCTCAACCAATTGCCTGCCACAGAACACTATACTCATGTGATTTTCAGTTACACACTCACCGATCATGCGATCTTCGTATAAATTTTTGATAAACTCATCCGTAGATGATTAATCACAAATTTAGGGGGAGTAAGTATAACTGATCAATTAATTCGAGCAGTATAACTAATTGGAACCGCAGGTGTACTACGGAAGACATGAGCTATCTTCCGTAGATAGTGAAATCTGTTCATCCGTATATGTTTCTGCGGAAGACAGAATGGGTCCACTTCCGTAGATAAAGTACGGAAGAAACAGAAAAACTATGATTTCCGTGGATATTATATTTTGCTTAATTATATGATCATTAATTGCTATTAATTATTTATTAGGCATAGTTAATAACCGCGGAGGGGTAAAAAATGTAAATGGGTCCCACATGGTAGACAGCCTGTCTGAAATGGTATAAAAAGGTACTCTGACTGTTGGCCTTTCTATTCATTTTCAAAACACTCCGAACTAAAAATCCCTTCATCCGAAACCCTCTTCTTCATCGTCTACATTGAACACTAGGCTAACACCACTGAAACAATGGCCAATTGGTTTGTAAAAGACCACAATGTCTGTGCATTTT
The DNA here is from genome assembly GCA_025506505.1 of Flaveria sonorensis. NCBI lineage: Eukaryota > Viridiplantae > Streptophyta > Magnoliopsida > Asterales > Asteraceae > Flaveria > Flaveria sonorensis. The sequence goes on along the minus strand of CM046424.1, from coordinate 48,391,529 downwards.
TGAATCCAGATGTGGAGGATGAATGCAGAGACATCATAAGATACCTTAGAAGAACACGACTCTTCTATGCGCTGACTACTGACTCAGTCATCGTCTACATTGCACTTGCACATGATCGCAAAGGCAGTTCATGATGTGGAGATGTTTGCTCATGTACGAGATGAGAATGAGGGCATTCCTCAGGAGCTGCTGTGGGTTGAGGAACCACAAATTGAAAGCTCATCAGCACCATCTGCCATACACTCCCAGCCTGAAACACCACAACATGCTTCACCCAAATCACCCCAACAAGAATCACAGCCACCACTATCACCCATCCACTTGACATCTTCAATTGAGAATACTGAACCCATCTCTCCTGGCCAATCACCAATATCAATCAACACTGCTTCTACTGAAGTAGTTGGTCAGGATGGGACTCAACCTTCACTCCCACACTCACCAATCTCCATAACATCAATTGATACTGGTGCCATAGAGTCCATATCTCCTATACCACCAACTGAACCAACTATCTCACCCATTACTACTGTACCTATTGACAGGCCAACACCAACAGAAGAACTCCACCTTGATGAGGATGTTGATGAAGCTATTAATGATGAAGATACATAAGAAGTCTGTATTGATGTAGAAGAGAAAGATAAGGAAGAGGAAGTTGAGCAAGAAGAGAGTGCTTACATTGATGTCATTGCTTACAATGAAAATGACCTGAATGAAGAAGAAATCAATGTAAGCAAAAGCTATTTGGTGGCAGAATACAATAATATTGTACTGAAAGGGAACAAAAAGCTAGAAAAGTTAAGAAGGTTAAAGAAGGAGATGAAAGAGAAAGATGAATTAATAGAGAAGCTGGAGAGTAGATTGAAGAGTCTGAGGGAAGATGCAGTGATGAATAATGAAGTAATTGATGCTTTGAATGATTTAGTCGATGAACAAGCTGAAAGACTGAAACTAAAAGATGTGAGATTGAAAGGTTGAAGAAGTTGACTGAAGCTGAAAAGAACAAAAGTGATTCAACACTGATCACCTACAGCAGGAAAAGAAAATACTTAGGGAAGACAGCTGATGCATCTGGAGAATCAACTAAAAGAGCTAAACCAGATTCTACAGAGCATCAAACCCCATTGAAGCAACAAGTAGATGAAAGTGACTCTGAATGGGAAGAGCTGATAAAGGAAGAGTCTGAAGAAGTCAAACTAGAAAAGCTATTGACTACTGATGACATAGTAGAGGTAAGACCACAGTCATCCATGTTCATGTAGTTAATCAATCATGGATTTCCATATGACTTGGTCGAGAAGATGAATATGAGAGAAATGATTAAAGCTTTAAAAGAATTTGATGCTGCAAGACTGATGCTTCCAGTTTGCACTTATGAAACATTCTCCAAATTCAAAGCTATGGAGAATATCAGGAAGGAATTAGGACACTGTGAAACAAGCAAGCTCACTAAGTATAATATGACATGCTGGCTGCAAAGCCACAATTATCTGCCCCATGAGCTAAAGGGAAGAACAGTTGGTGAGCTCAGGGCGATGATGGAGCATGCAATGACAGTTGAACTAAACACTGGAGTAAGATTTAGGTCCGGAGCCCCTAATCCTGCTTTAAGCAAACAACATCTCCTCCCAAGCCAATTATAATTCAAGTCAAAGACATCCACCAAGGCAGAGAACAGATGATAATTGAGCCTAGGGGTGTGATTCCTAATAAGGTGTGGCCTCTGGGAACCGCTGTGAGGGAAATAACTGAGAAGAAAACAAGTCTAATTCAGCTATTTGAACAAATGACACTCCCAAGAGTAGCTGGAGAACAGGAGATCATAGGATGAAAATATGATGGGGAATGGGATTGCACACTCATCAAGAGGGCACCTGGCATGGTACAATACTTTCACAGAATAGAAACTCTACCAGCCCTGCCAGATGTTGACCTTCATACTTTACAAACCGTTCCCATCACCAATTATCCCATAAGTCCAAGGGGTCGAGATTTCTCTGGATTGGTAGCCAAGCTGAGCCACATGAGTAAAGGCAGTGTACTAAAAGAGGCTTATCAAGTGGATGCTAAACACACTAGACGAATTCAAAGGAGGTCACATACCAGTTCTCATCATGTTGATGCTGAACTTAAGCAAAGAACTGGGTATGCTGACTTGACCAATGCACCACTGAAGATCATAAATGGAAATCAATTTACTTGCCCAATAACAGAATGGGGGTATGTAGAGAAAACAAAAGAATTGGTGTTGCAAAGGAATGATCCACAGAGGAAAGGACAAAGTATACGATTATTTGACCCTGTGGAAATCAAACTCCTGCACCCAAGTTATACATCATACCTCCATGACAAGCACTTCCCAAGGCTGCAAGATCAAACTGCACAAAATGACTTATGCTTATACGTTCATCTAATTCAAGTCATGGACAAGCTGCATGCCAATGCAAGTAAATGAAGGAAGTATGAAGTAGGTCAGTTTGTTGGTACAGAGATTAAGCTAGTCATAAAACTAAGAATTTCAGAACAGGACGAATTGGAGGTGGTGTCCAATAACAGTGTTGTTACAACACTCACCACTGAAGAGGATGTCCTGGAATTGAAATATAAACTCTGAAGAGGTTGAGCAGAAGGAAGATCAAGATTAAATATGAAGACCAACAAGTGACTGCTGATTACTTTAAAGAGAAGATTTTGACAAGAGTGAATGAGCTTAGAGTACTAAACCAATGATTACTAGAGTCTAAACCTAAGGGGGAGTACTGTTAGGGATAGATCTCTTGTATAGGTTTAGATGATAAAAATCACTCTTGTAATCATTATTGTAATTATTGTTCTTGATGATATAAAATGAATATATTTGATTATAATTGTGTTTATGAATTAAATAACATTTAATTTGCACTTTATAATATATTCATCGATGATATAATATGTTTCAGAATGTATGTGTGAATGTGTAGGAAATATTAAACTGTGTCAATTTGGAAAATTGACTAAGTGTTGGAACAACTGCGGATAAATAAAGTGTTCTTCCGTAGATGTTCTGAGGAACATAATTGAAGTGTATATTCGTAGATCTCCTGCGGAAGAACAACTTTAGCAGAACAAGAAAAGAACAAGCTACTGAAGGAGGGATTGCTGCGGAAGACAAGAACTCTTGCGGAAGCACAAGAACAAGTATTGTACAACAGTTGTTGCGAAAGATAGACTATCTGCGGAAGAGTAAATTCCTGCGGAAGACCAACTAACCCAGAAGTCAACGTCAAGTCAACAAGTCAACGTGGCAGAACAACAACATTAATGGCGACGGAAGACATATTATTCAAGCGAATATTCCACGTCACATCAACAACTTTATTCATATTAGATTCGTTGTAAATCTCAAATTAATAAGCCGATAAACATGGTGTGGATTTGGATAAGTTTAATTAGCTTAATTATAGCAACAAAATAGCTAGCAATAGAACAGAAATAATTCTCTATATATATATACGAGATCAACAACATAGATCATACATAACAACAGTTAAGAATCATTAGAATCATCAGTAATCATTATATGAATCATTGTATTCAAGATCAGCAACATCAATAGCATCAAGAAAGCATTACGATCAACATTATTGAGTTCTCTCGGTTTGATTATTCTTATTTTATTTGTTTGATTGGTTAATTTTAGTATTATTAATAGATTAAATACCAAGTATTGATAATTCCGCGATCAATACTTGTTCAAATCAATTCTGATAATTTCTGAACGATCCTTGGATTCACAAACACACCCTTCCAGGAGCCTTTACTGAGCGAAAACTACATAATCATGCATTATATTCATCAATAATCCATTCTTAGTACATAATACGAGTTAGTACAAGAGTTACATACCTCAAACACTTGGATTCTTCACTTCTCTCTCTACGCAGCCGCTTTCTCTCTCTAATAGCAGCACTTCTCGCGTGAAAATAAAGTCAATTTGGGTGTTCTCAGCTATTTATACCCAGCAGTACTTTTTGCATGAGGTTCTCGCGCGAAAACTTCTTTCTGCCTTTATTTCTTTGAAATTTTCGGGATTTACAAGTCCACCCCTCTTATTTAGATTTCTTTCTCGAAACCTATCAGCCCTTGAACAGCTGCGGAAAATGCTGCCTCATCTCTTCCTCGGTCTCCCATATAGACTCGGACCCCTTCCTGTGTCTCCACTATACTCGCACAAGTGGAACCACTTTATTCCTTAGCCTTTTCTCCTTTCTATCAATGATGGCCACTGGTTGCTCCACGCAATTGAGCCGTTCATCTACCTAGATGTCCTCGAGTGGCACGATCATATCTTCATCGGCTAAGAACTTTCTTAGATGAGATACATGGAACGTCGAATGAATTCCACTTAACTCATCGAGTAGCTCTAACTTGTAAGCCACCTCTTCTACTCGAGCAATGATTCGGAAAGGCCCTATATACCTCGGGCTTAGCTTTCCTCGCTTTCTAAACTGGATGATCCCTTTCCAAGATGAGACCTTCAACATAACTCTATCTCCCACCTTGAATTCGATCGACCTGCGTCTCTTGTCGGCATACGACTTCTGTCTATCCTTTGCTACCTTCATAAAGGCCTTGATCTTATCCAACTTTTTGGTCGTAGCCTCGATCACCTCAATGCTCCCCAACTCCTTCTGCCCGATGTCACCCAACATACGGGCGTTCTACACTTTCTACCGTATAGCATCTCATAAGGAGGCATACCAATGCTGGCATGATAACTGTTGTTATATGAGAACTCGGCTAACGGTAAGTGTTCGCCCCAACTTCCACCAAAATCAATGACGCATGCTCGTAGCATATCCTCCAGCGTCTGAATAGTTCTCTCCAACTGCCATCTGTTTGAGGATGGTAAGCCGTACTGATATGTAATCTCGTCCCCATCGCATCATGAAATCTCTTCCAAAACTTCGATGTAAACCCAATGTCACGGTTAGACACGATAGCACTGGCACACTATGATGAGTCACAATCTCCCTGATGAACAGATCCGCCAACCTCTCAGATGAATAGGCCTCGCGGATCAGCAGAAAGTGAGCACTTTTCGTCAGACGATCGGCGATCACCCATATGGCATCGTACCCCCTCGCCGTACGCGGTAACTTCGTAATGAAGTCCATGGTGACGTGCTCCCATTTCCACTCGGGTATATCCAATGGTTGGATCTTCTCGTATGGTTTCTGATGCTCCGCCTTCACTTGCAGACAAGTAAGGCACTTACTCACGTACTCCACTACGTCGTGCTTCATTCCTGGCCACCAGTAATCCTTCTTCATATCCTGATACATCTTTGTAGCACCAGGATGAATCGAGTATCGAGTCTTGTGAGCTTTATCCATGATCTTCCCTCGTAGATCTCTATAACAAGGAATCCACATCCTTTTGGATCGGATTCTAACACCGAGAGTGTTCTCCCCCAAGTCCGACATCTGTCCCTTCATCCATTCGGAGTTAATCTGATCTTCCTTCAGCGCCTCGTCCTGAAATTCCTTAACCTGCTTCATCATATCGAAGGTCATAACCAACTAATAAGCCTTCACCCGAATCAGATCGGGTCTCTCTTTTTGGCTAAGGGCATCTGCCACCATGTTAGCCTTGCCCGGATAGTAGTGGATCTCGTAATCATAGTCCTTGATAAGCTCCAACCATCTTCTTTGCCTCATATTGAGGTCCTTCTGCTCGAAGAAGTACTTTAAGCTTTTGTGGTCAGTAAAGATGGTGCACTAGTGCCTCCAAATCTTCAATGCAAAGACCACAGCCGCCAGCTCCAAATCAAGGGTAGGGTAGTTAGCCTCATGGATCTTCAACTGTCAGGACACATAGGCTATAACTTTCCCCCGTTGCATCAACACGCAACCCAATCCCGAATAAGAAGCATCCGAATAGACCACCAAGTCTTCGCTCCCTTCGGGTAACGTCAAGACAGGAGCTTGAGTCAATCTCATCTTTAGCTCTTCCAAAGTATTCTCCTGCTCTAGACCCCATACAAACTTCACATCCTTACGGGTAAACTTAGTCAAGGGTGAAGCTATCTTGGAGAAGTCTTGGATGAATCTTCTGTAGTAGCCCGCCCAAGAAACTCTAGATCTCGGATGGCGTCTTTGGAGTATTCCATTGCATCACCGCCTCAACTGTCGTCGGGTCTACCATGATCCCTTCCGGGTTGACCACATGACCCAGAAACTGAACCTCACGCAACCAGAACGCGCATTTGGAGAACTTGGCATACAGCTTCTCCCTTGTAAGAGTCTCCAGCACCCCCCGAATATGACCGGCATGCTCTTCTTCACTCTTCGAATAAATCAGGATATCATCGATAAACACAATCACTGATTTATCTAGCATCGGCCGACACACCCGATTCATCAGATCCATAAAAGCAACGGGCGCGGTGGTTAAACCAAAAGACATAACAAGAAACATGTAGTGTCCATAACGTGTACAAAAAGCTGTCTTAGGAATATCTTGCTCCTTCACCTTCAGTTGATGATAACCAGATCAGAGATCTATCCTCGAGAACCAACTGACACCTTGGAGCTGATCAAACAAGTCATCAATCCTCGGTAACGGATACCGATTCTTCACCGTCAACTTGTTCAGCTCACGGTAATCAATGCACATCCTCATACTACCATTCTTCTTCTTCACAAATAAGACCGGAGCACCCCAAGGAAAGATACTCGGTCGAATGAACCCCTTATCTAGCAACTCTTGCAGCTGAGTTATCAATTCCTACATCTCGGAGGGAGCTAGACGATATGACGCCTTAGCAACAGGTTGGGCACCAGGTATCAAATCGATCTAGAACTCGATCTCGCGGTCAAGTAGCACACCTGATAGATCTTTCGTGAATACGTCTGGGAAGTCACACACAACCGGTACGTCCGACAATTGTGGTACTGATGCATCTACATCCTTCACATAAACCAGATAGGCACCACATCCACGCCTCATACACTTCTCTGCCACAACCATCAAAATTACTTTCGGGACCGTACTGACTCTATCACCGTAAATCGTTACCACTCCCATCGGGCGCGGTCAATCGAATCAGCTTCTTGCGACACACGATATTTGCCTCATAGGCTTCTATCCAATCCATCCTTAGTACTACATCGAATCCGCCTAAAGGCATCACGAGCAACCTAGCAGAGAACCTATGGCCTTCCAACTCTATGTCATAATCTTCTATCATATCAGAAATCCTGGTAGACTTACCAATGGTAGTTTGGTTTACTAGGAATGTACCTGACACATCATCGGAGTCCACCCTAGCCTCCTCTCGGGTCATAGTGAATGCCCTGGCTTTAGCCCTCTGCCCCTCCTTCTCCTTCTCAATCCCCTTCTTTGCCTCGGAACTCTCAGCCCTTAACTTCTTGCAATCCCTACTCATATGCCCCATCTCATTACAGTTGTAACACCTCACCACGCGACAATCCCTTGGCATGTGGTCCTCCTTCCCACACTTGAAGTAGATGTTCGATCCCCATTTACATTCCCCATATGGTCTCTCCCACACTTGATGCACACCTTCACCACTGCCTCGGTTGCAGCTGTCTTGCGACCCTCTACCTTCGCCTTCTTGCCCTCGGGGGTGAAACCACCACTGCCAAAACGTTTCCCATTCTGTCACCACCACTGTAACATCCCAAGAGTTTGGGTCATATGTAATAGTTGAAATAGAAGCAATATGAGCTTCGCATTTTATATATTGCCAAACGAGTAAGTAATGAGTAAATTGTCTATTTGATGTTTGCAGTTTTTAGATGAAATTTTTTTATGTTATAAGAGACCGTTTGAATATAATAATACTATATTATATTCGAACCTGCTCCGTTTTTTACGAAACTTAGGTTGACTCATAGAGAAAAATAAGATCGCCACGATGTCATATCCGAAATTTTATAAAACGTTACACATTAAAAGTTATAAGAGAAAAACGAAGTAAGCAGCTGAATTAATTATATTAAGTAAGCAGGCAGGCTAGCAGCTCAATTACATCCCACGTCCGCGTAGGAATTTCACCTGCCTGCTACCTTATAAATAGAAACCTTAAGGTTGAATTTAAAGTATAAGTTTCTTTGGGAACGCTCTAATATAAAGAGAAACCCGAGTTCTCGATACCCCATTGGGTGTTGCTAGTAGACGTTTTTCGAGATCGAATAGGGGCGTGAGTAGGGGGGACTCTAAGTCAAATTGCCGTAGATAGTTTTCAGGTACGTTCTTGTTTAATTATATCTTTAGTTATTATTATTATTATTATTATTATTATTATTATTATTATTATTATTATTATTATTATTATTATTATTATTATAGTTATTATTATTATTATAGTTATTATTATTTTTGTATTAGTTATTATTATTTTTTTGTAGTTATTATTATTATTATTGTTATTATTATTATTATTATTATTATTATTATTATTATTATTATTATAATAATAAATAATAATAATAATAAATAATAATAATAATAATATTATTATTATTATTATTATTATTATTATTATTATTATTATTATTATTATTATTATTATTATTATTATTATTATTGTTATTGTTATTAGGCGTTAGAGTTATTAATAGGGAATATATTGGGTAGCCCCGAGGGATGGCACTGTCATGACAGAAATGTTTGAGATATACCAACTAGTAAGGGTTGTACCAAAGGGTTGGCATAGGATAATAGAAAGTGTCAAATAATACCAACAAATAGAAAAGGATAACAAATTATCCCTAAGATAGTTGCTAGCTATAATGTAGCTTAAATAATGTTATTTTGTGTATAGGATAATACTTGATATCCGTGAACCTGAGCAGACATATCACCGATCGGATTAGTTAAGGTGAGTTCCTCTAAACTGTTTTCTAAAACGGGATGTGATGTTTTGATAACTGGTAATAATTGAATAATTGAATATCAATAGCATCTATGATATGTGGCAATGTTTGATAGGATGCTTGAGGGCTGCTTGTATGATTTTGCTTTAGCTAGTGGAGTTTGTATTCATAGCCTGGTTATGTGAATTTATGCGGTGCTTACTCTATTCCTATCTATTTGCCATGGTTGTATCTGCTTGATGCAATAGTCAATATTAATATGTTTTGAATTTTAAAGAATGCTATGTTCATGAACTCACAAGCTTTATGCTGAGTCCCAAATGTTTTTATTTTACGGACACACATTCTAGGTGCCAGGTGAATACAGCAATAAGAGATTATGGACTAAGCTTATGAGGAGATAAAGGACTAAACTGTTGCCGAGGATTTGGATCTATTCTATTGTTAAATTGATGTAATATTATTATTGAATTATTAGACAAATGTAAAATACGTTATAATTTATAATTATAGTTTGACTTCCGCTATGTATTCTCTAATTACTATATGTTCTGTATATCCGATACGTAACGCTCCCTAAGGTGTGCCCTGGGAGGCGGGTGTTACAAATTGGTATCAGAGCCATAGTTTAAGTGAACTAGGTACAAAGATAGTATCTAGATTTAAACTAGGAAAGATGCTTTAAGATAAATAGAGTAACACTTAGTTACTGGGTAACGAGTTTTGGTAAAACATGGAGGATAATGGCTAGAACATTGTAAGTGCAATAGATAAGCAATGACACCTCGCCACTGTTATTTCTTGTCTATCAGTACTATTATGTTCTGGATCATAATCCATCATGTGAATACTAATTCCCTACTCCCTCATGTAGGTTTTCACTATGACCAGAGGAGGAAGTACTCATGGTAGGGGTCGTGGTAGACCTCCTAGTAGTAGAAGGCAAATCATGTCATCTGCGAATGATGATCATGAAAATCTTCGTAATACTGAATCTGAGGTGCAACAATTTGCTGGACCGCAATTCTAAGTGGCTGTAGCTGGTGTAATTAAAGATGCTTTGCCAATCATTAGTACCGAGGTTATGAATGCCTCTAGGGGGTATATGAGCAATGATAGGAATGGACAGGATGATCATATCTATAACACCAATGGTAATGGAGATGCTACTATGAGAATTGAACCTAAGCAGGGTTGTTCTTACAAAGCTTTCAAGGGAGGTGAACCTCCAATATTTGACGGGAAAAGAGATGCCATGGCAACCTTTCAGTGGATCCATGAGATGGAAGCTGTTATTGAAATTAATGGATGCACAGCCACACAAGCTGTCATGTATGCCACTCACTCATTCAGGTCTGAGGCATTGTTTTGGTAGGACAATGTTAAACAAGCTAAAGGACCTGGAATTGTTGCCACTTTGACCTGGAAGGAACTAAAGGAGCTTGTGATGGAAAAGTTTTGTCCTGAAGTTGAAAGGGACAAAATTGAAAGAGAATTCTTACAACTACAGGCCGAGACGATGACACATCGTCAGTATGTGACCAAGTTTGATGCGATGGATCGACTGCTTCCTGAGCATGTAACACCTGAAGCAAAGCACGTAAAAAGATACGTGTAGGGGTTACCTCCTCATATTCGACAGTTAGTTAAGATGTCTGCCCCCAAAACCTATGAATCTCTTAAGTGCCATTGCATACGAAGAAGAAGGCATAATGACTGAAAACAACAAAAGAAAGAGAAATGAGGATGGAAACCAGATGTCAAGAAAGGACAGAAAGATCACACAAAATGAAGGGAACCTTATCAACAAACCATGGAGGAACAATAAAAGTGAGTCTTGGAGAAAGTATCAAGATTCCAAATGTCTTAAATGTCAATGGGTGATCATTCACGAAAGAACTACCCAAAAATTAGATGTTTCAATTGTTGGGAGTATGGACATTTCCGAAGTGATTGCAAGAACCCTCCACAAGCACAACCTGTGGAGAATTAGAACAACTCCAAGGGCCAAGTGTATGTGTTAAAAAAAGCTGGGGATGAAACTATAGCTGGTACGTTTCTCATTAACAACATATCTGCTAGAGTTTTATTTGATACTGGCGCAAATAGAAGTTTCATTTCAACTGCCTTAGTACCTTATTTGAACTTAGTACCACAAACTCTAGATTGTGCATATATTGTAGAAACTGCCAGTGGTGAGCAAGATAAGATAAGTAAGATTTTTAAGGATTGTGTTATTACCCTAGTTAACACTAAATTCTCTGTAAATTTAATGCCGACCATTCTAAGTGAATATGATATCATTCTCGGGATGGATTGGTTGAAGAAATATTATGCTCGTCTCGACTGTGAACATAAGACAATGACGGTACGTAAGCCAAATGGGGAAAAGCTACTAGTTTATGGAAGTGATGGAAATCCCAAGACCAATATCATCTCAGCAGTGAAGGCAACGAAATGTATTCAGAAAGGATACATAGCCTTTCTCTTGTGCATGATAGATGCTAAAAAGGAAATACAGATCAATGAAATCCCTGTAGTGTGAAACTTCCCAGATATGTTTCTGGAAGATTTACCAGGACTTCCACCTGATCGTCATATAGAATTTCGTATTGATTTAGTACCTGGTGCTAAACCAATCGCGAAGCCTCCTTATCGTCTAGCCCTATCGAAGATGAAAGAACTTATGAAGCAAATTTACGAACTCTTAGAAAAAGGGTTTATTAGACCAAGTTCCTCACCTTGGGGAGCGCCAGTATTGTTCGTCAAAAAGAAAGATGGTTCATGCGTATGTGCATTGATTATCGAGAATTAAACAAGTTAACTGTTAAGAACAAGTATCCTTTACCAAGAATAGATGATTTATTTGATCAATTTCAAGGAGCCAACTACTTTTCAAAAATTAATCTTTGATCAGGTTATCATCAATTGAAAGTACGCGAGGATGATATTCCCAAGACCGCATTCAGGACGCATTATGGGTATTACGAATATTTGTTATGTCTTTTGGACTAACCATTGCCCCTGCAGCATTTATGGATCTGATTAATAGAGTTTGCAAACCATACTTGGATAAGTTTGTTATTGTCTTTATCGACGACATACTTATTTATTCTAAGGACCAAGATAATCATGCCAGACATCTGAAAATGGTTCTAGAAACCCTTCGACAAGAAAAACTTTATGCAAAATTCTCTAAATGTGACTTCTGGAAAAGAGAGTTCAATTCCTCGGTCACGTGATAAATGAGAAGGGAATACAAGTAGATCCAGCCAAGATAAAAGCTGTGATGAAATGGGAATCACCAAAGAATACCAGTAAGATTGGGAGCTTTTTGGGATTAGCAGGATACTACCGAGGGGTTTATTCAAGACTTCTCCAAGATTGCTACCCCTTTAACATCTTTGACTCGAAAGAATGTAAAGTTTGACTGGGGACCAAAGCAAGAAGAAGTTTTCAACCTTCTAAAACAAAAGCTTAGCAGTGCTCCCATACTTGCATTACCAGATGGTAATGAAGACTTTGCAATATACTGTGATGCCTCATATAATGGTTTAGGTTGTGTGTTGATGCAACAAAATAAGGTTATAGCCTATGCATCATGACAACTAAAAGTTCATGAAAAAACTATACTACGCATGACCTTGAATTGGGTGCTATAGTGTTTGCCTTAAAGATTTGGCGACACTACTTGTATGGTACTAAGTGTGTAATCTACTCAGACCATAAGAGCTTACAACACATCTTTAATCAAAAGATGTTAAACATGAGGCAACGAAGGTGGATGGAACTTCTCAATGATTACGATTGTGAAATCAAATACCATCCAGGAAAGGCTAACGTAGTCGCGGATGCTCTTAGTCGGAAAGAAAGAGTTAAACCAATTAGGGTAAAAGCATTAAAGATAGATGTCAAGCTTGATTGGAAAGACCAAATCAAGAATGCTCAAACCGAAGGGTTGAAAGATGAGAATATTCAGGCTGAAAGAATGATGGGTAAACAAAAATTACTGACTCAAGGGACGGATGGAATCCTACGATTTGGTCAGAGAATTTGGATCCCAAAATTTGGAGGTATTCAGGGCAAAATATTAGATGAAGCCCACAAGTCCAAATACATAATGCATCCCGGAGCAAGCAAAATGTATAAAGATATTCGAAATCACTACTGGTGGCCTAATATGAAAAGATCTATAGCCTAATACATTGAGAAATGCTTAACATATCTGCAAGTTAAGATTGAACATCAAAAACCAGCCGATCAGTTACAACAATTGGAGTTGCCAGTACGGAAATGGGATAGAGTGACGATGGATTTTGTCATGAAACTTCCAAGAACACGAAAATGATATAATGCTATATGGGTCGTGGTTGACAGGCTAACCAAGTCAGCATATTTTCTACCCATAAGTGAGAGCTATCCAATAGAAAAACTGGCCAAGGTATATATTGATGAAACAGTAAGTAAACATGGAGTGCCTTTATACATTATCTCTGATAGGGATAGCTGATTTACATCCAGATTCTGGACAAGTTTTCAAAAGGAACTTGGAACCAAAATCAGTTTAAGCACTACATATCATCCTCAAACCAATGGTCAGAGCGAACGAACAATTCAAACCATGGAAGACATGTTACGTGCTTGCGTGATTGATTTTGGAGGTAGCTGGGAAGATCATTTGCCTTTGATCGAATTTTCTTATAACAACAGCTACCATTCCAGCATTAAAGCTGCACCGTTTGAAGCCTTATATGGAAGGAAGTGTAGAACTCCCATTTGTTGGATAGAAATAGGGGATGATCAGTTGACTAAACCGAAATTATTCTTGAGACAACTGAGAAAATCCAACAAATAAGACAACGACTAAAGACTGCTCAAGATAGACAGAAGAGTTATACAGATAACAGAAGGAGGCCTTTAGAATTTCAAGAAGGAGACTATGTAATGCTAAAAGTCTCACCATGGAAAGGAGTGATGAGATTTGGTAAGCGCGGGAAGTTAAGTCCCAAGTATATTGGATCGTTCAAAATCATCGCAAGAATCGGTACAGTTGCATACAGGCTAGAATTACCAGAAACCTTAAGAGGTATTCATGATACATTTCATATATCAAACCTAAGGAAATGTTTGGCAGATCCAACACAAGCAGTGTCATTGGAGGACGTGCAAGTAGACGAGAAACTAAACTTCACAGGAAGACCGTTAAAGATTCTTGATTTTCAAGAGCGTAAATTAAGAAAGAAGATATTTCCACTAGTATTAGTTCAGTGGCAAGGTCAGAAAGGTCCCGAGAAGACTTGGGAATTAGCAGAAGAAATGAAAGCCAAATATCCTCAATTATTTGAGTAGCCTCCGAATTTCGAGGACGAAATTCTTTTAAGGGGAGGAGAATGTAACATCCCAAGCGTTTGGGTCATATGTAATAGTTGAAATACAAGCAATATGAACTTCACATTTTATATATTACCAAACGAGTAAGTAATAAGTAAATTGTCTATTTGAAGTTTGAAGTTTTTAGATGAAATTTTTTAATGTTATAAGAGACTGTTTGAATATAATAATAATATATTATATTCGAACCTACTCTGTTTTTTACGAAACTTAGGTTGACTCGTAAAGAAAAATAAGATCGTCACGATGTTATATCCGAAATTTTATAAAACGCTACACATTAAAAGTTATAAGAGAAAAACAAAGTAAGCAGCTGAATTAATTATATTAAGTATGCAGGCAGGCTAGCAGCTCCATTGCATCCCACATCGCCACGCAGAAATTTCACATGCCTGCCTGCTACCTTATAAATAGAAACCTTAAGGTTGAATTTAGAGTATAAGTTTTGTTGGATCATATGAGGCTGGTGCAACGAAAACAACACTTGGAACAATTATGTGTACAAGTTGAAGAAGTCTTCCAAAGACAAAACTACTCTTCCGCAGCTATGTCAAAGATCTTTCGAAGCATTATGTCTGAAGAGCTTCCGGAACTAAGTAGTTTTCCTTCCGAAGTATATGAAGAACTTCCGAAGGATAGAACAAAGTCTTTCGAAGACCAAGCAGTTCTCCTTTCAAAGTATTCACACTTAGAAGATCCAAGATAAAGTCTTTCGAAGAATAAAGTCATAAAGACCTGTAGAAGATTCGGAAGAAGCTGTTTCTTCCGAAGTATAAATGGCCTCGGAAGAACTTATTCTTCCAAAGCCATTTAGCTTCGGAAGAATCAACTATGAACCAGTGGATAAAAGTATGGTCTGACTGACAGACTCTGATACACTGCATGGTGCTTTTCCTAACCCATGTAGTTGACGATACTTTAATCCACTGTTCACCTTTTCAACTTAGTAAAGAAACCAACCTTAGTTGGTGCCAAAAGGTAAGTCATGGACCTGTCATGACTACCTTATCTAGGATATTATTTTATCTTAGATATTTTACTTCTAGCAATGTAGTATTTGTCTAGTAGTAGATTCCAGCTGGTTTTCCAAGTATAACCGGCTGTAGATAATAGTATATATAGTTTCTCATTGTAACTTATATAGTATGAACTTAAGAGTCTTGTAATACTGAGTTGAGAAGTAATATATATAAGTATCTTGAAAACCATTCTCTTGTTCATTAACTTCGTATATTTTAATCAACTTTAGTTTGAGATTTTGTGTTTCATCATTCAAGTGAGACTTAGTGAGTTCTGTGTTTAGAGTCAAAACCGATCCTGTAATTGGTATCAAAGCTTTAGGCTCTTGATTGTGAGATCTAACCATACCAAGTCACCCTTGTTTCTTCACACTCACTCATCCACCTCACTTTAATGGATCTTAACCAGAAATTTTCTGAGTCCAAAATGGAAACCATGACCAAGGCTCCTATCATCACTCCTGATGATTTTGGAACCTGGTGCAAACGTATTGAAGGGTTCATCAAGTACCAAGATAGCCGCATGTGGAAATCTGTCACTCATGGTCCTTACGTTCCTAAGATAGCAGCCCCAACGGGTAATAGTGCCATGATAGAGAAGACCATTGAAGACTACTCTGATGAAGACTTCAAGAAAATAGACATTGAATGCAAAGCAATGACTATTTTGCAAATAGCCATACCAAACTCCATAATGGTTGGCTTTCAGCAATACGACTCAGCCAAAGAACTCTTTGATGCTTTGAAGCTGATGTACTCTGGTTCCACTGAATCCAAGGAGTCCAAGAAGGATGTACTGAAGCAGAAGTTTGAAAACTTCACGTAGACCTTGAGCCAACAATACTTCAGGTACATGAACTTGATCACCTCTCGTCAGTCTATAGGAGTAGATCATCAGAAGAAAGACATTGTAAGGAAATTCATGAGTGCACTTCCTCATGAATGGACTTTCTATTTTGTTTCTATCAAGAGAACTGAGAATCTTAACACTCTCACCATGACTGAACTGTACGGAATCCTTGATGGATACCATATGGAAATGGAGACTCAGAAAAGCCAACAGATGAACCGACCCTCAAATCCTGCTGTCAGCAATGCTCTACATGTTACTGAAGGATCAAGACAACCTCAGTTGTACCTGAACTATCCCCAACAGCCATCATCTTCCTCTGGGCCATACATCACTTTCCCTGAGACACCCAGGTCTTAACAAGCTCAACACACTCCTTTTCTGGATAATTATGCCTTTGTCTCAGGAAGTGAACACTCTGGAGATTTTCAATTCTGCTTTGATGATCTAGAGTGCTTTAGCCCAGATGACATTGAGTACATGGACATTCTTCAACAGATGGCTCTCCTGACCTACAGAGCAAAGAAGTTTTTCAAAAGAACAGGAAGGCAGTTCCCTCAGAATGCAACCAACAGCAAATTTGGATTTGATAAAAGCAAAGTCAAGTGTTACAACTGTAACCAGCTTGGTCACTTTGCTAGGGAATGCAAAGCTCCAAGGTACAATCCTGGAGCAACTCAAGCCTTCCAACATCCTACCACCTCAAGGGTTGCACCAAAACCTACTGAGCAGCAAACTACGGCTGTTATTCAAGAAGTTGACTGGAGCATCATGGTGCAAGATGTCACTCCTGCTCAAGCACTCATGGCTGGAACTAAAGACAGCAAGCTATATGAAAACCTCTGTACTCCAGCTTGTATTGCTAAGGTTAAACTTTATCAGGATTACAATAGCGAAATTAAATCCAATATTGAGTCCTTAAACATCCTAAAATCTGATTTCAAGAAAGCAGAATCTGACTATAAACTCAAATTGAAGAGTTAGAGAAAACTGTTTCTACTTTAAAACATAAACATACAAACTACAGGACTCAAATAAAGGATTTAGTTTCTAAGTTGACTGAGGCTCAAGCCCAGCTAGTAATAGCTGAGGCTAAAGCAAAGGAGTATGCTATTGAAGAGCATAATTTCAACACCATCAATGCATCATCCTCCCACTCAAAGGTATGTTATCAAAATAAAAGTGGGTTGGGAACCAATGAAATTGCTCCATCACACTCTTATGTGTCTGTTAGACAGCCAAGATGTGGCACTCATGAGCAAGAGGTTCCCACTGCTGACCTACTACCCAATGAGCAAAAGAATAATACAACTATGGTGACCACCACAGGGAAGGATAAGGTAGAAAACCTCATTCCCACCGCTGATGTCCTACCCCTAACCACCAAAGAGAGAAAGAACAAAATCAAGGCAACAAAGAAAACTTCTAAGAAGGTGACTGAGTCTAGGATGAAGATAGATCCCAGACAAAAGGGTGTATTCATTTCAGCCGGATTCCAAGTGGTTGGAAACTCTGATCTAGGAAAGGAATGTAGTACCAGCATTCCTGTCCAAATGAAGGATCAGAAGTTAAAAGGGAAAGCTATTGAAGAAAAGGAGTGCAAGAACCAACGGCCATCACGCCCCATCAAGAGTAACATTGAGTACATAATCTGTGGTCTGCATAACCACATGGCTAAAGATTGTTACTACAATCCT
Source organism: Flaveria sonorensis (assembly GCA_025506505.1). Classification (NCBI taxonomy): domain Eukaryota; kingdom Viridiplantae; phylum Streptophyta; class Magnoliopsida; order Asterales; family Asteraceae; genus Flaveria; species Flaveria sonorensis. Next base: position 48,373,687 of record CM046424.1, on the reverse strand, counting down.
GCAAGCACACATTATACAACCAATGTTAAAAGAGAAGGAGTCAAGGAAGGTTTCATATTTGGACCTTATCACATGGTCCAAGTGACAAGGAAAGGAAAACTTGTTTCCGAAGCTAAGTTGCTTTCAGAAGAAAATCATTCTTCCGAAGGAAAAATAGCTTCGGAAGACAAGCCAAAGAACAAACAAAGGAACAAAAGGAATCCTTTGAAATCTTCCAAAAAGAAAGTAGTCTTGGAAGAAGGTCATGGTCAATCATAAGATGGTATGGAAGACCAAAACAGATGCTGCAACCAGTACCTCTTCCTCACAAACACAAATTGAACCCACTTGCCTATACTTTGGTTCAATTAAATCATCTACAATGGAAGAACCCAAGACCAACAAGGCTTGGGTTTCTAATAGTAACCAATCATCTCACTTTATGTGCAGGGACATCCACATGACAAGAATGGAAATATATGGATTGTGGACAGCGGATGCTCCAGGCACATGACAGGGAACAGATCTCTTCTTCAATAATTTGAACATTTTGATGGAGGTCCTATTCAGTTTGGAGGTGAAGCCGGAGAATACATTTCTGGTAGAGGTAGTGTATCCAATGGTAAGTTAAATATTGACAAAGTAAACTTTATCAAACAGCTTGAATAAAATCTATTAAGTGTTTCTCAATTTTATGACCAAAAGCACCAAATGCTTTTCACAGAACATGAGTGCATTATCCTCAAAACCGGGATGACAATTCCTCAGGAATTGGTGCATCTTAGATCTCCTAGGAGAGGGGATATGTACAAGCTGGATATGAACAATGCTTCCACACTGGGTGAAGTATCATGCTTTCTTTCTACAGCCAATGGTGATGAGTCAATTCTTTGGCATAAAAGAATATGCCATGTTAATTTTAAAACCATGAACAATTTGGTTAAAAATAATTTGGTACATGGTGTGCCTAAAAAGGAGTTTTTCTGTAGAGACAATTGTATTGCTTGCCTAAAAGGAAAACAACAAAATGTCACTCACAAATCCAAAGAAGTTAACTCTATCACCACTCCATTACACTTATTGTGCATGGATCTTTTTGGTCCCACAAGTATAATGAGCATTGGAGGAAATCATAGTGCTTTGTGATTGTTGATGATTTTACAAGATTCACTTGGGTATTCTTTTTAAGAAGTAAAGATGAAACAACTGAAATTTTAAAATCTTTTATTCTTAAAATTGAAAATCAAAAGGATCACAAAGTGAAAATCATTAGAAGTGATCAAGGGATTGAGTTTAAGAATCAAGTTTTTGACTCATTCTGTAACTCTAAAGTGATTGCCAGACAATATAGTGCTCCTAGAACTCCTCAACAGAATGGTGTTGCTGAAAGGAGGAACATGACACTTATTGAGGCCACAAGAACAATGTTAGCTGATTCAAAGCTGCCTCTGACTTTCTGGGCAGAGGCAGTCAGCACTGCATGTTATGTGCAAAACAGAGTTCTCATTGTTAAGCTTCATGGAAAAACCCCTTATGAGCTATGATACAAGAGGCCACCGTTCATTGGCTTTCTTAGGTCCTTTGGTAGCAGGTGTACCATACTCAACACAAAGGACAATTTAGCAAAATTTGCTGAAAAGTCAGATGATGCTATCTTTGTTGGATATTCCTCCATCTCTATTGCTTATAGAGTATATAATATCAAAACTCAACAGTTTGAGGAATCATCCAACATTGTTGTTAATGAGCACACTCCTTGTGTTAGAGGGAATGGACCTGAATATATTTTTGATTTAGAATTGTTTCTAAACTATTCTAAACCATCTTGTGAGAATGTTTCAGCTGGAACGGGAACTCAAAGTAACCCATATGAAGATCAACTGTTTGAGCTACCCAGACCTATTTCCAGTTCTCCAATAAGAAATGAAGAACAATCTCCTACTACTGAAAGTCCTGAAAGCATGAGTATCTCAGGAAACAAAGGAGCTTCAATAAATTGTCAACTCACTGAGCCTCAAAACCCAGAAGTTAACAATTCAAGCACTCAACTCCAAGCTGATGAAGACAGTGACATGGAGGAACAGGCAACTGTTGATACTGCTTCACAGCATACTGACATTGATGATATCACTCATTCATTCAATCAGTCCTCATTGAATGAATGTGAGACATCAGCTGGAGAAGGTGTTCGAAGTTCTGAGCAAAACTTCTCAAACCTAGACCTATCTATGCAATTAGATGTGATTCCTAGGCTCAGGATACACAACACTCATCCAGCTGAAAACATCATTGGGGATGTATCAGAAGGTGTGAGAACAAGAAGTCAGACCCATAATGGGAATGTATGCTTGTACTCATGCTTTCTCTCTCAAATGGAACCAAAGAAGGAGGAAGAAGCCCTCAAGGACAACAATTGGATTGAAGCTATGCAAGAGGAATTGCTTCAATTCAACAGGCAAAAGGTATGGAACCTATGTCCTTTGCCACCTGGTCAAGTCCCTATTGGCACCAAGTGGGTGTTCAAAAACAAAAGAGATAATAGAGATTTGATCATCAAGAACAAAGCAAGACTTGGTGTTTGAGGACACACATAGGAAGAAGGCATAGATTACACTGATGTCTTTGCACCTGTTGCAAGACTTGAAGCTGTGCGAATCTTCCTTGCTTTTGCAGCATCCAAGAACTTCACAGTCTATCAACTTGATGTCAAATGTGTATTTTTGTATGGGAATATAGATAGAGAAGTCTATGTGTGTCAGCCACCTGGATTTAAAGACCCACAACATCCCAACTCTTTGTTCAAACTAGATAAAGCACTTTATGGGCTGCATCAAGCACCTAGGCTATGGTATGAGACTTTGTCTCAGTTTCTCCTCAAAAATAGCCACACCAGAGGCACCATAGACAAGACATTATTCATAAAGAAATCTAGGAGGATACTGATCAGCATCAGTACAGGGCAATTATTGGATCTCTGATGTATCTCACAGCCAGTAGACCTGATATCATGTTTGCAACTTGCATCTGTGCAAGATATCAGGCTGCTCCTAAGGTGTCTCACCTAATTGCCATCAAAAGGATTATTAGATACCTCAAAGGAGGTCCCAAACTAGGTCTCTGATATCCTAAGAATAAGGATTTCAATCTCTATGGGTACTCTGATAGTGATTACGGTGGCTGTAACATTAACAAGAAATCCACATCATGGAAGGATTCAATTTCATGTGTCTCTATGAAGTAATACATCTGCTATCTCAAATGCTAATTCAAAATCAGGGTGCTATTTCCATTACAGAAAATCCGGTCAAGCACTCCAAGACAAAGCACATTGATATCAGGTATCATTTCATTTGAGATATTCATGAGAAACACTTGATTAAACTAGTAAAAGTTAATTCAAATGAACAATATGTTGACTTGTTCACCAAAGCCTTTGATGAAAAAAGATTTAAATACTTAATCACAGCTATTAGGATGATTAACATTGACTAGTTTATTTCTTTTGAAAACCTTTTTAAAATGTGTCTTGTTTATGTTGTCTAATTACAATCTAAGCCCTGTTACTAAAGTTTTTCTTCTAAGTTGAAATTCTTCAAAAAAGAAATTTACTCTTGAAAGAGATCTTTATATCTTCCGAATGTAAATTCCTTCACTTTAGTACTCTCTTCCGAAGGTTATTAACTTAGTCTCGGAAGAATTTTTTTTTACTCGGAAGCAACTTTCCCTTCGGAAGAAAACTTTTACTGTGTAACGGAAACCTTTGGGCCCCACTGTGTAAAGATTAAGATCTTTTCGGAATATTTTAAATTATCTACCTTGCCCCCGTACTCAAGTACACTCCCAAACTATCTTTTCACCTTATCGGCATGGTCTTTTACCCCCTATTTAAAACTTCCGACTCTCTTTCTTTACCCTTTTTACCACCACTGAAACCTAATACTCCCATTATCATCTTCACTCTCTCTCAAATTCCTTCAATCCAACCATACTTTTTTACAATGGCTCTCAATCCTCAACATAATCAAGTCGTCATCCTTGATTCTTCTAGGGATGCTGACTTTGCCCCCATCATCGATTTTCTGTTTCATTCCACATACTTTACCGCCCTCACCGTAAACCCCACCATATACTCTAATCTCATGACCGAATTTTGGGCAAACGGTCGTTGTGAAACTCTAAACGATGAGAGGGTCATCAGGTCGAGAATTAGCATACAAGATATCATCATTTCTGAATCTACCATCAAGGAGCATCTAGAGCTTCATGACGAAGGCGCCCCAACTGAATTCCCCAAATCTGAGTTAGTAAACACATACACTCAGATTGGATATGGTGGTGATGTGCACAAGTCCACTGTCTACAAGTTTAATTTCTCTTACAACTGGAAATTCTTGTTGCACATCGTTCTACACTGCCTATCCAACAAATCAGGGGGTTGGGATCAAATCCCATATGATCTGGGATGCCTAGTCCATAGAATGGTAAAAGGCCTCCGCTTCAACTATTCAAGGTTTGTGATGAACAATTTGCGAGGAAATCTTACCCGGGATTCATTTTTCATGTATCCCCAGTTCATTCAGCATATCATAAACTGTGAGCTAGACCAGAGCAGACTACAATATGAAGACACTCTTATGGTCCCACTCATGAGGCCGGGCATCTTCAAGACCTTGAAGAAGGTGTCCACTAATTTCACAAAGAGATTCACTGATCTTCTCCCAGGTATGACTGAGCCAACGGCTCCTGGTGACATCCCTGCAAGCCCAGCAGGCAATGAAGCCACACCAGACCTCCCCACTCAAATGCCAACTAATTCTTCCCACCCAATAAAATTTACATACACCAGACACCCCAAGCGAACCCTGATCAATCTACTCTGATTGATCAGGTCCCCTCTGTTCACACCGAAATGGCTCAAGTGGAACTCAGGACTCCCACTCAGCCAGAGGTCACACCTTCCTCCACCATCGACCTCAATATCAGCGTTGAGTCTCCTCAGTCTCAACCTGATGAGCCCAAAACCCAAGCCATTAGCCCTCAGGGTGAGTCCCAACATTCCCCTGAGCAACCAAAAAGGGACAGCCACATCATTGGCACATATGCTATTGCAGAAGAGCCATTAGGTGCGGACCAAGGTCCCGGGTCATTAGAATTAACCTCTCTATCCTTCACTGGCCTTTTACTCCAACCTGATGAGGATATCATGTTCCGTCAGGGCCATGAGGTTGATCTACAATACCTCACTCAAGATCAACTGAGCCCCAGGGAACCTCTAATATCTAGCCAATGTCAGTTCAGCCAAATTGAGGTGAGTTCAACTGGTGTGGAGGTGACTCATGTAGGCTCAGTCGCCACTACTGAGAGTGTCTCATTGGCCTCTCAGGAAAGTGGTGACATCAGTGAGCCTGAGTCTATGGCAACCTTGCCAATTGATGCTTCTGGAAAGGACATCAGTAAGGAAGGGTATCCATGGCGCCGAGAAACCATAACTAGTGGTGATGATGAACATGCCAGGCATGTTATCTCATCTCCCTATGATTCTTTAAAAGAAGATGAGGGTAGACTGCAACTCATTATCAAAGACCTGATTTCTAAAGTCTCAAACCTTGAATCAAAGGTTAATACTTTAGAGGACAGGTCTGCCACTCAGCAACTTGAGATTGAATATCTCAAGGCTAAACTAGCTGAGACACAGATTGAGAAGTCTGTTAGGCACGTACCTATTCAGATTTCTTTAAGTTCTTCCTCCAGCTCATCTACTTCTCAAGATGATGCTACCAAAAAGAGGGAGAGTGTACAGAAACAACATCATGAGGAACCTACTTACCCCAGAGCAATAACTCTCCTGATGCCTTATCTATCTTTTACCCCCAACCATATCACCCTACAACAGTCTTCCATCAACCAGCTCCCATTACCTTTTAAGTGGACCAAAGGATGCTCATAGATCTTAATAGGTTTCTAACCAAATTTCTATTGAGCTCCTCTATTAAACAGCCCTCTCCTGATCTAGCTATCGCCTACTTTGGAGCTGAAGAGCTTCAAAGGCTGAATGCACCACCTACCTCTAAGAGGAAGTTGGTCAACCTAAGGTCTCTACTAAACCCAAGATTAACTTCGAAGGGAATGTACAGACTGATGGCCCAGCAACTGGTTTGGATGGGATAGGTGATGCAGTTCCAGTTACTTTCGAGGCAGAAATCCAAGCTGCCGAAGGAATAATTGGACTGTCTTCTTTGTCCAGTGATCTGTTCATCACAGAGGCAATCCTTGAACTAGCCTCTAAGATCAACAATGAGGACTTCCTTACAACTCCTCTCTTACAAGAACCACTACTTCAAACACCCTCACTCCAACCTGAATCTTCTAAACCTGAGTTCCTAAAGGCTGAATCTTCCTCTGATCCTAAAGGGAAAAGAAAGCTTACTGCTGAGGAGCTACTAGAAGAGGAAAGATTGGAGAAGCTAAAGAAGAAAGGCAGACTTGATACTGGAAAGTTGTTGGCTGCAAGTAGCAAAGCAGTAACAGCTGCCCACGCAAGTCTCAATAATAAAAGAAGGGTGGAAATCATTGACAGGCTCATCAGCCTGGGAGTAGCTAACGAAGAAACTCTTCTACTCCCAACTGATGAGCTTGTGAAACTAGAAAACGCAACCTTGCTGAACAAAGAAAAGGAAGAAGCAGCAAGGTTGACCAAAGAGGAGGAAAGAAGGAAGAAGAAGGAAGAAGCCATGGAAAGGGAGAGGATGGAGAAAATAGCCTTTCTCTGCAATAGAGGCTATTCTCAAGAGGAGCTGGCACCTCACCAAAATGACATGATCTTGTTTCTTTTTCATAAAGAACAAGATCTAATCAATAAGGAGAGGAAGAAGGCTGCTAGGGAGAAGTTGAGAGAAAAAAGAAAGAAACAGATAGAGGGAGAACTTAGGGTTGCCAAAAAGGAGGGAGACAAGGATTGGATGAAATCCTATCTCCGAGCTCGCGGCTTCTCCGGCAGGCAAGTGGGTCCCATGTCGATCAAGACCCTACAGTGACATGTAGCGACATCAAAGCTGACATTTGCTTAGGAAGAAGGCAGGAGGTTGCTCAAACTCCTAATGTTCAAAGGATGGCACCCAAACCAACACCCAAACCACTACCCAAAACACAACCTACACCTTATCCCTTCCCCATCAAAACAGAACCTTTCATCCCTGAACATTCTCCATCAACCTTACATATACCATCACCCACTGCTTCCCACCAACCACCACCACCACCTATCGTACAACCCAAAACACAATGAAGAACCCTCTCAAAAACCAAACCATCCTCTGATCCATTAAAACCCCTGACCTTGGAAGAATTCAAGGAGATAAAGAAGAAGCTCATAAATTGCACAACACTAAGCAACTTCTTCTCAATGAAGTAGAGAAGATGTTAAGAAGAATGTTGGTGACTCTGCTGGACACTAGGAAAGGGGAAAAACTACTAACAAAACCCCTTAATCCTAGAAAGCAAATTGTCCAATGGAGGTTCGATGAAGATTCCCACAGCTTTGCTATGGAAAGGGAGAATGGTGAAGTTACTAGGGCTAACACTTCATCTCTGCTACATTCCAGTAGATTTGACATTACTGAGTTAGCAGAGAAGCCATTCTCCAATCCCTCAAACTCTGAGATAGCTGCTCACATCAGAAATCATTTAAGCAGCCTTCATCTAGCCGAGCTCACAAAGAAGGCCAAGATTGAAGAAGAGTTGAAAAGGAGAGCACAGGATGCTGAAGAAGGCACAACCAAAAAAGGGTAGACCTTTCTATAGATGTTTGAGGGCTCCACTTCAGATCCTATAGTTAGATGGGAATATGACTACCTTTCCCATCAACTAACTCTATTCAGAGGGATGCAACAAAGAGTACATGTCATTCAGAGCAATCGACTGGATTTATTATCTACGAATGATCTGTACAAACTTCTCACCACCACATCAGGGAAAAACAAAGAGACAGATAGATATATGCTTTCCCTGGTGTTGAAGGCTTTGAACAGCAAGAGGAAGTGAAGTTTTGGTAGCATCGACCTAGGGGGAGTTTGTTGGATCATATGAGGCTGGTGCAACCAAAACAACACTTAGAACAATTATGTGTACAAGTTGAAGAAGTCTTCCGAAGACAAAACTACTCTTCCGCAGCTATGTCAAAGATCTTTTGAAGCATTATGTCTGAAGAGCTTCCGGAGGAAAACTAAGTCTTCTGAGAATAAGTAGTTTTCCTTCCGAAGTATATGAAGAACTTCCGAAGGATAGAACAAAGTCTTTCGAAGACCAAGCAGTTCTCCTTCTGAAGTATTCACACTTAGAAGATCCAAGATAAATTCTTCTAAAGAATAAAGTCATAAAGACCTGTAGAAGATTCGAAAGAAGCTGTTTCTTTCGAAGTATAAATGGCCTCGAAAGAACTTATTCTTCCAAAGCCATTTAGCTTCGGAAGAATCAACTATGAACCAGTGGACAAAAGTATGGTCCGACTGACAGACTCTGATACACTGCATGGTGCTTTTCCTAACCCATGTAGTTGAGTACTTTAATCCACTGTTCACCTTTTCAACTTAGTACAGACACCATCCTTAGTTGGTGCCAAAAGGTAAGTCATGGACCTGTCATGACTACCTTATCTAGGATATTATTTTATCTTAGATATTTTACTTCTAGCAATGTAGTATTTGTCTAGTAGTAGATTCCAGCTGAATTTCAAAGTATAACCGGCTGTAGATAGTATTATATATAGTTTCTAATTATAACTTATGTAGTATGAGTTTAAGAGTCTTGTAATACTGAGTTGAGAAGTAATATATACAATCATCTTAAAAACCATTCTCTTGTTCATTAACTTCGTATATTATTATCAACTTTAGTTTGAGATTCTGTGTTTCATCATTCAAGTGAGACTTAGTGAGTTCTGTGTTTAGAGTCAAAACCAATCCTGCAAGTTTCTTTGGGAACGCTCTAACATAAACAGAATCCCGAGTTCTCGATACCCCATTGGGTGTTGCTAGTAGATGTTTTTCGAGATCGAGTAGGGGCGTGAGTAGGGGAGACTCTACGTCAAATTGCCGTAGATAATTTTCAGGTATGTTCTCGTTTAATTATATCTTTAGTTATTATAGTTATTATTATTATATTACTATTGTTATATTATTATTATAGTTATTATTATTATTATAGTTATTATTATTTTTGTATTAGTTATTATTATATTTTTGTAGTTATTATTATTGACTGGGTCCGAGAATAAGAATCTTAGTTGATATGACTCAACTTAGGATCGAATATGATGATTGAGTCAGTGATTAAGTAGCGAAAATACCAAATCACAGAACATTTAATACTGAAAATGATAATAAATGCTTTGTATAATGATGTGAGTAAACAAGATACAAAGACAGCTGGGGTTACTGTTGAAATAAGTAATATTATCAATGTTAAAAGAAAAACTTACAAACTTAGGTCATACTGTTCTATTTATAGGCATACACATTGCCTGTACAAAATGACTAATCTACCCTGACAACTATACATCAAAATACTAGTCTAAGTGTACAATATCATCAGCATTTCTAAGTGTTCATCTGCATTAGTTAATGCGGATGAGAAGTCTTCATCAGCATTTGTTCTTGTTTGTCTTCAGCATTAGCTTAATTCATCCGCATTAGTTAATGCGGATGAACAAGTTCTTGTAAGCATTTCTTTTCTTCGTCCGCATTAGTTAGTGCGAATGAACAAATACTAGTAAGCATTTGTTCAATGGTCATCCGCATTAACTAATGCGGATACTTCAACACTTGTTCTTTTCTTCTGTTTCTTTTGCCGCATTTCTTCATGAATGGTCTTTTGTATTTTTTCTTAGTCTTTGGTTTTTTCCAACCAGAACAACCTTCAACCACTTCTTAAATTGGTATGTATGATCCTTTCAGGGTCCAACAATACTCCCCCTAAGGATTATACAGCCTATGTACTTCAAGAGTTTGATGGTGGTGGAGGTTGTGATGATTCTGGTGGTTCTTCATAAGCTTGTCTTGATTGGACTGTAGATAGAGATGGTGCTGATGCAGTAGCTGCAGAAGGTTTCGATGAACAAGAATCAATGATGAATCATCATCGATTCTGAACCACTATGAAACCTATCAGATTTTGAAGCTGATTTCGATGAACAACAACATTGTCTAAATTTTCTTAATTTTTGATAATAATCTTGTTCAGTAACCTGATGATTCATCTTCAATTCATACGATGCTTAAACAGATTTGTTGATTTTTGTTGATTTTGCTGATGAACAGGTGAGGGTTTAGATGGACAGAGACTTTGTTCTTTATTTTTGTTGTTTCTTCCATGTTCTTAACATCGTTAAAGATGAAATCAGATCTGAAAAATAGATAAATCCAGCAACCGACAGCTCTGATACCATTTTGCTGAATCAAAATTTTAGATTCATTGAGCCTGGATCTTAGGATTCATCATGTTCAGATCTGAAAATTCAAAATTAAGATGGGTGTGTGTGTGCGAATCAAAGAACAAAAGAAGCAGATGATAATAAGTAGATGATTTCATTGATGTTGATGAACAAATTACAACGAAAATCATGGATGGATGATCGAATCAAACCCACCCGAAGGAGGAATTCTCCTTGGGTGGTGGCGGTTCATCCCATCAGAAACACACACACATGAACCACACTTGCAAAAATACACTAGTGGGTCTATTTATACTATTATATTATCAAGACCTAATTTTGACTTTTGTTTTGTCTGGATGTTGACTTTGTCTTGTTGACTTGTCTTGTATTGTTGTTTTCTTCTATTTATCAACTTGGTCTCTGAACTTGTACAATGAGATCTTCAGTCGGCTGTGATTATCATTTGTTAAGCTTCAGTTTATTCTATTGTTGAACCCAACAATACTCCCCCTAAACTGATGCTTGCCAAACTCTAACTTTGAAGATCTTCTCTGTCACATGTCTTCTTAATCAACTGATGTTCTGACACTGTTCACTATAGTTCTCCCCCTCAAATTAAGCTTCTCCTAATATATTTCTGACAAAGGATAGAATCTCTTTGAGAATACTTAGCACATTGGATATAGGTCGTATCACGTTTGGATTACAGTTTATATCACACTCAAAGGATTAGAATGTATTAGGCATATGATGAGGCTTTGAACTTCAATAAACAGCATCAGGAACATAAATCAATCTTGAAAGCACTTCCACTCTTTGAATCTCTGAAATATCTTGATAATTTCACTCTTTAGTTGACTGTCATTTCCCTTGATTAAAGTCTGTCTAACTGTTCCGCTCAGTAGATAGACACGGGTGCAAAATGTCATCATAGAAGATGAATTCAAGTACTTCAGAAGGAGTGTCTGGCAGTTGTACAAATCCCTGAATAAATCAATGATTTTGTGACCGAAGTTGATTTCTTCTTTTGTTTTGAATGCTCAAAATGGATGTGCCTGTTGGTTGCAATCATCCGCATTCATGATAATATCTTTTTCTTTGTTTGTTGTTGTCACCTGTTCATCATCTGTTCATCATCTTATGTTGTTGGATGAATTGCATTTGAAGTTAACTCAGCCGCATTAGGTGAGTAACTCATCCGCATTGGTATGGTCTCATCCGCATTTGTTTGGTTCCATCCGCATTTGTATGGTTACATCCGCATTTGTATGGTTCCACCCGCATTTGTGTGTTACACATCCGCATTTGTGTGTTACACGTCCGCATTTGTGTGTTACACATCTGCATTTACATGCAAATCATCCGCATTTGTTGGCACAACATCCGCATTTGTATGATGCACATCCGCATTTGTTGGCACAACATCCGCATTTGTTTGAAGATCGTCCGCATTTGTGTGATGTTCATCCACATTGTATGTTGAGCAAATCATACATCCGCATTTGTTTGTTGCTTGGTGTCCGCATTTGATCATATGCATCCTCATTTGTTCTATTGAGCAAATCATACATCCGCATTTGTTTATCAACTCATTCGCATTTGTATGCAAACTTGGATACATTCAAACACAGTTTTGTTCAAACACCGATTTGCTTGAAACCCATCAGAGTTGTTGATGGTTTTGGATGAACAGCAACATCGTCTTCTTTTTCTTCATGATTTTCTGCATTGTTGATGATAGTCGTGATCAATTGCATCGAATTTTGAAGAAATAATCAGCAACATGATTAACAGTCTTCAAATCATACCAATTTGAACAGATTTGTTTGTTTTCTTTTTTTTTTTTTTGTATTTTGTTGATGAACAGAGGGGTTTTCGATGAACAGTGACCTTTTTCTTCATTTCTGTTGTTTCTTCAATGTTCTTAACATCGTTAAAGATGAAATCAGATCTGAAAAATAGATGAATCCAGCAACCAACAGCTCTGATACCATTTTTCTAAATCAAAATTTCAAATTCATTGAGCCTGGATCTTAGGATTTATCATGTTCAGATCTGAAAATTCAAAATTAAGATGGGTGTGTGTGTGTGCAAATCAAAGAACAAAAGAAGTAGATGATAATAAGTAGATGATTTTATTGATGTTGATGAACAAATTACAACGAAAATCATGGATGGATGATGGAATCAAACCCACGCGAAAGAGGAATTCTCCTTGGGTGGTGGCGGTTCATCCCATCAGAAACACACACACATGAACCACACTTGCAAAAATGCACTAGTGGGTCTATTTATACTATTATTACATCAAGACCTAATTTTGACTTTTCTTTTTGTCTTGATGTTGACTTTGTCTTGTTGACTTCTCTTGTATTGTTGTTTTCTTCTGTTTATCAACTTGGTCTGTGAACTCGTACAATGAGATCTTAGTCGGTTGTGATTATCATTTAGTAAGCTTCAGTTTATTCTATTGTTGAACCCAACAGTTACTGTTACTGTTACTGTTACTGTTACTGTTACTGTTACTGTTACTGTTATTATTATTATTATTATTAGGCGTTAGGGTTATTAATGGGGAATGTATTAGGTAGCCCCAAGGGTTGGCACTGTCATGACAAAAATGTTTGAGATAGGCCAACTAGTAAGGGTTGTACCAAAAGGTTGGTATAGGATAATAGAAAGTGTCAAATAATGCCAACAAATAGAAAATGATAACAAATTATCCCTAAGATAGTTGCTAGCTAGAATGTAGCTTAAATAGTGTTATTTTGTGTATAGAATAATACTTGATAGACGTGAACCTGAGCAAACAACTACCTCATTGAGTTGTGAACCTCCATCATTTTGCTTGCAAGACTTTCATTCATTCATTACGTTCCACTTTTCATCATCGTTATCTTTCATTTTCATTACATAACACTTTACTTACATATACGTACATATCAAGAAAAGTCACATCATAAACATAACGTTTTAAAGTCGTTTTAACGTGAAAAGATAACACATCACACATCACAGCATACCATATGAAAACTTAGTCATAAATCAGCATCATCTCGCGCGAGAATTAGCCTCTCGCGCGAGAACCTTACCACGTTCAAATCCTACACATCAAAACATCACTGTCGCACGAGAACTACAAGTCGCGCGAAAACTTCCTGTCGCGCGAAAACATACATATCGCATGAAGACTTCATATCGCACGAGAACTACCTGTCGCGTGACAATTATCCCCTTTCGCGCGAGAACTATCCTCTTTCTCGCAAGAACTTCGCAGATTCAAATTTCATAAAGTACAACTTAACTGCTCGCGCGAAAACTATGGGTTTTTCCCGCTCAGTCATAACTTATCGTGTTTAAGGCTGTTCAAACATGCTTAACATCATAACAACATCAACACAGGCATAAACAAGCATTTTCAAACGTTTTAGTATGCATAATAGCCCCAAAACATAAAAACCTGCGTAAAAAGAGGACTAGAAACTCACCTCTTGAAGTTCTAGCACAAACACACCCTTCCCGGAGCCTTTACCGAGCGAAACTACATAATCATGCATTATATTCATCAATAATCTATTCTTAGTACATAACACGAGTTACTACACGAGTTACATACCTCAAACACTTGGATTCTTCACTTCTCTCTCTATGCAACCGCTTTCTCTCTCTAATAGTAGCACTTCTCGTCCGAAAATAGAGTTAGACTGGGTGTTCTCAGCTATTTATACCCAGCAGTACTTTTCGCATGAGGTTCTAGCGCGAGAACCTTCTTTCGCGTGAAAACTTCTTTCTACCTTCATTTCTTTGAAATTTTCGGGTGTTACACCAAAGCTTTTTCTCAAAACCCTAAAACTAAAGTTGGGGATTTTTTTAAGGCTTGTAGATAGAGCACCCTAAAACTCAAGTTTGGTGGAGATGAAGCGGGTTTGGATGGTGTATTGTGGTGATGATTCGATGATTGTGATGGTAGGATGGTGGTGAGGATGTGATGATGATGATGATGATGGTGGTGGTTTATACGATTGATATAGGTAGTGGCGGTGCTAAGGGTGGTGGTGACGGTAACTGTAGTTGGTTGGTGAAGATAACTATGAAGATGATGTTGATGGTGGTGGTGTTGTTGTTGTTTTATTAACGATCTGAAAACATGGTGGCGGTGAAAACGATGCGATGGTGGTGGTGGTCGGATGCGTGGCCGAATGGTGGCCGGCGGGCGCATTCGGTCCTAGGAACTAAAGGGTAATTCAATACATACATATACATACATACATATATATATATATATATATATATATATATATATACATACATATATAATATTACATACATATATATATATATACATACATATCCATTTAGATTACCTATATATATACATATACTAATATATACATATATATATATATATATATATATATATTATTATATATCTATATATTTATTTTAATTACCTAAACAACCCCATATTTATATTAAATGACACGAACAGTCTCTTTAAATTACACTAGTGGTCCTTGTAAAGTAAAAAGACAAAAATACCTTTAGATTTAACAAAAAAATAATGTATGTTAGTCTTAATACCTTAACTCGTTACAAAACTGAAAACACAATACTCCAACCTGTTACAAAAAACCTTTAGTACCCAAACCTGTTATTTTAAATAATCTGTAAGGACTACTTATGTAATTAACTCTATTTAAAATTTATATAGAACATTATAATGAAAATTACATAGGAAAAACGAAATTATATCAAAAAGAAAGAAAAAATATCAACCATATTTGATTGTATCATTTTAAAACAAATTATAGCAAAACACATATAAATAAAAAAAATCACAATGATATATCTAAATTTTCAGAAAACTATACTGTAAAATAAGAAAACAAAATTTTGAATATATATTATTTAAATATTCAAAATTAAACATGCTCTAAGAACTTGTAATTTTATTATTATATAACCATTATTTTTATTCAAAACATAGACAAAAAATGTATATCACAATGATATATCTAAAATTCATAAAACTATACCTTAAAATAAGAAAAATGTTCAAATAAAAAGAATAATAAATTTCAAAAATGTAAGAAGAATTTCAATTATCATTTTTCTTAATTAACAATTGAGATCAAATTGCAAGAAATAATTTTGTTAGATGAGTATTTCAAACATAATCACTTTTGTTGATTATTTTAGTTCTCTCATTTTTTAAACATTCATAACTTTTATATTTGAATTATTTTGATTTATAAAAATTACACCATAAAAACAATTTTTTTTTTTTGTTTTTAGCGCATATGAAATCTGCTTGTCTTTGTGCTTTTAATGCAATTCATTGTGTATTTTTGTTAGTTATTACGTTTTTCTGAATATTATTGTGTTTTCTAAAATAATGAATTAAAATACATATGTAAAACACAACGATAAATTAACAATTAATAAATCTAATACATTAAAACAATAACAAAATAACACAAAAACAAAACATAATGAAAATATATCTATTGTGTTTTGTGCTCGCCATTATTCAATCTGGACGCAATAAGTTTTAGAAAACACATTGGTGAAACAAAATCATTATATACCTATAAATTGTAATACACACAATAATAAAATAACAAATTATATAATATAAAAAAGTACGAGAAAAATAACACAAAATGATATAAAATACAAAACACAATAAGAATGCATGTAACAATGATAAAAAAAAATTTGACTCAATAAACTAGGGTGCAAACCAGCCGAGCCGAGCCCGAGCTCGTATAGGCTCAAGCTCAGCTCATGATGACTTAGGAGTGCTCGAGCTCGAGCTTGGCTCGTTTCGAGCTTTATTTTTAAAGCTCGAGTTCGGCTCGGGCCAGACTAGTTTATTTATTTAAATATTATTTTTAATATTTTCATATTATTTTGATATATATTTATAATTATATATTTTATATATTGTTTATTATACATATTATTAATTGTTTTCTTATCATAACTTTATATATAATAAATATATTTTATATAATATTTTTATAAATTAAATAAAAATATATAAATAAAAAGCTCTCGTTTAGGCTCGCGAGTTGGCTCGACCTCGATACGTGAAGCTCGAGCTCAACTACTACAAAAAATGAAACATATTTGAAAGCTTATGAGTTGGTACTCAGAAATTTAAAAAATTTAATGAATTTAAAATCTGAATTCCATTGGTTAATATTTTTGGTTTGATAGGAATTAGAATTTGAATTCCGTTTTAAACGTGTTTTGGTTGCGAAAGGAATTAAATTATCTCAAATTCCTTCAAATGAAGGGTTTTAAAATCCTTTCAAATTTTGAAGGATTTCAAATTCCACCATTACCCGCCCGCCAGTCCTCCACCGACCGCCACCCCCACCCACCGCCAACCGACACTACCGACTACACTCGCCAACACCACCGACCTCCGAACGCGACCGCCACCGACCTCCGACCATCGCTGACTCTCGCAGCGTTGTCGTCTTGCCGACCCTGACTGACAAACATGGCCGATCGCCCAAATTGTTTGACACCCACCCCCCCCCCCCCCAACACCCAAACCCGCCGACAACTGATTATGTCATCCACCGTTGTCAACAATTAATAGTCGTCGTTGACCGCGCCACGGCTGACTATCGACCGTCGTCACCGAACCACGTCAGTTTTGGACGCGTTGATGTGCTCAACGGTGACTTTCGATTATCAAAAGCAGGCGTGATCGGTTAGTGGTAGTAGCGATAACGACAGGTTACGATCGATTGTCGATGGCGGGTGCGATCTTTGGCCACAATCAACTGTGGTGGCGAGGGCGACGTTTGAATTATTTAGAAACTTGAATTCCAATTCCAATTCCTTCTAATTTCAATTCAAATTCTAATTTCAACTCTAATTTCAACATATTTCTTTAATAATTTCAATTCCTTAAATTCTAAATTATTTAAAAAAACTTCAATTCCATTCCAATTCCAATTCAATTCCAATTCCATTCCAATTCCAATTCCAATTCCAATTCCAATTCCAATTCCAATTTCCAATTCCAATTCCCATTCCAATCCTTTTAATTTCAATTCAAATTCTAATTTCAACATTTCTCGAACCAACTTCCTTTATACTATTCATTGTACATTACTACGAGTTTCATTACTTGTAGTAAAAAAAAAGAATTCAAGCATAGGTACTAACATGAAAAATGACTGTTTTACTAAATTCCCCTCAAAAAAATAACCAAAACCCTGCACCAATAACACTATCACACCACCATGGCATCACATGCAATTGTCATCAAAACAATAATTAAATTAAGAAAGTAGCCATCTTTTTTGAAGCCTCTATTGTCTTTTATCACATTTACAAGTTTACAACCATACGTAGCCAAAAAGGGACATATACTATTATAAATTATTATGTGCTAATACAGCAAAAGAAGATTTATACCCTATGCCACACAAGTTGTACTTTGATTTTGGTTTGTCTAGAATGCTCCAAAGAACAAGCAAATATGCTTACCTCGTCACTGCCTATGATTTCATTGCAAGGTACAACTTCCTAATGGACCAAATGCATCAAGGTACATAACCTTTGTATAATTGGAGACCCTCAATTATGAAAAGAATAAAACAAAGCAACAAAATAGTTGGACTTGTATAAAACATAAGAATTTTCATGGAAACACACATTTGAAAAAGAAAATCCATGTTGAATGCTTCTGATTCACTCCAAAGTACAACCTTTAATGCACAAAAGATAGAAATTTAGATTCTTTGCACATCAAATCTTTTGACAACCCCACAAATCAAAGCAAGGAAAAGTAAAGATCTTGATGATTCAATCAAGGTACAACCTCCAATGCAAACTTACTCATACTACCCATGTTGTGATTCATTCCAAGGTACAACCCTCAATACATGAAGATAAAAATTGGGCCTTTTTTTTAAAAAAACTCTTTGAAACACACAGAAATCGGAGACAAGAAAGAATTGTATACATAAACAATTACATCAAGAAATAACACAACAAACTACAAACCTACAAAGACAAAACCCCAAGAACACAAAACACGAGCTTCCTATGCCCCAAATTCTATACAACATGTATGTATATGCACATATAGATGTAGAACATAGACACAGAGATAAAAAGATATAGATATATCAAGAGGCATCCCATAAAACTAACTCCAAAAGTATAAAAGTGAAAAGAAAGATTGAACCCACAAACACCCAAGCAATAACATGCAAGATGCAATTGAGTTTGCACCCAAATCAAGAATCTTTACAAGATCAAGACTTGTGTGAGGGTTTAGACTTGTGCTTGTTGGGTGTGTTGGTGGTCTTAACAGGCTTCCCAAACAAAGCACAACAGCCAGAGACCTTAGGTGAAGGTGGGTCAATGGTGGATTCAACTTCAACAGACTTATAAGGCCTTGGTTCAGACCTATGGTGCTCTGTTTTCTCTGTTTCTTGTTCATCTTTTGGCTTAAGCTCACCTGACAGCAGCTTATCATCCCCCACACAAGGCCTGAAGCCTGATCTTCTAATGATATTTCTGACCTTGGTAATGCCTCCATCTCTCTCTCTTCTCTCTCTCCTCTCTCTCTCCTCTCTCTCGGTCTCTCTCTTGGGTGGGGGGTTGGGGGGTGTGTTGTGTGTGAGAGAGAGATTATTATTATTGGTGAAGAACAGAGGGGGTATGGTTATAAGATGGAATACAGAGGGGTGGGTGTGAAATTACGAGATTGACCTGTTGTTTTGAGGTCGGTGTCAATTTGAATGGTGGTGTTCAGTGAATTTTGCGTGTGAAGTTTGAATTTTTTATTTTATTTTAAAATGGAGGTCGGTTCACTCGGTTGAAAGGAGATGAAGTCAAAGGAGAAAGGCCGAATAATTGAAGAGTGTGTTAACGTGATACAAAGGGCCCATCTTGGAGGCTGGTTTGGACAGTCCTTCAATGCTCGCACAGATCTCTATGCATGCATATATATATATATATATATATATATATATATAAAGTATTTTCGATTTTTTAACGAAATTGCTTTGAATCATACATGTCATTTTAATCTCGGAAACCTATTCGTTTTTCAATCAAAAACAAATCCCCAACCTAATAAGAAGGAAACTTATAACTAAAAAAACCATTTGATACAACCCAGAAAATTTTACTTCAAATAAGACTCGAATTCAAAACTTTCATATTTTTAATTGTCTGTTAAATTATTTTCTTTCATATAAATAAGTATACAAGAGAGAGGCTAATAAGAACACAATCTCCTCTAAATTTTCGGTGCATATACCTTGAAAACAAATAGAAAAAGCATTTTTGTTTTTTAAAATAAATAAAAGAGACTTTTAAACAGTGTCATAGTATAAAACATAAGATTGTTCACAACGTTACAGCTCATCTTTCTCACAAACAGTCTTAATCAGCATGCCACATCAGCTTTCCACTCACATTCACCCATTCTTCCCACAAATATTTTTTACCCCGACACTATCCGTCCCACAAACACATTTATTTTTTCACCTCACATTTTCTTTTTTTATTTACTTTAAATAAAAATATTTAAATTATTATAAATATATTTAATTAAAATAAATAATGGAATTAAATATCACATGATCAAGTTAAATACTTAAATTAAATAATTCTAAATAAGAAAATAATAAAATTAAACCGCAACTACATTAAAATCAAATAAAAACAACGTAAAACAATAAAATAAAACGCTCATATTTTGCTTGGGTTATATATGGTCTTCTGACCAACCACTTTTGTATTGTGACTTGATACGAACATAAGACGCATTAAAGTGAGCAACCTTTTCTTTGATCATATGCTAGTGACTTCTAAGGTTGTGAACATTTCTTGGAATTTGAGGGTTTCCAGCATTGTAATGTTGCATGTTGGTTTTGACTGTTGGCAATTATTGGGTCTTCAGAAATGGCTATATAAGCCTTAGCCAACAACACTTCATCATCAGCTGCCCACTTGATACGAACAGACTTCTCAGCTTTTTCTTTTCCTTTTCCTTTCCCTTTCTTCTTTGTTGGTGTTTTTTTGGGTGACGATGGTACTTCATCAATTAGTTGTTCATTATGTGATTGTGATTGCGATTGCTGCACTTTTTGAAGCTCTTTATGTTTAAGTCATGCTTGACATTGTTGATAGTCTTCTAACGAAGACTGAGATTGTTGAAGATATGGGAATCCCTTGGGTTGTGAAAATTATGAGAAGCCAGGTTGTTGAATATATGAGAATCCCCCAGGTTGTTGAATATATGAGAATCCCCTAGGTTGTTGAACATGTGGGAATCCCCCCGATTGTTGAAGATATGGGAATCCCCCGGGTTGTGGGAATTAGGAGAACCCAGGGTGTTGATATTGGAAGAACGCGGGTTGCTGATGTAGGTATTCTTCATTGGTTTCATCATTTAACATTTGTGTAAAAGAGAATGGACCTCTTGGATCAATTGAGAATTGAATTTTGAATTGTGTTTAGAAGAAAGTTAGAATGTTAAAAAGAAGATGAAGTGTGATTGGAGAAAAACTTTCAAGTGAATAAAACATATTTATAATAGGTAAACTAGACGTTATGAATAAAACAAAAAAAGTAGCCGTTACTAATAGAACAAAAAAACTAGCCGTTATGAAAAAACAAAAAAAGTAGCTGTTATAAATAAAACAAAAAAACTAGCCGTTATGAAAAAAATCAAAAAGTAGCCGTTATAAATAAAACAAAAATGATTTTAAAAAATAAAAAATAAACTCTAAAAAAATTATTTTTATAAATGTAAAAAAAATTAAAAATATTTTTATTTAATTAACACATTTTAATTAAAAGATTATACTTAAATTATTATTTTAATTAAAAGATTTTAAAATATTTTAATTAAAAACATTTAATTTAAAATTATTTTTTAATTGTGGGGCCCACCACCACCTCTCCCTCTCACCGCCCTTGCGGACGGATTACCCACCTCAAACCATCAACCCCCATCACCGCCCCTCAGGCGGGCGCGGTCCAAGTCGGCGATGGGCCGGCCACGGGCGCGCGATGGGGACCGTCTAAGAATAGGTGTATGTTTAGTACAACTTATAAACTGAGAATTTATATTATTTGTATTAATTGTGATAGAATGATAGTTAAAACGTGTTAAATTGTTAAACCCAAACATCTAGAAGTTTAGCAAATTCTTGAAATAGCAAAAGTTATTTTGAGAAAAAATTGGAGGAAAGTAACAACAATTGAGTCAAATCTAGCCCTTCAACGGGTTAGAAATCATCAATGCTAGCTCAGCAACTTGCTAAAGGCTAACAATGCCATTTCATATCCGTTTGGTGCATCCGAATAATCACTATTTTGTGCATCCTATATTTGGTTGTTTTGTTTGACATGATTTTTCCGACTAAAATGAATCATGTGTAACACAAACATTACCTGTGTAACTCGTCTTTTGAAATGTGTCAAACGGATTGACTGTCTAGTTGGTAGTGATCAAGTTGTAAATATGTTAATTGGGTTGGTGGGCTGTATAAAAGTGTTAAAGGGGTTGTAAACACAATAACATATCAAACTGTTTAATTAAACGAGTTAAACATATCAACAGAATGCAATCGTGTTATTAAAAATTCAACTCTAACACAATCCATGTAATAAGGAGGTTAGATATGACTAATCTGATTGTTAATTATACTATTTTAGAAGTTAAAATATTGACTTAAATGCATTTTTCTAATAACAAATGTATAACCCTACTTTGAAAAATATATGTTATTTTAACCAAGTCCACCTATCCGTTTCTCAGAACCGTAACCCCAACCCCACAGGAAGAAACCTATACCTGAGAAAACCTTTTAATTTAAACTAGCAACGGTGTTATCTTAACTGTATTTATATTATTAAAAAAAGCAGGAGATTTGCATTATAAATGTTGTAAACATTGGGGGCTTGACCAGTCTTGTAAATAATGAAGTTAATCAACGGTCAAATGTTGTAGAGAGTTGAATTGTTTATTATTGCACAAACAAACGTTCCCTACATACGTTTCCTAGCGTCCCTTTCAACTATAGTCCTAATTTTAATAAGCCACCTTCACCCTTGCTAGTTTAAACTAGGGACACGTCACCATATCATAGCAAGTTTTAGTGAAATTTGACCAACAAATGCATGATTGATTTAAGGGTCGTTCAAATGCATGATTACTAAGGGAAATTGACCTGTATCTTGATATATTTAATCTTATCATCTCCTTAGTGACTTGGTGTTTAGGATTTATTTAGGGAGGGGGGCGCATTCGGGAATCCTTTCGGGTATGCATTTACCCGCACGGGTACACCGCGAGTAGTGGAGCCCGGGCATTAGTAGCCGAGAGGTAATCTCGGCGGTTTGTGGTGGTTTTGGGTGAAAATACAAGTTTCAGGTTAGTCTAGGGTTGCATTTCCAGTGTTTTGGGTGTTTCAGGGTAGTTCAGGGTAGTTCAGGGTAAAAATGACGTGCTATGTGGGATTGGTGGAGTTTCAGGGTAGTCCAGGGTAGTGAGGGTTGTGCCCCCTCCTCCCTTATAGTTAAACTAGGGTACAACCCCGTATGTTACACGGATTGAATAAAAAAATACTAAATATTTATTAGTGAATAATTAGGAACTGTAAAACATTATTTTAATATAAGATATAACTGAAATTACGTATGAGTAATTACTTTGATTAATCGATAAAACATTTTTATTATTTCTAAAACTTTCGTTTTAAAAAATTATTGCTTTAAAATTTTATTTTTTATCAATATCTCATTGTTTAAAGACTCCGGATTTGTTTTGTAAATTTATTTTATATAAAACTTTTATTTTATAAAAAAAATGATTTTAAAATAATCTCATTATTTAAAAAATCTCGTTGTTTTAGAAAAAAATCATAGTTTTAAAAAATTTTGTTTTTGAAAAAGTGTAGTTTTAATCAAAATACTTAGTTTTTATTTAATGAAAAATATCTTTTTAATATTATTCATTTAATATGAACTTAGATTAATAATATAGAGAGACAAAAAAAAAGATCAGGAAATTAGTTATTTGATTTTTTAAAATAAAATAAATAATTTAGACGGAAAAATAAATGAAAGAGTGAATGTAAGAATGACATGTGTCAAAAAATATAAATGATTATTAGGATAGATTTGAGATGTGTTCACATGGACTAAATTAAGGTAGCTTGTTATCTAATGATGATTTTAGATGATTTGTTCTTTTTTTTAAAAGAATATATGTTGTAAATTGTTCCTTAGAAAACAATATGTTAAAGATGTTGCAAAATCTATTGTGGCATGATGGCTCTACACTTAAAAATCTCACTTAAAGACTAACCACAAAACTCAACTACACTTCACCATGTCGCTTTCGTAAATCCAGCTTGTCGACCTTGTCACAAGCTAGTGCAATGCCTTCTCGTCAATCGTTTACGTTTGCACCACATTGGTATATATTTTATGTCCAAGATTCTTTATAACAAACGTAGGTCATCACGTCCTTGACGAAGTGATTTTAAACTAAATGTGTATTATTCCCTAACACACTTGTATGTTTTAGGCCCGTTCGAATTTTGGCTTATTATTTAAGTTGTCTTGATGTAATTTGGATGGTCACTTGATCATTTCTGCAATTAAAAGTTTGTCTTTTCAAATTCATGACTTTTGGAGTCGAATTTGGGGTTTGGGTGAAGATCATCACGGGTATTCGCAGAATCAACGTGTTTGAGCTTCGATTTCATTCCGTGCGCTACATCAGTTGGTATCAGAGCCAAATTCCTGGCTCAAAATGCCTCCAAGAAGAAACACCAGGCCAATCGATGAAGTTTATGAACGGGAGTTGGAGCAACTCTTTATGGCAAGAGTGGAGCAACGATTGGATCAAGTGGTCGATCAATTGACTGGTCGGATGGCTGACTTGATAAATCGTAGATGGCAGGCTCCCAAAAATGGAGATGGGTCTGATTTTGACAATCCATTTTATGATGATGATGGTTGGTCTTCAGAAGGGAACCCAGAAAGGCGACCAAGGCGAGAACATGGAGATGGAAATAGACGTTGGGACACTGGGATTAGAATTGATATCCCAGAGTTTGATAGGACTAGTTTGAACCCAGAAGGGTTTATTGATTGGCTGGCTACCATAGAGGAGGTATTTGAATTCAAAGAGGTGCCTGAAGACAAACGGGTGCCTTTGATCGCTACCAGGTTACGTGGTAGGGCATTAGCGTGGTGGCAACAGTTGAAATTGACACGCAACAAGATTGGAAAATCAAGGATTGTGATGTGGGCCAAGATGAAAAAGTGCATGCGTTCTAATTTTTTGCCTCATAATTTTCAACGTTTGATGTACCAGCGTCTGCAGAATTTGAAACAGGGGTCTAAATCGGTTGATGACTACACAACCAAGTTTTACCAACTGATTGCTCGAAATGATATCCAAGAATCTGAAGAACAACTTGTTGCTAGGTATATCGGGGGTTTGAGGGTTCAAATCATGGACTCTGTAAATCTTTTCGATCCGTTAACGATTGCTGAAGCACACCAACGGACATTGGCTTTTGAGAAGCAAAACCGTCGGGTGGGCGGTTCGTATTCTTCTGCCTCGGTTGGTGGAAATTCTGGATCGAGTAGCGGGGCCAATCGTGCTGTGTCCAATCAACAGAGACCCATGGCGACTAATACTGGTCCACCTTCTAAGGGTGCTAGTAGTAGTGGCGCTAAATGTTTTGGTTGTGCGGAGACAGGCCATCGGTACGCTGATCGTCAGAAGGCGGGTAAGCGCCATATGTTTGTTGAATCTGAGGATGAACAACAGAAGATTATGAAGATTCCCCAGTATTTGATGAAGAGCCCGAATATGAAGAAGAATTTGTGACTGGAGATGTTGGGGTGAACTTGGTGGTTAGACGAGTTTGCTATGCACCAAAGGCAGATGGCGATGACTGGCTTAAAACAACATCTTTCACTCAACTTGTACTATCTTGGGAAAGGTTTGCACCTTTGTTATCGATTCGGGAAGCTGTGATAATTTAGTTTCGGAAGAAGCTGTCAGAAAGTTAGCTTTGAAGACAGAGAATCGTTCAAAACCTTATAAGCTCCAGTGGCTCAAGAAGGGTGGCGAGGTAATGGTTTCTAAACGAGCTCTTGTTTCCTTTTCTATTGGTACGACATACAGGGATGATGTCTGGTGTGATGTGGTACCCATGGATGCATGTCATTTGTTGTTGGGTAGACCTTGGGAGTATGACCGCAGTATCGAACATAATGGGCGGTCTAACACTTATAGCTTTTTGTTTGGTGGTGTGAAAATTACCCTAGTTCCTAGCAAGCCGAAGGAGTTATCCACGAAGCCGTCAGGGAAGGAAGTGCCTGAAGGGGTTGGAATTCCTGATGCTATGATTCCTTTACTTGAGGAATTTTCTGATGTTTTCATTAACGAGTTACCTGATGGATTACCACCTTTGCGTGACATCCAACATCACATTGATTTAGAGCCTGGTTCACAATTGCCCAATAAGCCACATTACAGAATGAGCCAGGGAGAGCATGAGGAGTTGCGTAGACAGGTTGAAGAGTTGGTTTCTAAAGGCCATGTTCGTGAAAGTATGAGCCCTTGTGCTGTACCTGCTTTGTTGACCCCGAAGAAGGATGGCACTTGGCGTATGTGTGTTGACAGTCGAGCCATCAACAAGATTACTGTGACGTACAGGTTTCCTATTCCCCGACTTGATGATTTACTTGATCAGATTAGTGGTGCTATTGTTTTCACGAAGTTAGATTTGAAAAATGGATACTACCAAATTCGTCTAAGACCTGGAGACGAATGGAAAACTGCCTTCAAGACTCGTGAGGGGTTGTACGAGTGGTTGGTAATGCCTTTTGGTTTATCAAACGCACCCAGCACTTTTATGCGTGTGATGAATCAGTTGCTCAGGCCATTTATTGGGAAGTTTGTGGTTGTATATTTTGATGATATTCTTATTTATAGTGCTTCTGTCAGTGAGCATGTCATACATGTCAAGTAGGTCTTGGCCTTACTTCGTAGGGATAGTTTCTATGCAGCTGTAAAGAAGTGTGTGTTCATGACCCCTAAAGTTCTGTTTTTGGGGTATGTTGTTTCTGGTAACGGGATACAGGTGGATGAATCTAAAGTAGCAGCTGTTCAAAACTGGCCAACCCCTATTACCATTACTGAAAGTTCGTAGCTTTCATGGCCTTGCTTCTTTTTATAGAAGGTTTATTCCACATTTTAGTTCTATTATGGCCCCAATGACAGACTGCATGAAGGGGAAAATATTTGTTTGGACAGAAGAAGCTGAACGGGCTTTTCAAGTTTTAAAAGACAAGCTCACTACATCCCCAATTCTAGTATTGCCTGATTTTATTAAGTTTTTGAACTTCATACAGATGCATCAAAGGTTGGGATTGGCGGGGTTCTCAGCCAAGGTGGTCGGCCTGTTGCTTATTTTAGTGGGAAATTGTCAGGACCAAAGTTGAGGTATAATACTTATGACCTGGAGTTTTATGCAGTGGTCCAAGCTGTAAAGCATTGGCGTCATTATTTGTTTCATAAAGAGTTTGTTTTGTTCACTGATCATGACTCTTTAAGGCATATTCGCACACAAGACAAGGTATCCCAGAAGCATGGGTGCTGGTTGGCATTTCTTGAAAAGTTCACTTTTGTGGTCAAACACAAGACTGGTGTTTCAAACAGAGTTGCTGATGCTTTAAGCAGAAGGAGTAATTTGCTTGTTTCTATGAGAGTTGATGTGCCAGGTCTTGATGTCATTCGTGAGCAGCTAATCATTGATCCATATTTTTCAGTTGTTATGCAGGGTATGCAAACCGGGCAGAAGTCAGATTTTCTTTTACATGATGGTTTTCTATTCAAAGGAAATCAGCTATGTATTCCTGATTCTAGCCTTCGCTTGCAAATTATTAAGGAATTACATGGTGAAGGGCATGTTGGTCGTGATCGTACTTTACAGTTGGTGCAAACTTCTTATTTTTGGCCTACTATGAGAAAATAAGTGGATCGTTATGTTAAGAGATGTCGCATTTGCCAAGTTTCAAAGGGCACGACTACTAATGCGGGTCTCTATATGCCTTTGCCAATTCCTTCGCAGCCATGGGTCGATATTATTATCGATTTTGTGTTGGGGTTACCTCGTACTCAGAGAGGTAATGATTCTATTTTTGTTGTTGTTGATCGGTTTTCTAAGATGGTCCATTTTATTCCTTGCAAGAAGACATCTGATGCTGTTAATGTAGTACAACTTTTCTTTCGTGATGTGTATCGTTTGCATGGGCTGCCTTCTTCTATTGTGTCTGATCGGGATACTCGGTTTCTAAGTCATTTTTGGCGTACATTATGGAAGATGGTGAATACTCAACTTAACTTCAGTAGTGCTTACCATCCACAAACAGACGGTCAAACTGAAGTTGTTAATCGATCACTTGGTAATTTGTTGCGGTGTTTGGTTGGTGATCATGTGAAAGCGTGGGATCAAAAACTGTGCCAAGCTGAGTTTGCTCATAATCATGCTGTTAATCGGAGCACCGGGTTTAGCCCATTTCAGGTAGTTTACTCATCTCAGCCCCGAGGACCACTTTATTTAATGTCACTTCCAATTTCTGGTCCTGTTCCAAAGAAAGTTCAAGATTTCGTAGAGGGGTTGCATGAAGTTCATAAGGCAGTTCATGATAATTTGGCCCAAGCCAATGCGAAGTATAAGAAGGCTGCTGACCAAAAACGTAGGCATGTTGATTTTGAAGAAGGTGATTTTGTGTGCGCTGTTTTAACTAAAGATCGTTTTTCAGTGGGAGACTACAACAAGCTTTCAGCCAAGAAGATTGGGCCTGTTGAAATTGTGCAGATGATAAACCCCAATGCTTACAAGCTGAAATTGCCTAGTCACATTCGTTGTTCAGACGTGTTTAATGTGAAACATTTATTGCCATACTATGGTGACTCTTCTGATGATGAACCTGTTGTGAATTCGAGGGCGAATTTTGTCTACCCAGGGGGGAATGATGCGGGCCCAAGTGTTGAAGACCGGGCCATAATGTTTTGGAGGCCCAAGACCGCGCTGCACGAAAATGGGCATAACCTGGGCTACGAGCCTCTGTTTCTGACGTGCTACCAGTCAAAACGACCAGGGAAACGAGGGCTACGTCATGGTAACCGCTGTAGGCGGGTTATCCTGTTATTTTACCAAAATAAGGCCTCTAAATGGGTTTTTGGGCCACTTTTATGTTTTTTTCTAGTTTTTCGGTTTTGTTTTGGGCTTTTGTTTGGCCCATGGTTGTCTGTTTTAGGCCCGTTCGAATTTTGGCTTGTTATTTTAGTTGTCTTGATGCAATTTGAATGGTCACTTGATCATTTCAGCAATTAAAAGTTTCTCTTTTCAAATTCGTGACTTTTGGGGTTGAATTTGGGGTTTGGGTGAAGATCATCACGGGTATTCGCAGAATTAACGTGTTTGAGCTTCGATTTCATTCCGTGCGCTACATCAGTTGGTATCAGAGCCAAATTCCTGGCTCAAAATGCCTCCAAGAAGAAACACCAGGTCAATCGATGAAGTTTATGAACGGGAGTTGGAGCAACGCTTTATGGCAAGAGTGGAGCAACGATTGGATCAAGTGGTCGATCAATTGACTGATCGGATGGCTGACTTGATGAATCGTAGAAGGCAGGCTCCCAACAATGGAGATGGGTCTGATTTTGACAATCCATTTTATGATGATGATGGTTGGTCTTCCGAAGGGAACCCAGAAAGGCAACCAAGGCGAGAACATGCAGATGGAAATAGACGCTGGGACACTGGGATTAGAATTGATATTCCAGAGTTTGATGGGACTAGTTTGAACCTAGAAGGGTTTACTGATTGGCTGGCTACCGTAGAGGAGGTATTTGAATTCAAAGAGGTGCCTGAAGACAAGCGGGTGCCTTTGATCGCTACCAGGTTACGTGGTAGGGCATCAGCATGGTGGCAACAATTGAAATTGACACGCAACAGGGTCGGAAAATCAAGGATTGTGACGTGGGCCAAGATGAAAAAGTGCATGCGTTCTAATTTTTTGCCTCATAATTTTCAACGTTTGATGTACCAGCGTCTGCAGAATTTGAAACAGGGGTCTAAATCGGTTGATGACTACACAACCGAGTTTTACCAGATGATTGCTCGAAATGATATCCAAGAATCTAAAGAACAACTTGTTGCTAGGTATATCGGGGGTTTGAGGGTTCAGATCATGGACTTTGTAAATCTTTTCGATCCGTTAACGATTGCTGAAGCACACCAACGGGCGTTGGCTTTTGAGAATCAAAACCATAGGGTGGGCGGTTCGTATTGTTCTGCCTCGGTTGGTGGAAATTCTGGATCGGGTAGCGGGGCCAATCGTGCTGTGTCCAATCAACAGAGACCCATGGCGACTAATACTGGTCCACCTCCTAAGGGTGCTAGTAGTAGTGGCGCTAAATGTTTTGGTTGTGGGGAGACAGGCCATCGGTACGCTGATTGTCAGAAGGCGGGTAAGCGCCATATGTTTGTTGAATCTGAGGGTGAACAACAGGAAGATTATGAAGATTCCCCAGTATTTGATGAAGAGCCAGAATATGAAGAAGAATTTGTGACTGGAGATGTTGGGGTGAACTTGGTGGTTAGACGAGTTTGTTTGCCCCAAAGGCAGATGGCGATGACTGGCTTAAACACATCATCTTTCACTCAACTTGTACTGTCTTGGGAAAGGTTTGCACCTTTGTTATCGTTTCAGGAAGCTGTGATAATTTAGTTTCGGAAGAAACTGTCAGAAAGTTAGCTTTGAAGACAGAGAATCCATCAAAACCTTATAAGCTCCAGTGGCTCAAGAAGGGTGTTGAGGTAATGGTTTCTAAATGAGCTCTTGTTTCCTTTTCTGTTGGTACGACATACAGGTATGATGTCTGGTGTGATGTGGTACCCATGGATGCATGTCATTTGTAGTTGGGTAGACCTTGGGAGTATGACCGCAGTATCGAACATAATGGGCGGTCTAACACTTATAGCTTTTTGTTTGGTGGTGTAAAAATTACCCTAGTTCCTAGCAAGCCGAAGGAGTTATCCACGAAGACGTCAGGGAAGGAAGTGCCTGAAGGGGTTGGAATTCCTGATGCTATGATTCCTTTACTTGAGGAATTTTTTGATGTTTTCCCTAACGAGTTACCTGATGGATTACCACCTTTGCGTGACATCCAACATCACATTGATTTAGAGCCTGGTTCACAATTGCCCAATAAGCCACATTACAGGATGAGCCCAGGAGAGCATGAGGAGTTGCGTAGACAGGTTGAAGAGTTGGTTTCTAAAGGCCATGTTCGTGAAAGTATGAGCCCTTGTGTTGTTCCTGCTTTGTTGACCCCGAAGAAGGATGGCACTTGGCGTATGTGTGTTGACAGTCGAGCCATCAACAAGATTACTGTGAGGTACAGGTTTCCTATTCCCCGACTTGATGATTTACTTGATCAGATTAGTGGTGCTACTGTTTTCACGAAGTTAGATTTGAAAAGTGGATACTACCAAATTCGTCTAAGACCTGGAGACGAATGGAAAACTGCCTTCAAGACTCGTGAGGGGTTGTACGACTAGTTGGTAATGCCTTTTGGTTTATCAAACACACCCAGCACTTTTATGCGTGTGATGACTCAGTTGCTCAGGCCATTTATTAGGAAGTTTGTGGTTGTATATTTTGATGATATTCTTATTTATAGTGCTTCTGTCAGTGAGCATGTCATACATGTCAAGCAGGTCTTGGCCTTACTTCGTAGGGATAGTTTCTATGCAGCTGTAAAGAAGTGTGTGTTCATGACCCCTAAAGTTCTATTTTTGGGGTATGTTGTTTCTGGTGACGGGATACAGGTGGATGAATCTAAAGTAGCAGCTGTTCAAAACTGGCCAACCCCTACTACCATTACTGAAAGTTCGTAGCTTTCATGGCCTTGCTTCTTTTTATAGAAGGTTTATTCCACATTTTAGTTCTATTATGACCCCAGTGACAGACTGCATGAAGGGGAAAATATTTGTTTGGACAGAAGAAGCTGAGCGGGCTTTTCAAGTAGTAAAAGACAAGCTCACTACACCCCCAATTCTGGTATTGCCTGATTTTTCTCAAGTTTTTGAACTTCATACAGATGCATCAAAGGTTGGGATTGGCGGGGTTCTCAGCCAAGGTGGTCGGCCTGTTGCTTATTTTAGTGAGAAATTGTCAGGGCCAAAGTTGAGGTATAGTACTTATGACCTGGAGTTTTATGCAGTGGTCCAAGCAGTAAAGCATTGGTGTCATTATTTGTTTCATAAAGAGTTTGTTTTGTTCACTGATCATGACTCTTTAAGGCATATTCGCACACAAGACAAGGTATCCCAGAAGCATGGGTGCTGGTTGGCATTTCTTGAAAAGTTCACTTTTGTGGTCAAACACAAGACTGGTGTTTCAAACAAAGTTGCTGATGCTTTAAGCAGAAGGAGTAATTTGCTTGTTTCTATAAGAGTTGATGTGCCAGGTCTTGATGCATTCGTGAGCAGCTAATCATTGATCCATATTTTTCAGTTGTTATGCAGGGTATGCAAACCGGGCAGAAGTCAGATTTTCTTTTACATGATGGTTTTCTGTTCAACGGAAATTAGCTATGTATTCCTGATTCTAGCCTTCGCTTGCAAATTATTAAGGAATTACATGATGAAGGGCATGTTGGTCGTGATCGTACTTTACAGTTGGTGCAAACTTCTTATTTTTGGCCTACTATGAGAAAAGAAGTGGATCCTTATGTTAAGAGATGTCGTATTTGCCAAGTTTCAAAGGGCAAGACTACTAATGCGGGTCTCTATATGCCTTTGCCAATTCCTTCGCAGCCATGGGTCGATATTATTATGGATTTTGTGTTGGGGTTACCTCGTACTCAGAGAGGTAATGATTCTATTTTTGTTGTTGTTGATCGGTTTTCTAAGATGGTCCATTTTATTCCTTGCATTAAGACATCTGATGCTGTTAATGTAGTACAACTTTTCTTTCATGATGTGTATCGTTTGCATGGGCTGCCTTCTTCTATTGTGTCTGATCGGGATACTCGGTTTCTAAGTCATTTTTGGCGTACATTATGGAAGATGGTGAATACTCAACTTAACTTCAGTAGTGCTTACCATCCACAAACAGGCGGTCAAACTAAAGTTGTTAATCGATCACTTGGTAATTTGTTGCGGTGTTTGGTTGGTGATCATGTGAAAGCGTGGGATCAAAAACTGTGCCAAGCTGAGTTTGCTTATAATCATGCTGTTAATCGGAGCACCGGGTTTAGCCCATTTCAGGTAGTTTACTCATCTCAGCCCCGAGGACCACTTTATTTAATGTCACTTCCAATTTCTGGTCCTGTTCCAAAGAAAGTTCAAGATTTCGTAGAGGGGTTGCATGAAGTTTATAAGGCAGTTCATGATAATTTGGCCCAAGCCAATGCGAAGTATAAGAAGGGTGCTGACCAAAAATGTAGGCATGTTGATTTTGAAGAAGGTGATTTCGTGTGGGCTGTTTTAACTAAAGATCGTTTTTCAGTGGGAGAGTACAACAAGCTTTCAGCCAAGAAGATTGCGCCTGTTGAAATTGTGTAGAAGATAAACCCCAATGTTTACAAGCTGAAATTGCCTAGTCACATTCGTTGTTCAGACGTGTTTAATGTGAAACATTTGTTGCCATACTATGGTGACTCTTCTGATGATGAACCTGTTGTGAATTCGAGGGCGAATTTTGTCTACCCAGGGGGGAATGATGCGGGCCCAAGTGTTGAAGACCGGGCCATAATGTTTTTGGAGGCCCAAGACCGCGCTGCACGAAAATGGGCATTACCTGGGCTACGAGCCTCTGTTTCGGACGTGCTACCAGTCAAAACGACCAGGGAAACGAGGGCTACGTCATGGTAACCGCCGTAGGCGGGTTATCCTGTTATTTTACCAAAATAAGGCCTCTAAATGGGTTTTTGGGCCACTTTTATGTTTTTTTCTAGTTTTTCGGTTTTGTTTTGGGCTTTTGTTTGGCCCATGGTTGTCTGTTTTAGGCCCGTTCGAATTTTGGCTTGTTATTTAAGTTGTCTTGATGCAATTTGAATGGTCACTTGATCATTTCTGCAATTAAAAGTTTCTCTTTTCAAATTCGTGACTTTTGGGGTCGAATTTGGGGTTTGGGTGAAGATCATCACGGGTATTCGCAGAATCAACGTGTTTGAGCTTTGATTTTATTCCGTGCGCTACATCATTGTGACAGAATATTTAGGATTGTAGATCAAAGGTTACCTTCTAATCACAACTTGTCCGCATTTATTTCAAGTGATGTGGCATATCCAAAAAACGGGATCATTAATTGACTTGGCATGCTATTAGGTCCAACTGCAACCGCATTAAACATAAAAAAAGTTGTATTTACTGACTGGGACCGAAGTCATGAATATGCGACAAATTTATTATATATGAGATAATATATACACGAAAGAGAATTTAGGGCTCACCGGGCCATGGTTGAGAACAAAGATAAACCAGTTCACCAACTTTGATGGCGGTTTCCCCATGTTTCTCTCCTCACAGCCTCTTCCAAGCTTTCACCTGGCTATGGAACGGAGTAAATTAATAATTTAGAAAATAACAAGAATAGAAGATTGTCAAGCAGACTACTTTGACCACAGACTGCTTGTATTTCTTAGGCAAAAAGATGGTAAACGGTAGATAATGTTGATTTTGAAAAACAAATAATCACAAAAGTTGTTTCTATGCATGTAACATCAAAAATTTAGCAAGTAATCAATAAAGTCAAACACCTTTTCGTTCTTCCTTTTCCACGATATTAAAGCTAGCAAGTAATCAATAAAGTCAAACCATACTTTTAGAAATCCGGCAATGCAACTCAACATTCTAGGCATATATCTGGACCGTTTACTAAGTACTGCATGATCAGCATCTTTATCGATAACCAACATAATGACAACCTTTTGCAGGAATAAAATGGTCAAGAAACAGACATTAACTAAAATAAATAACTAGTTTATTAATATATGAGGGAGCATACGGTGTCAACTCGAGGGTATATCCTTTTCTTGCAAGAATGTTTTATACATTGCTTTCTTCTCCCAGCTTCATTAGGAATCACCATTTCACCACAAGATCCACAAAAACAAGATGTGTTATGCCATTCAATGATGCTTTGGCATACATATATGTCCATAAAGTTTTTGTGTTACATGATATACTTTCATTGAAGTATAGTTAGAAGCAGTTGCAAGCCTTCAAAAGCATCTATCTTTCATGGTCCATAATTTGATATTAATATTATTTAAGTTCTTAATAATGTTGTGATAAGATAGCACAATTTGTTTCTGTTTGGAAGAAAGTCTATAATCTGAAGAACACATTTGATCATATCATCATATCAGACTCATTGTGCTTTCTTTTGATGAAACGACGGAAATACTACTTTGGTCTTGAATTGTGATGTAAGCCATAGTATCTACGCAACGTGAGTCAATATTTAAATTCTATCTAAATATTTATTATTAAATCCTACTAGTGTGCAAGAGGATATCCATATTTCCAATTGAGTAAAGATCAATGATCTTCAACACATATACTCCTCCATCACATTCATTCTTAGCTATTTCAATTATCTTCAACTTATAATTCATGGCAACATCCATTCATAGCCAATATATCTTAGTTTGAATATTAGTGCTCATATAATCATATAATATCATGATCATGTACAACAATTTAGTCCACAGCCTATGTTTGTAATTTTCTCAATTCTCCATAAGATTTCTTGAATGCACAGATTATAGCTTCAAAATGCAGGTATATGTACAGCAGTATGTAAGCATATATTCATTAATTAAATGAATTTCATAAATAAATAAAAAAAAAAA
The DNA here is from genome assembly GCA_025506505.1 of Flaveria sonorensis. Classification (NCBI taxonomy): domain Eukaryota; kingdom Viridiplantae; phylum Streptophyta; class Magnoliopsida; order Asterales; family Asteraceae; genus Flaveria; species Flaveria sonorensis. Next base: position 48,338,324 of record CM046424.1, on the reverse strand, counting down.
AAAAAAAAAAAAACCTCACATGACTAGCAATAGCAAGTTCATCCATAGCACCGTCAACAGCCCAATCCGTAGCCACCATCAAATTTCTCAATTCCACAAGACAAAATTTTTTACTCCCCAATTTGTTAACCAGACTAACCCCTTCAGAAACATATTGCCCAATAAACAACAGCCTCCCCTTCTTCTTCTTCTTGTTCATGTTCTTTCTCATTGGTCTTGCAACCCAAATACACAAATAAATCATCACTCAGTTTCACCTCACTACCCTACAAAACGTCCTTAAAATCACCAAAATCCAATCACCCCAGATGCCATTTTTTCACCAAATCACCGGTTACACCAGCTAAAGGTCTACCCTTTCTGAAAGGCAGCACCTTGAATACAGGGGAAAATGGTTCTTGGGCATGGGTTTGACCCGAAAGAAGAAGCTTTAGGGTCAGAAAGGCAGAAGTGGGTGAAAATGGGTCGGTTGATTTGGGGTTTTTGGTTCTTATCGGGTTACCCGCAAAGACTGGAGATTTGAGGTTTATGGGCATGATGGTAGGGCTGCAAACGAACCGAACGAACACGAACAAGGCCTTGTTCGTGTTCGTTCATTAAGAAATAAACATGTTCATAAACTGTTCACGAACAGTTACCGAACGAGTTTTCTTATTCGTGTTCGTTCATTAAGGAAATGAACATGTTCATGAACTGTTCACGAACACTTACCGAACGCAATCGAACACAAACAAAATCAAACGAAAACAAGCAAATGTTCATAAACATGAACACAAAAAAATCCATGAACACAAACAAATACAAATGATCACATATTTATTTTAAAAATAAAATCAGCATATTCATCACAAAATTTACAAAAAATAAATAAACATGTAACATAAATATCCAAAAACACTTGACATACTTGTCATAAAAATAACTAACACAAAAATTAAGAACATAATCGAACATATTAACGAACATAAACAAACACATTATCGAACGTTCACGAACGGACATTAACGAACATAAACGAACACATTATCGAACGTTTACGAACATAAACGAATGAACACAGCTTGTGTTCGTGTTCGTTCGTTTAACTAAACGAACAAAATTTTCTTGTTCGTGTTCGTTCATTTATAAACGAACGAACATAAACGAACTTTCCGCCGAACAGTTCACGAACTGTTCGCTGAACGTTTAGTTCGTTTGCAACCCTACATGGTGGAGAAATAGGGCCTTCTTGAAATTTGGGATTTTGACAAGAAATTTCTTCAAGGTGGATTGAGGTATATGGGTAGAAATCGTAGGTTATGATGAACATTGTCACGTTACGCTTTTTCTTTAACCGTTGACAAATAAATTTTAAGCCAAGTCATCCGAGTAAATCCGTTGGCAAAATGTCACCCACACCCATAAACACAGACATTGTTTCCGATCGCCCACCATTTCAGGGGAAACCCATCACCCAAATACCCACTGTAATAAAACCCTTAGCCAGCTTGTAGCATGTTACACCAAGTGACATTCGAACTCATGATCTCCAATTTGAAAAGCCATAGGATGTCTTAGGGGTGTTCAAAGTCGGAGATTCGAAATTTCGGATATCCGAAAATTTCAGATAGTATAAATCACTATCCATATCCGTATACGAAATTTCGGATACGGATACGGATAGTGATTCGGATATCAGAAATTCATTTTTTTTTTATTTTTTAGTTTTTAGTTTTTCTACAATAATTAGCCATATGCTATTATAAAAATAATATAAAACCAGCTCATATTATAAAAATCCCAATAAAAATATGTCTAAAATTTAGAAAAAATATTTTTTAGTTTTCGGATAATCGGATATCCGAATATCCGAAACTTTTGAAAATCACTATCCGAATCAGAATCCTTCGGATATTTCGGATTCGGATTTTAGGATCGGATTCTCGAATTCATATATTTTTAAACGCCCCTAGGATGTCTTATCCCAAACTAGTTGATTTAGTACTCATTGGCTATTGCCACATTGATACATTACGTAGTGAGATGTTGTAAAAGTTTTCTATCATTGTTTAATTTCTAGCATATGATTATAAAAGATCAATAGTTTTATTTTTAAAATATGATTAAAAGAATAAATTAAAGTTATATCATTTCAACGGATATAAGTTATAATCGAAACATGCGTTAAAATTGACAATAAAGGACATTTGTTTTCCTAAAGTCCGTCATCTCCATTGACCATTGCAACAACTTTTAAGTAGACGCCGGCAGTGTCGCAGCCTACGCCACTACGTAAGCCATCTCCGCTACCTGTAGCATGAAGGTGGTCACAACTAGCCATCATAAAACAAACATAGTGGGGAATATGTGTCCAGACGCAAACCGTCGTTATCCAAATCCATTCGACTACTAGTAAGCATAATAAAACTCATTCATCAAAATCCATCCAGATAACCAAATTCAAATCAACAATTCACCACATAATTTTGAAAACAACACTTTCCCAAAATGAGAATAATGTCAAAGAACATGCATGCACCTATTTTATGAAGAACAGTCTAAAAAGGGGCAAAACCGTCTATACAATCTTAAAAAGGTACCAAATATTAAAGAGATCACACTGTTTTGATTCATTAGTTTTCTTGCTCACAGTTAATTTTCATCATCAATCCAGTCTCCATAGATGCCATTCAGCTTCTTATTTGCTAGCTTCAAGAACCCCCTTCCTATGCGCTGTGGTACAACAGGAACAGCAGAGGCTGCACCACTAGCCAGTGGTGCAGTGGTGGTGGGACCAGGGACCATGTTAGCTGCAACCGAACTGCCTTCATAAGTGTGCACATCACCCTCCGCACGTGCAGCCGTGTGTAGCTCTGATGAAAACAAGTACATCATGTTAATGAAACTTAAAAGAATGATAGCGTATCTGAATACAATGATATCGAATTCAAGCTCAAATCTGCTCAAATACATTCATTAAGGCTAATAGCATACTCAAAATGAAATTGTTAGATAACAGAAACACATTTTAAGTAAGAAACATATCTATAAAACTTATTTATTACTATACGTGTTCATCCGAGCATGCATATCTAAGAATAAATCTAAACTTTATCTTAATTTTAGTATTCAAGTCTATCTAAGAAAATTTAGCCTTTATACTTGCCATAAGATATCACATTAAACCTATACACAAGAGTAAACTGATGCATACCTGCAAGCCCATGAACAAAGTTACATTTGTCAGCAAACATGCATTGGCCAGTAGCTTCCCATTTGCCACAGGTTTGAGTCTTCCAAAAGTTATTCTTCACAGAAGAGCGCAAACCATCTTCGTTAGTCTTAACAGAATCTTGACACGTGGCAGTTTGACTTTGACCACGGTCAACCGCAGTCTCAATCTTGATCACAGAACTCTCTCTTTTAATTCCACTGTCATTTGCTGCTTGAATCTTGAATTTATCAGGACTTACATGGAGAAAAGTACATTTGTCCCCATAAGGGCATTGAGTGCCACTATAATACATTCTACAAATCCTCATTCTTCGAATGATCTTCTGATCATCATTCCAATTCCCACCTCTATCGTCCTCCACAAGTTCTTGCCAATTTGGTGGTGGTTCACGTAAATCTTTCGGGCCATGAGCGAAAGTACACTTGTCACCATTACGACACTTTCCTTCTGCAAACTTTTGACACATACGCGTCTTGTAAAATATGTGGGTGGTTCCTCTATTCACAGGAAGACTCGAGGAGGTGGATCTTTGACCAACAGATGTTGATTTTGAAGTGTTCATATTGACCTCAGAGTTTCTTGAAAGCTTAATCTGTGGTTGAAACTGAGTGTTTGATTTTAATTTTTCAGTAAAAAAACAATTGTTGTGACATAAATATTACTAGTCATTTTCATTTTTAGTTTATATACTAGTTTACTCCCTACGCTTCGCGGCGAATAAATTGCGATTAGGTTTTCCCGTGCAATGAAGCGGGAGTTTGACCGTTATCGGTTCAACTCGTCAAATATCATAAAATCAAACACCAATGTCAGTTTCAATAATACCAATAACGTCATAAGCGAGACCTCAACAATAACATCACTCATATGCAGTTAGGTTCGTCAAGGCACGTTAAAAATAACGTCACTCGCTTTAGCTTACGATATAAAAGTCTTATTCGATTTTAATACATGCATGAATATAATATAATATAAAATTTTAGATTGTGTAAAGAAATGAAAATTAGAAATGGTTGGTTGGAAAACTTAAACTTAAAGATCGAATTAAGTGGCCAAATTTAAAATACAAAAAGTTTCTTGTAGCAACTCAAGTTGCTTTTTAATATATATATATATATATATATATATACATATATATATATGTATATATACACATATATATGTATATATATATGTATATATATAATGACTAGTTGTGTTCAACTACCAAAGTTCTGGTCAATCGCACAATTAAAAACCAAAAAAAAAAAGTCTGTGGTCGATCGCAAAACCAAAGAAAGTTTGTGGTCAATTGCAAAAGTACTAAACAAAACTGTAGATAACATTTGTTATTATATAGAGAAGTAACCAGACAATTTAATTAAACACACATGAAGAAGAAAACACAGTGTGAATTAATTACGTTATAAACTATGAAATATTAAAACTTTCAATAAAATCATACGTAATTTTGGGGATAAATTTATTTCTTTTGCTTTTTTTTGGGGGAAATTTTGTTTACAACTGCTGCATGCATATAACGCAAGAAGCGAGAAAAAAATTAACCGACCAACAATCAAGAAACATATATATGAATAAGAAAGTTATAAAATTTAAGATTGTTTTATGTTAAATTCAACCTGAGATAGTGGCAATCATCAAAGCATCTTCAGAGGTTTGTAAATCGTTGAACCAATTTAAGATCAATTGGTTTGTAAATCGTTAAACCAATTTAAGATCAATTTGTTTTAGAAGGTTTCAAGATTATATGTAAATAATGTTTAAGCTAAAAACTAAAAAACCTAATTAAATTTTGTCAAAAAAAAAAAAAAATACTTAAGACTTGTAATAACGGTGATGATTAATACCAATCCTTCATATGCATATGAATATAATTATTTAAACTCAAAATTATATATAGCTATATCATAATTTGGGTTAAAATATAGAACCCCTAAAAGATTTCTCTAAAGTAGTATTAAAATCTAACCTCTGAAAAATGTTGATGATCAAAGGCGACACAAGAACAGTCGGGGAAGAACTGGACAAGAACAAAGACTGAGAAAACTTTAAGTTTATTTGAAAGGAAGATTTAGAACTCTGTATATATAGAGTTACACACACATTAATCACATAAAAACAAATTTGTAATTAAGAAAAACATATTTAATTTTCATATATCAATTTTCATATATCAATGCTTTAATAATTTTACATTAAAGGAAGGTGAAATCCATGTGAGTTTTGATTTTAATGATGAATGTAGACAGCATACATAGGAGGGTTAAGGGTGGACTAAAACCTTCTCCGTAACAGCTAAGCTTCTACGAAGTTATCATGATTATCATGGGGATATCGATTAACAATTATCTTAATATCTAACTTAAAAATTTGGAAATAAAGATGATCTCTATTGTAAAATCGAATCTATTAAATGAATTTCCTAAGTGACGCGCAAAAATAAATCCCATATATATTGTGATTGTTAACAAGTAAATTTGATGTAATATTATTGGAATACGAAGTATTAAAATACATTACAAATTTATTACACACAAAAAAAAAAAAAAAAAAAAAAAAAAAAAAAAAAAAAAAAAAAATATATATATATATATATATAACGGTCAAAACTATTGTGACCTCCTCTATTTGTAGGTTGTTTGCTACGTTTTACGACCAACATTTTGCCACCAGACCGCGTCACACTAATTATAGCTATCATTTTGCTACCAGAGACAAGTTGTAGCTACCATTTTGCCATCAATTTGAGACCATGTGGTTAGCGATGTGAATAATTATAGCTATAAATCTTTTATGGTAATGTGGGTGTATTTAGTTTCATGCTATGTTCTTATGTTTACAGCTCTACATGGTCAAATGTTGGCACAACTTACTCTTTACGTAAGATATATGAAACTTAATTACTATTTAATAATTATTTTAGAAAAAATTACAGAAAACGTCTTTTAGGTTTATAGAAAATTTCATGTATCATTTTTTATCTTCAAAAAATACTCTAATCATCCTTTATGTATATCTTTTATAACAAATTTCGTTCTTTACACTAACTGCTATTAAGTTATTCTGTTAGGTCAAAAGTAATTTGGTTTTTTTTACCTCTAAAGGACTATTTATGTAATTAAATATAAATGACGTTTTCTGCAACTCTTTTACTTTTAATTAATTTATGTATTTTTACAATTATTCATATACATATGATTTTTATATATAACATAACATATATTATTTAATTATTTTCATCAACATTTTATGTATTTTACCTTTTAATTTATGTATTTTTACAATTATACATATACATATGATTTTTATATATAACATAACATATATTATTTAATTATTTTTATCAACATTTTAAATATAAATATAAATTATGTAAATAGTATTTTTATTTTTTATACTTACGCCCTTAGCCCTATATACTTTAACTTTAATATTTTTACAAGATATTTTTATATAATTATAGATTATTACCTTGAATTTTTTTCAATCTAAGATATAATAGTGATTAACAGAGAGGGTCACCTATGATTAGTTTTTTTTAATTAAGTTTTAACTAAATTTTATGAATCGTTCCTCATGTGTTTTTTTAACTAAAAATATATTCTAGTTTTAAGTAAAAACGAAACCAAACGAAAAATAGATGTAAAAACATTGAACTATGCACGTGAAACATAAAACATTAAAAACAATAACTAAGTTGATCTAGGACCTGCGCGTTTTGACGTGACTGATAAACTGAAAAAATAGGCATAAAACGTGGAATCACACACGCACGTTGCGGCTTGTTAACTCCGAAGTGTAAAACGAAAAGTTTATAAAAGATGATAAGTATAAGCGACCAAAGTTGAAAGTAAAAAATTATAAGGATACAATAGTAAACGATGTAAAAGTATTAGGGTTAAAAGTAAAAAAAAACTATAGATAAAAATAACAAAAGTGGATACAATCACTAAAGGTAAGGTACAAATTATGATGCATAATTTATTTGATAATTAGTAATATATATATTTTTTTAAATTAATAAAAAGTTGTTCAGTGTCTAAATTTTATATTTAACATAATAATATTAATAAAAATTTAATAATATAAATTCAAATTAGTTAATGAATAATTATTAACTAATTATAATTTATATTATTAAAAGTTATGATAAAATTTGTTAATTTGTATAATATATGTTACTTGTATATCTTTATTAAAATAAAAAAATTAAAAAAATTGTATGTATTACAAATTTTGAAATAAAAGCTAATTACGAAAAACCTCCTTTAATTAGGTTTAAATTTTCAAAAATAGTCCTCTAAGAGATAGAAAGACTAAAATGCCCCTGAATTAACTGAGAAAATTAACGTCTGTTAGTCTAAATGATGTAATCTGTTATGAAAAGTATACATAAAGGATGATTAGAGTATATTTTAAAGACAAAGGATGATAACTGTAATTTTCTATAAACCTAAAGGACGTTTTCTGTAATTTTGTTATAATTTTATTCAAGTTTAATTTAAAATATAAGGTAATTGTGAAAAATTAGAACGCTATTAAATTTAATGGTTTTTGTTATCAGATAAAGCACAAGTGATTGTTGAAACAATGAAGCTTTAAAATAATTTTAGTAATCAGGTCGCAAACCATGTGAGTGGTCGCATATTGATGGTAACAGAGCAATTACCATCAATATTTTTTCCATCGAAATTTCAATAGTAAAACCTTAATTCTTATGCAAGTCAATGCACCCTCACGTTCCATTCACCTATAGTTTTCCTGCCACTTCTTTGCATGTTTAACTTTAGATTCTTTTTGTGCTTTGTTAGTTGTACACTAGGCAGTTTAATTAGTACTTTAATTCTATGTCTCCTTCAGAATATGATAGAGTTTAGTGTTCGGTTTATTTTCTTTTTCTAAATGTATCAAACTTTGACAGAGAAGGAGGGGTGATGTTTATGATAAGAAAATATGTTTATGTGTGTTTCCCGTGTGAGTTGCTGGTCCTACTCTCCATTTCTAGTTCAAACCTGACATGTTTGATTTTTGTTCTTTGAAACCTAGATTTGGATCAAGTGTTAATATTTTTGTATCTTGATTTGAGAATAGAAGTGCCCAACAGGTTACTCAAGTGTTGTATCTGTATCTTGTTTGACTCATTGTATGTTCGTTCTATTTGAAGTTGTACTCCTAACCATTTCATGATTTTAGGTTCCTATTATATGGTATCAGAGCCAAAGCGATCCACTTCGACTCATATCTTTTTTACATTGGCATATCATATAGATTTCAATAGAAGGTTTCATCATGACTCATAAGAAGAGAACCATGGAATAACAAATTAGGGAATCGCAAAATCAAATGAATGTTCTAAGATGTGAACTTCTTAATAATGTGTTGGTTAGATCTAGACTGGTAAAAAGCAAGCAAGAGCACCCTATTTTTAAACCACTTTATTAGAAAAGCATCATTAAAGCACATAGAAAGTTCTACCAAGCCAAAGGGAGAGGCTGAGACATTCGATGATGAAGATGAGGAGTTGGATGAGAACAACCCGGATGAGGGACCTAACAAAGATGAAGCGTGAATTCTCTCTATGAGGAATAGAGCTTGTTTGTACTCAAAGCTCTTAGCGGGATTGTCGATCAAGAACCAACAGGAGAAAACGTCATTAACAATGAGCACAAACAGAAAGACATTGGATGTTATCTAGAGAAGTAATATTGATAGATCAAGCAACTCCTGATGATAAATGATGTGGGTGCAAGTGAATCATGAATACATGTACAATCTATGGAATGGCTAGCACATGGTACATGTAAGGCAATTCTAGTAATAAATTAATGTTGTAGTTAAGTCAAGTATAAATTTTATCAGCATTGCAAAGTCAAGCTACACCTCATAATGGTTTAAGGAATGAAAAAAGTAAGATAAGGTAAGTTTAGATCTATCTAGCAAAATCACTCATATTGTAGTGTGTATTGATGTCATTGTAAACTGGAATTGATGGATCGTTATAATAAGCAAGGGACCTACCGGATGGAGGGATCATGTTACATTTTGGTTGTTGACACCAAGAACATCTACAAGTGGATAGGTCCATGAACCAATCTAGGATGATGAAAGGTCGTTTGCTAGGATCAAGTCTTATAGGCATCCTTTTAGTTAATTGCCAAAGAGAAGCCTTTATTTCAGGTTTATGTTGCAGAGGATGCAACACCTAACTTTAAAGATGAACCAACAGGTTTAAGTCACTATAGTCAATATAGGTCTTGACGTTTTCTTATTGAAACATCATTTTGCTTAGTTTAGATCACCCAAGATTCTATTTAAAACATACACTTGACATATTGGTAACTATTTAGAACCACCACTTGTTTTATAGTTTAAAATGTGTAAACAAGATTCTCATTACCATCCTTCTAAAGATGAACCAATAGGTTTAGAACATTACAGTGGAAATAGGTGCCGATGCTCTCTTTTAAGAATAACTTTTGTTTAGTTAAGATCAGCCAAGGTTCTATTTTAACAAACACTTGAGTTATTGGTAACTTTTTAAAATGACCACTTGTTAAAAAATTGGAAATATTTAAACTAGATTCATTTACAAAATTGCATTATCAATTGGACTTCTCACACATATGATCCTTCTGAAGACCTGATCATTTACCTCTGACTTGATTCCTCGTCTTTAACTTGAGGACATATGCAACACAACCATTTGACAAGCTAAATGAGTGATTATAACCCAATACAACTTGAAAATATCGCATAAAACATATGTAGTGGAGGTTAGGCTGGCGTATGCTACACTCCTTTAGCACTTGGTCATACGCTTGGGCATATAATAGAATCATTTAACCGTATGCTACGCCCACATTGGCTAAAACACCACTTAGAGTGAGTTTGAATGATCCACACATATAGAGAAGCATTCCAACCTGTTAAATACTCAAAAAATACATATAAAACATGTATCAAACATAATAATAGCTTGCTACTTGATTTCTTCATTAATCTTACAACTACAACAATTAATCTCAACACAAAAGTCATCATACCACTTTGAAATCTTTGTTAGTCTTTATAAACTTAATTGGTTTACAACCATACTTAATTTGGTCACAAGCAACCATAATAATACTTTATTTAATATAGAAACTTCTCATCATGTATTAAAGTTTATCTCACAATGTGTGCATTAGTGTTCACTAACAATTAAGTTTTAAACACATGTTGTAATCATTTATCATATTATTTTGCAACTAAATTTGATTAGCTTATTAAGAATTATTCTTCCTTTAACCACAAATAAATTTCTTTCAAGTATTCATGAACCTATCCATATATACAATTAGCTAACATGTAGTGAAGCTAACAACTATAACTCAAGTCAATCTGTCCATTAAATCGATCAAATTAACAACTATAACTCAAGTCAACCTTGTCAAATAGCATCAACTCAATTTTAAGGAACGTCACACAATAATGAAGCTAACTAATTACATTTCAAAGTATACTCATTCTGCAAAATATGGGTTTATCACCCACCTTATCCGCAGGATAATTGATTATTGTTTGAGTTCTTCCACCACCTAGTGACCATGAAGTCAAACACAGATCATGTAAAGAATCAAGATATACATACCAAATCTACCCATAAGGACTATTCACATTCATCGAGACTGCGTGCTACTATATTTATAATCACACCACTAATTAAGTTAAATTAACCAACAATTAAGTCAATATTAAGAATCAAACCCATTCCTACTTCATAATACAACCAGATGACCTATTCCGGAAAATTTTTACTTGTAATTATTGGTTTTATTATAAAATTAGCAATAACAATTTAGTTACTCAAAGGTTTGTTCAAATCAATGATTTTCAAAAACTTTGTGAAATTCACTGTTTGAGAACTTATTAAACACGTGGTGTGCATTATCAATCTCAAAGTATAGATTTAACCTTGCCATCATATAAATCCATGTCTATTATTTTAATCACATCATACACGAACCATGTCATCATATTTTACATTTCAAAGATGCTTTATAACAAAATTGATCAAATGCCCTAAACTTCTAAGTTGACGTCTTTCACCATTTGACCTAATTCACTATGCATTTAAGATCAAGAACAACAACTAATAACACAACAAATAGTTATCCAACTTATATTCATCATCATAAATCCATAGAAATCCACAGAGGATTTGATGTCTTTCACTAGTTGACCTAATTCACCATCTAAGATATTATAACCATAACATATACTATCAATTCTTCACTAATAACAGATAAATTTAGTGTATTATCATAATCTCACCTTTATAGTATAATCACTACTCCATTAAACAAGGTTTTTTATGTAGTTATGGCAATATCCATCAAAACTCATAAAAGGGAAGGAACTTAGTTAAGATTTTTTACTTTAACATCTCTTTCTTCAAGAAGATCAATATCAAACCTTCTAATCTGTGTTCGTAACTTCAATTTGATGATCTACCTTATGATTTCAGGTGTTGGTCAATTGTTTTTGCTCCCACAGATTGCGCACACATATAAAAACACACCCCCTTATAGAGTTTGATAGGTTATGTGTAGTACCCCCAATTTTCCACCATATACATACACGCATGCACACACGCATGCACACACGCATGCACACACATACATACATACATACATACATACATACATACATACATACATACATACATACATACATACATACATACATACATACATACATACATACATACATACATACATACATACATACATACATACATACATACATACATACATACATACATACATACATACATACATACATACATACATACATACATACATACATACATACATACATACATACATACATACATACATACATACATACATACATACATACATACATACATACATACATACATACATACATACATACATACATACATACATACATACATACATACATACATACATACATACATACATACATACATACATACATACATACATACATACATACATACATACATACATACATACATACATACATACATACATACATACATACATACATACATACATACATACATACATACATACATACATACATACATACATACATACATACATACATACATACATACATACATACATACATACATACATACATACATACATACATACATACATACATACATACATACATACATACATACATACATACATACATACATACATACATACATACATACATACATACATACATACATACATACATACATACATACATACATACATACATACATACATACATACATACATACATACATACATAGAGGGAACAAATAAAAACAATATTTATAATTAAAAATTATAAATACCACCTTTATCCAATCACATAATTTATAAATGATTTATTTTTTTAATTATTTAAAGTATACATGAGTAAAATTCAAAATTATTGTTTGAGGTCATTATAAATACATATATTAGTTTAAACTCCAAGAAACGAAGATAATGACAAAACAACTTATATTATTATTGTGATAACCGTGTTAACTTTTGATTATCAATCAAAATTATTATTTTTATTGTTTGAATAACATCATTAAATATATACAACGTTATTTTTGTTTTATGTATTTGTGTAAATTCACAAGTGTAAAATAGTTCCGACAGATATAAGTTATTTACACCTGATAAATATTTATAGATGTAAGTGTAACTTACACTAGTTGTAACCTTTTTATGCTTATAAATTTACACATATATATAAAAGAATATTATATATGTGTAGTGATATTATTCCAACCAAAAAGAATAATGATTATGATTGAACTTCAAAAGTTAACATGGTTATTGCAATAATAGAGGGTTAACATTTGATCTTTGCTCTATATATGTATATATATAAGGAAGAGTTCAAATGCAAAACAAAAGCAGTTGAGAAAACTCTTAAACTAAACCTAAACTATTGTTGCTTAAGATCAATAGTTTTAGATGATGTTGGAAAGGGTCCCACCTAAGTACAAATCTATACTTGCTTATTAAAAAACACTGGAACCATTGATCTAAACCTAACAAGAGATTTGTAAGGATCACACTTAGAGACTGATGCAACCAAAGAGCTCTCAGCATTTACATGTGAAGTACAAGGACGTTACTTCAGAAGATATGATATAACTCAGTATACTAAGTATCAAATCTTCCGAAGCCAAAGATGAAATCTTTCGAAGCTTTAAAGACAAAGTCTTCCGAAGCCAAAGACTGATTTCTTCCAAAGACAGAGAAGACATGCTTTTTCTGAATCACCTTTTGACAAAAGCTAAACAACTTTCCACTGTCATCTCTGAAGACTTACCAACTTCTATGAGTTAGTGAAAAGTACTTGCTTTTGTCAAACTGTAGATTAAGGTCTTTTGTCTGTAACTTTCTACTCTTGTACTTTTATCCTTTTCTAATATATTAGTATGTGAGCTATGGCATGTCATAGTCACTTGTTAAAAGGCAATCTGCCTTTTGATTGTACATTGATCTTGTCTAGATTAGTGTTTCCGGCTAGCCTTCAAAGTATTACGGGCTGTAGGATGTAGTATAAAGTATCTCAAGCACTTGTATCTTTAGATAAGCTTTGTAACACTTTGTAAGAACTTGAGAGCAATATATCGGTTCCCTATTTGATCTGTTAAGTGTTCTAACACTCTCCAAACATTATGAAACTATTGAATTGACCATCATTCAAAGGTCCTGCAATTGGTATCAGAGCATTTCAGGCTCTTGACTGTAAGATCTCACCATCTTAGATCTCTTTAGTTTCATAAAACACTTACAAGCTTATATGGCAGCTATCTCTAAGGCTGATATGGAAACCGATACCATGAAAAAGTCTCCACTGATCACTCGTGATGACTTTGACACTTAGTGCCAACATATGGAAGGGTTCATCAAGTCTTAAGACAGTAGGATGTGGAGATCTGTTGTTGAAGGACCTCATATCCCTAGCACCTCTTCAGCCACTACTGGAGGTGGGATGATTCCAAAGGAAATAACTGACTACTCTGAGGAAGACTGGAAGAAAATTGATGTAGATCAGAAAGCCATGACTGCTTTCTAAACTGCTCTTCCAAACTCTATTTACAGAGGCTTCAAGAAGTGCAAAACTTGTAAGGATCAAGACAATACAAAGATCGATCTCGTAATGAAAATGCGGAATGTTGACATTACTGTTAAGATTGAATATCAATTGAAGAACACAAACACAATATGTAAATAACTTCGGTTGTATTGGACTCTGATTTTGAACAAATTATAGTAAGTGTGAAAATCAAGAAATAAGACAAAAGCTTTCTAATTACATTACAAAACTTCTATATATACTAAACTAGAAGTTCTGGCGCGAATCACTAGTTTTCGTGCGACTTGATGTTTTCGCGCGAGAAGCAAGTTATTGCATGACAACTTGGACTTGTCACTTGACTTAATCTTCTTCATCTTGATTTGATTTCCCGAGCCTTCAGGTTCAACCCTTACAATCTTCCCCTAGGCTTGGTAAATCAATGCGTTTAGAAGTCCACGTCATCAACTTTGTAAGTGCCCCCATAAGCGTACATCTTGTTGTCCAGGGCCTTCCTAATCAACCAACCAAACTGTGCTGCCAAAAAGTGAACAGATTTATTGTAAGGCCCCGATTCCGGAGACCCCACAGTTGGTCATTCATAGCAACATTCATTTAAAATCTCATTTAATACATATTAACATAAGAAAATATTGCAGCGAAAGAATTATCAAAAACCATTTCATGCATTAATAATTACTTTTGCCAAGTAATACATCGTTGATTAAAGTTACAAAAGAATACTTAGTTGTATTACAAAGCAACAACATTATTTTTGCAAGAGATGGATGCCAGTCTTTGCTTGCCAAGTAGCTTCAACTCCGTGCCACCCTCAGCAACAACGTTACCTGCCAGCTGAAAATGCATATAAAAAGTCAGCGTTGCTAAGTGAGTTCTAGTTTATATAATAACATACTTTACTTTTAATAAAACCTTTCCTTTACTTTCGTTCGTGATCACACATCATACGTACATCTTGATAATAATCATTTATTATCCTTTATCGTCGTTCATAATTGTTCGTTTCTTACTTTATTATCTTTCACTTCTATCTAGATCCTGCCATGCCCCCTCCTTGGTGCACAAAGCGACTAAAGTCTTGGGGGCAAGTGGCAAGGACCCCGTTTTGTACGTTTCCATCAGTCACAAAGACTGACCGTTAGGTGTGCACTTGGCACACTATCGAGGTGGCAACCCATAAAGAGTTGTGAACCCCCTTTTATATGCTTGCAAGACTTTTAAATCATTCATTATGTTCCACTTCTCATTATCTTTATCTTTCACTTTCATTACAATAATACTTCACGTACATAAGCATATCATACCATGTAAAGTCACATAGTAATACGTAATATACAACATTAACAACTTCCCTCAATCATACATAACATCAACAGGCATAAATCATCAAAACATTTCAGAACTTAACATAGCATTCTACTTCCAAGATTTCAGAAAATCCTAAGTCCCCAAAGAAATGCGGATGAACATAGGCCAATACGGCTGAATGTTCAGCAAATGCGGTCAAGCAAATGCGGATGATAGTCTTAGAAAATATTTTAAGTGTCTAAAGATGTGCGGGTGAACCAAATGCGGATGAATAAGTCCAAATGTGGATGAACAAGTCCAAATGCATATGAACAAGTCCAAATGTGGATGAACAATTCTAAATGCGGAAGAACAAGGGCAAATACGGATGAACAAAATGCATATGTCGATGAACAATGCCCACAGCGGACAGCCAAAGTCCACAGCGGATGAGTAAAACACTAAGTGTGTTCACATCGCACAACTAAAACTTTCAAGGGTCCAAGCGGACAGCCAAGTCCACAGCGAACATGCAAAGTCTACCGCGGATAGCTAAATGCCTAAGTGTCCACAGCGGACACATTAATAATGTCAAGTGTCCACAGCGGACAGTGAGTGTCCACAGCGGACAGTGAGTGTCCACAGCGGATGACCTACAACCTTCCTAAGTGTCCACAGCGGACATACGAGATCCACAACGGACAGCTTATTGCACCTGCGATCCAACTTACTTAATTTCTAGTCTCCATACATCATTTTAAGCATATTCTTAGCTTAGATATATCGGTCTAACACTTAGAACATCTTAAACATTCATACAATCCTCATGAAAATCATAAAACATAACTATATCATCATAAGCAACCGTACCATACATGGAAAATCATTACTTGATTCAAAAACATCAGTTTAATATGCATACCAGCCCCAAATAAGTAGAGAACATTTAAAAGAGGGGATCTAGAACTCACATCTAACTGCTTTCGAGTAAAACTCCTCCAAACCCGGAGAGCAACCTGGAGTTCTAGCACCTAAACACATGAAAATACACAACCAAACATATAAAAAAACTTAAGGATCAGTTCAGAAGCTGAAAACCCAACTGAAATTGAGAAGAACACCATAGAATCTTACCTTTCAAAGACTTTCTCTCTCTAAAACCAGGTAAAGCTTCTTCTTCTTACTTCAGCCGAGATTTCTTGCATGAGAGAGAGAAGTATGGGCGGCCTTATCACTTTTTTGAACCCATTATGGGCAAGTTTGGCCCTTGCCCGCTTTTAACCCCTTGTTTTACAATAATTCTCTTTTTCTCTCTTGCTTTCTTTTCTTCATTCTAAAATTTTCCGGGTGTTACAAGTCCACCCCCCTTATATAGGTTTCGTCCCCGAAACCTGTCACTTCTCGAACAGCTATGGGTAATGCTGTCTCATTTCCTCCTTAGCCTCCCATGTAGACTCGGATCCTTTCCTATGTTTCCACTATACTCGCACTAATGGAACCACTTTAATCCGCTGCCTCTTCTCTTTTCTGTCAATGATGGCCACCGGTTGCTCCACATAATTGAGCCCTTCATCTACCTCAATATCCTCCAGTAGCACAATCATATCCTCGTCGGCTAAGCACTTTCTCAGATGAGATACATGGAATGTCGGATGAATTCCACTTAACTCATCGGGTAGCTCCAACCTGTAGGCCACCTCTCCTACTCGGCAATGATTCGGAAAGGCCCTATATACCTCGGGCTCAGCTTACCCCGCTTTCTAAACCGGATGATCCCCTTCCAAGGTGAAACCTTCAGCATAACTTTATCACCCACCTTGAATTCAATCGGTCTACGCCTCTTGTCAGCATATGATTTTTGTCTATCTTTTTCCGCCTTCATAAAGGCCTTGATCTTCTCCAACTTTTTGGTCGTAGCCTCGATCACCTTGATGCTACCTAGATCCTTTTGCCTAATGTCACCCCAACATACAGGCATTCTGCACTTCCTACCGTATAGCATCTCATATGAAGGCATACCGATGCTGGCATAACTGTTGTTGTATGTGAATTCGGCTAATGGTAAGTGTTCATCCCAACTTCCTCCAAAGTCAATGACGCATGCTCGGAGCATATCCTCAAGCATCTGAATGGTTCTCTTTGACTGACCGTCTGTCTGAGGATGGTAAGCTGTATTGATGTGCAACCTCATCCCTATCGCATCATGGAATCTCTTCTAAAACTTAGATGTAAACCGAGTGTCACGGTCAGATACTATAGACACCAGTACACCATGACGAGTCAAAATCTCTTTGATGAACAGATCCGCGAACCTCTCAGATGAATACGTCTCGCGGATCGGTAGAAAGTGAGCCCTCTTCGTCAAACGGTCAAGTATCACCCATATGGCATCGTACCCCCTTGCTGTAAGTTGTAACTTCGTAATGAAGTTCATGGTAATGTGCTCCCATTTCCACTCGGGTATATCCAAGGGTTGGATCTTCCCGTATGGCTTCTGATGTTCCGCCTTCACTTGCAAGCAAGTAAGGTACTTACTCATATACTCCGCTACATCGCGCTTCATACCCGGCCACCAGTAGTCTTTCTTCATATCATGGTACATCTTTGTAGCACCAGGATGAATCGAGTATCAAGTCTTATGTGCTTCATCCATGATTTTTCCTCGTAGATCCCCGTAACAAGGAATCCACATCCACCCGAAGCGGGTTCTAACACCGAGAGTCTTCTCACCCAACTCCACGACTAGACCTTTCATCCTTTTGGAGTTGATTCGATCCTCTTTCAATGCCTCATCCTGAAATTCCTTGACCTGCTTCATCACGTCAGAGGTCATTACCAATTGATAAGCCTTTACCCAAATCGGCTTGGGTCTTTCTTTTCGGCTAAGGGCATCTGCCACTACGTTGGCCTTGCCCGGATGGTAGTGGATCTCACAATCATAATCCTTGATAAGCTCCAACCATCTCCTTTGCCTCATGTTGAGATCCTTTTGCTCGAAGAAGTACTTCAAGCTCTTATGGTCAGTGAAGATAGTGCACTTCGCCCTGTATAAGTAGTGCCTCCAAATCTTCAATGCAAAGACCACAGCCTCCAACTCCAGATCATGAGTAGGGTAATTAGCCTCATGGATATTTAACTATCAGGACACATAGGCTATTACCCTCCCTCGCTGCATCAGCAACCAACCTAACCCCGAATAAGAAGCATCCGAATAGACCACTAAGTCTTCGCTCCCTTCAGGAAACGTCAAGACAGGAGCTTGAGTCAACCTCATCTTTAGATCTTCAAAAGCATTCTTCTGTTCTCGACCCCATACAAATTCACCTCCTGCGGGTCAACTTGGTCAATGGTGAGGCTATCTTGGAAAAGTCTTGGATGAATCTTCTGTAGTAGCCCACCAAACCCAAGAAACTACGAATCTCGGATGGCGTCTTTAGAGTCTTCCATTGCATTACCGCCTCCACCTTTGCCGGGTCCACCATAATCCCTTTAGAATTAACCACATGACCCAAAAACTAAACTTCCCGCAACCAGAACGCGCATTTGGAGAACTTAGCATACAGCTTCTCTCTTCTAAGCGTCTCTAATACCTCACGAATGTGATCGGCATGCTCTTCTTCGCTCTTCGAATAAATCAGGATATCATCGATAAACACAATCACTAATTTATCCAACATCGGCCGACACACCTGATTCATCAAATCCATAAAAGCAGCTGGCGTGTTGGTTAAACCGAAAGACATAATGAGGAATTCGAAATGCTCGTATTGCATCCGAAAGGCGGTCTTCGGGATATCCTGTTCCTTAACTTTTAGCTGATGGTATCTAGATCAGAGATCTGTCCTTGAGAACCAGCTGGCGCCTTGAAGCTGATCAAACAAGTCATCAATCCTCAGTAGTGGATGTGAATCCAAGGATCAAATCTGGATTATCAGTTTGATTGAACAAATAGAGATTGTGGAATTATCAATATTTGATTTTTTAATTTAATTGTTTGTGAAATTGAAATCGACAAACAAAATATAAAACAAATTGAAAACAGAACAATATAATGCAACAAAAGAGTTGTTTCAATTGTTTTTCATTCCTACATAATCGATTACAATTGCTATGATGCTTTGGTGATCTTGTGATCTCCAATGATGTTCTTAAAGTTTTTGCTATTTTGCTATTTTTCTTGATTGATTGATTGATTGATTGATTCCGATACTAAGAATATGTCTCTTTATAGTTGTATCGATCTCCCTTAATAACCTAACAAACTCTCTTAAAAGTGTGGATCCATTCTTTATTTTTAACAGCAGAAGGATTTAACAATGGAAATTATAGCTTTTCTATTGTGATAAGTTACAGCTGTAACATTCCTAATGTGACATCCTAAGTTCTCTCACATAAAGTTAGTCTTTCGTAGATATTGACTTGATGACATCACTTTAGGCAGCTACTTGTTGATAATGTGTTGGTACTTGATGAGCGCTCATGCAAGTTGTTCTTCCGTAGGAGTTTGGTCTTCCATAGGAGTTTGGTCCTTTATTCTTGAAACTCATCCTTAGGAGCAAATCTTCTTCTGCAGTAGCTGCAGGAACTTGACTTTTAAACTTGTTCTTCAGTAGATGTTGAGATTCCGCAGGAGATCTACGGATGCACATCACTTGTTCAGATATGCTACGGAGAATATCTACGGAAGAACAAAATTGTTCATCAGCAGTCGTTCTTGTACTTTGTTAATTTTTTCCAAATTGACCAAGTATGATGTTTTCCTGCAATCATAGAAAATCAACACAAATAATATTTGGGTTAACATATATTTCATGCATTATACAATGATAAAGAATTACAAAAGTTCATTACAAGAAATGAATTCATCATCTAAACTATACAAAAGATCTAGACCTAACAATACTCCCCCTTAGGTTTAGATTCTTATAATCATCGGTTTAGAGCTCTTAATTCTTGAACTCTTCTCAGGTTTAGATTCTTATAATCATCGGTTTAGAGCTCTTAATTCTTGAACTCTTCTCAAAATTCTTGTGTTGAAGTATTCAATTGCATTCTTTTGATCATCATATTAATACTTGATCTTTATTTTCTTCATTTTCTTTAATGTTTGTAATTAAATCCAAGGATGTCCTCTTCAGTGGTCAATGTTGCCACTATACTGTTGAGAGAAACCACTTCCAGTTCATCTTGTTCTGATATTCTGAGCTTAGTGATCAATGGAATGTCAGATCCTACAAGTTGACCTGCTTCAAATCTTCTTCTTTTGTCACCTTTAGCATGCAGCTTGTCAATCACTTGGATGATATGGACATATAAGCATAAGTCATCTTGAGCTACTTTGTCATTCAATTTTGGAAAATACTTATCATGGAGATAGGATGTGTAGCTAGGATGAAGGAGTTTGATCTCCATTGGGTCAAATAGTCTCATGCTAGATGCTTTATTCTGAGGATCATTACTTTGTAGCACAATCTCTTTTGTTCTCTCCACATATCCCCATCATGTGATAGGGAATGAGTACTGAATTCCTTCAATGCTCTTTACATATGTTGAAGTTTTGTTTTCATATCCAACTCTTCTTAAAATTCATCATCAACTAAGTGAGATGAGATGGAATGAGACCTTTTCTGCCTCTGTCTTCTTTGATTGTATTCAACATCTTCTCTAATTTGCTTCCTTTAACACATCACCTTTAAACTTGCTCCTGAGTTTTACAATCAGCACAATAAATTCTCTTCCTCTTGGACTAATTGGGTAATTGATGATGGGGATGTTTTGCAAATAATACAGGCCTGCATCTGGGAGTGATAGGATTGTCTCCATTCAATGAAAATATTGCACCATCCCAGATGCTCTCTTTATCACAGCACAATCCTATTCAGAATCAAACTTCCATGCTATAATTTTGTTCTTCTGCTGATCTTAGGGTGGTCATATGCTAAAAATTTGGATCAGAGAAGATTTTGTTTAGTTGTTTCTCTCACAGCGGTACCCAGAGGCTAGATTTTGTTGGGGATTACATCCTTTGGCGCTCTGATAGTTTTTCTTTTCCTCTGTGCATGTCCTTGCTTTCTTCAACTGTTGGCTCAGCATGAGTTTGTTTTGATTGTTGTTTGTAAGCAGGATTTGGAGCTCCGATTCTAATCTCACACCAATGTCTAGCTCAACCTTCATTACGTATTCCATCATGGCTCTCAATTCTCCCACCGATCTTCTTTTAAGCTCATGAGACCCATAGTTGTGACTTTGCAACCAACAAGTCATGTTATATTTTGTCAGCTTCTTGGGGTCACAGTGACTTAAATCTTTCTTATCTTTTCAATGGCCTTGAACTTTGAGAATGTTTCATAATTGCATACTGGCAGAATTAATCTAGCAGCATCAAATTCTTTTAGTACTTGAATCATTTCAGCCATGTTCATCTTCTCAACCATGTCATATAGGAATCCATTGTTTTTCAGATCCATGAACATTGAGGATTGGGCTCTTTCCTCAAAAATATCTTCAGTGGATAATAGCTCTTCATCAGATCCTGCTTCTTCATCATCCTTTTGAGACTCATCTTTTGTTAGATCTATCCATTCAACATAAATTTCTTCTTTATCAGGTTCAGTTGGCTTGAGAGTAGAAAGATCTACTGATGGAGTGTGCTCAGTAGAGATGGTTCTTGCTTTCTTTGGGGTATCTCCAAGTTGTGTAACTTCTTCTATAATTTTTCCCAATTATTTTCTTTTCCTATGATATTTGATTGTTGGTTCCTTTGATTTGATCATGGAACAACAGTTTCTTTGAGTGGCTTTTGCAGGCTAACTCCTTCTTGTTTAGCCACTTTCTTCTTTAATCCTTCTATCTCCATATCTTTGGCTTTCAGAAGATCCAACTGCTCAGAGATAGTTTGTAGTGCATTGTTGAGCTTAGCCATTGCTTTCTCCTTTTTTTGTGTTTCTTTCTCAAAAGATTCATAGGATTCAGTTGCAAACTGATCCATCCAGTCAATCACCTCATTGTTAGATTCAATCTCCTCTTGTAACTGCTTGATTGTAGCTTCTAGCTTTGAGATTGTCTCATCTTTCTTAATTATCTCCCTTTTTATTTTTCTCAACTTTTCTAACTTTTTATTGCCTTTGATAATGAGATTGTTGTATTTGGCCACGAGATAACTTTTGCTCACATCTATCTCTTCATCTCTCATATCATTTTCAACATGATCAACTATGTCAATGTAGTTACTCTCATCTGGTTGTTCAACTGCTTCATCATTCTCCCCTTCTACATCTAAACAAAACTCTTCTATAGCACCATTATTCACCTCATCATGCTCTTCATCCTCATCAAGATTGACTGGTTAAGTGTGAGTTGGGCTTTCATCAGGTGAGATTGGTTTAGTAGGTGTGGGTGAGGAAGTTGGTTGTGTTGTTGGGTGTGATGGAGATTGTTGAAAGTCATCAAATGATAACACTTCTGTTTCAGCAGAGTTCATTGATGTTTAAGAAAGTGAAGGAGATAGTAGTTGTGTGTGTCCTCTTGGTGGTGAGATGATATGGACAGGTGGTGATAACGGTATGTTGGTAAAGGATGGTGGTAAAGGAGGACTGGGTTCTTGATGTTGTGGTTCAGGGGATTCAGCTAGTGGAGATTGTTGTTGTTATTGATCAGAAGATTCAGCTGTTGATGTTTGTTGTCGCTGATCATCAATATATAGAAGTTCTTGAGGAATGTGAGCATTCTCATCAACTACATGAGCAAATATCTCTATTTCTTCTCCTTGATATTGCCCAGTGATCTTGTTGAGCACAGATCTTCCAGGTGAGCTCGAACAAGCACTTCACCTTCTAGTTCAATATTGGGCATTGCTTCATTATTAATCAGCTAAAGAAACATTGGAAACATATACATCTTATTTTCCTTCTCCACCCTGATGTGGTCACATAAACATCCCAGAATGTACTTAGCATAATTGTACGTCCTTCCTTCAAATATACCAATGATTCCTGATGAGATGTGCCTTGAGAATCTATCCAAACCAGACTTCCTGTTTGACATGCATTTCAAGTACGTATGACATAGAAATATGTGTGGTTTGCACAACCTCCCCTTCCTGATTTCACCATTTCGATAGTCACCATCATACCCCATTAAGTGAAATACCTTTTGAATGTATTCATGTTCGAATACATCAGGATGACCTTCTTCTTGCTCTTCGAACTCCAACACCCTCCTAATGGTTCCTTCATCCACTCTTAACTCTTCATTCCTGATTGTAGCATAAATCACCCAATCATCATTTTTTCCCTAATGCTGGCTGAGTTCCAAATATCCATAATGTGCGATTGATAGATGACTGGACCCCAGATAAAGCATAGAACAATCTTAATCTTCTCAGATATCTGATAATATCCCTGCACCCATTATGATCTTTTGAGAATCGATTGGCCATTTTGATGTTGTTTGAGAGATGCTTTAGGAGAGGATTGTTGTGTGGAATGAAAATTAGAATGTTTTGGTAAGAAAGGGGTTTATGGGTGAGAGCGTTTTCTAGGTCTGCAAAAGTGTTCTGAAAAAGTGAATAGAAATGCCAACGGTCAAAGTATCCTTTATACCCTCTCAAACAATTTAAAACCTCTTATTTAAATTAGTGGGTCCCATATACCTCTTTACCCTTTCGTGATTATCCACAAGTTTATTCTTCCGTAGATCATCTACGGAAGGCAAAACCTTCCCTTTTTGATTTGTTTTTAATTTTATTCTTCCGCAGCACATCTACCGAAGACAAAATTTATGTTCTGTTAATTCTTCCGACGGCAAAATTTTCTTCTGAAGCAAATGTTTGTTTTTCTTCCGAAATTAATTTGATAAATTTTCTTCCTAAGTAAGTGTTTGTTTTTCTTCCGAAGTTAATTTTGATAAAATTTTCTTCCGAAGCAAATGTTTGTTTTTCTTCCGAAGTTAATTTTGATAAAATTTTCTTCCGAAGCAAATGTTTGTTTTTCTTCCGAAGTTAATTTTGATAAAATTTCTTCCGAAGCAAATGTTGTTTTTCTTCCGAAGTTAATTTGATAAAAATTTTCTTCCGAAGCAAATGTTTTTGATGTATGATACTAACATATTGTTAAATCATTTGTTGTTTGTTGTTGGACCTTGTTAACTCTGCTTCATGGCAAATGTGCAAAGTAGATATTTAGTTAAAAACTTCAGATATCCTGCAGCCAAGTTAGTGCTCAAGATCCAATTTTCTTCATTTAAGAATAAAACACATTAAACTCAGATTTTCATGCTGATTACTACTCCCCCTAAATTTATGATTAATGATAAACTTATGCATTTATCAGAAATTTATTAAGAGAATAGCATGAAAAGCAATTATCTGACAAACTTATTAGTAAATAAAAGAACAAAAACAAAATCTTTTGTATTTTTGCTTATAAGCAGAAGCTTAAACTAATTTACAAGCATTTACATCATATAATGGGATCATACTATGACACTAAACAACTTCCTAAACTAGTTTTGTTTGATGATAGAATACGTAGATCTAGTGCTGATTGCAAGTATTATGATCCACATAAATTCAAGCAAGAGTGTAGTTTCAACTTGTCATGCTGTTTATCATGTTTTGGTACTGATTAAAGATAGACAAATATGGGCTCCACATTCAATTCACAATAGAGTTTGTCCTCCGTTTGTGAGTCAATTTATCACTTTTACACTTAAAACTATGTTCTTTAAGTTATAAGCTCTATCTTAAGATTTCTTTGAAATCTTATTAATGCTGATATGATTTGTAAGCTCTGAATTAATATATAGTTGATCACATTGGATTCTTTTAGAGCTGTTCCTTTTTAGAACATTTTTGATCATCATCAACAGGACACCAGGTCTTTACTTACGTAAAATAGAGGTGCCTGTGAACCCAAGTCTTTGTTTACACAAAACAAGGGTCCATGATGTTCAAAGATAGAGGTTATAAAGTGTCACAACATAGTGTGCTTAGGTGAATAAGTTGATCACAGCAGGATAAGACTTACTTGCTTGTTCCTCATAATGGAATTGTCCATAATTTGTCATCTTGGCATTAAGTTATGCATGAACTTGTACAGATTTCACTCAAGCTGAACCTACTCACATATCAAGTCATATCTGATCACTATTTATTGTGTGATAAAATTCAGGAAATTAAGCAAAGGCATCGTATACTATCATTTCCCATGACATGAACTGCGTATTCAAGAAAACATGAAACTAAGAAAATATTTTTTGGAATTTTATATGTTTAATGAATGTTTTTGGCTTTTTCATATTAAGAAATATAAGGACAGATCATGCTTTTCTTTATGTTGATTATTTAATCTAAGTTGATCATGCCTAAGGACTCAATTAAGAAATTAAATCTCACTGAGTCAAAGGCTTTAGTGAATAAATCAGCAAGCTGATTTGTTGTATCCACTTTAATTAATTTGATTAAACCTTTTTCTGAACAATCTCTTTAAAAATGATATCTGATTTCTATGTGTTTTGTTTTACTATGTTGCACTGGATTAGCAGTGATAAACATAGAAGCTGAGTTATCAGTATGTATTGGTGTTTGAAGAAAGTTGTAACCATAATCAAGTAATTGGTTTTGCAACCATAAAACTTGAGAGCAACCAGCTGAAGCAGCTATGTACTCAGCCTCAGCTGTGGATACTGATATATTTGTTTGCTTTTTGCACTACCAAGAAACAAGTCTTGGTCCTATGAATTGGCATCCACCAGTTGTGGATTTTCTGTTGTTGTTACACCCTCCAAAGTCACTATCAGAATGAGTAGAGGTTGAATTCTCCTTCTTTGGGATACCAAAGTCCTAGAGCTAGCTTCCCTTTGAGGTATCTAAATATCCTCTTCACTGCATTCATATGTGACTCCTTGGGGTCTGATTGGTACCTAGCACAAACACACACAACAAACATTATGTCAGGTCTGCTGGCAGTTAAGTATACTAAAGATCCTATCATAGATCTATATAACCTTTAATCAACTGACTTCCCTTTAGGATCAGGTACAATCTTATCTTTTGTTGATGCTGGTGTTTTGCATGAAGATGAATCAACAAGGTTGTACTTCTTCAAGATTTGATTCACATACTTTTCCTGATTGATGAAAATGCCATCTGGTTTCTGATGAACTTACAAACCAAGGAAAAATGTTAATTCTCCCATGGAACTCATTTGAAACTCAGATTTCATCAAACATTTAAACTCTTCACATAATCTTTTGTTTGTTGATCCAAGGATGATATCATCCGCATAGACTTAGACAACTAAGAGATCTTGATGATCATGTTTCTGGATGAAAGTCTGATCAATTATGCCCCTTTTGTAACCATGCTTGAGTAAGAAGGATGACAATGTTTCATACCATTTTCTTGGGGCCTGATGAAGACCATACAAAGCTTTGTCAAGCTTGTATACCCTGTGTGGATAATCAGGATCTTTAAAGCCTGGTGGTTGGGCAAGATAGACTTTTTCATCAATTTTACTATATAAGAAGGCATATTTTACATCCATCTGGTAAACTATGAACTTCTTATGTGATCCATAGGCTAGAAAGACTCTAATGGCTTCAATCCTTGCAACAGGAGCAAAAATTTCATCATAGTTTATCCTTTCTTCTTGAGTATAGCCTTGTGCTATCAGCCTTGCTTTATTTCTTACAATGATACCTCTATCATCTAGTTTGTTCTTGAAAAGCCACCTTGTGCCAATTGGATATTGGCCTTCAGGAAGATCAACTAGATTCTAGACTTTTTGTTTTCTGAATTGTTGAAGTTCTTCTTGCATTGCTTTAATCCAGCTGTTGTCTTTCAATGCTACAGTTATGTTGGCTGGAACCACTTGTGAAAGAAAACAGGAGAATAGATAGATATTGGCAGCTCCCCCTTGACTTCTTGTGGTTCTTTTAGTAAGATCACCAACAATGTTTTCAATAGGATGATACTTCTGAATTCTTGTTATTGGTACTGATTCAACTGGAATGGATGATTCCAAGTTAGTAATGTTGGTTGATGGAGATAGACCTAGCTGAGATAGAGAATCAACAAAGTGATTAAGATCCTCATCATTTTTGCCTTCTGATGCTGAATGAACTCCATCTTCATGATTTTGTGTTTCCCCAGATGTAGTTACAACTTCCGCACTGCTACAGGAACAACTACGGATGTAGGAGTTTGTTGATCTGCAGATGTGAATGTTGTTGGAATGTTTTTTGATGAGTTTGGAACTTCAGTTGAAGGCAATGAAGCATCTTCGGAAGTAGACAGAACATCTATGCATGTGTAAGGAACTTCTACGGATGCATTGTTGACTTCTGCTGATGTTTAAATTCCATGTCCATTAGTGTTTTCATTGCTTGTTTGAGATGAAGGGCCTGTATCAGCAACATTTGAAGTATGTGTGTGGGGTAATCTTGGAGGATCAGCTGACAATGACACTTCACTCAAACTTGGAGGTATATAAGGATAACATGTATCCACAGGACCTGCAACATTCAAATAACCAGAGTTAAATGAATTTGTTAATGCATCTATATCAAACAACCAAGATGAACCTTTTACAGATTTTGGAAATAAGGATTCATCAAAAGATACATTAGGTGTTTCCTCTACAATATTGTGATGAGGAATGTATACTCTATATGATTTAGATGTTGATGAGTAACCAACAAAGAAACCATCATAAGCTTTTTCATCAAATTTTCCTAATTGATCTTTGGTGTTTAATATTGACACATGACACCCAAAAGCTCTAAGATAGCCTATAAAAGGTTTTCTTTTAAATAAAAGTTCATGAGGTGTTTTATTATGTTCTTTGACAATTAAAATTCTGTTTTGAACATTGCATGCTGTGTTAACTACTTCTGCCCAAAATATGATAGGCAACTGTGAATCAGCTAGCATTGTTCTTGCTGCTTCAATTAGAGTCCTGTTTCTTCTTTCAGTAACTCTATTTTGTTGTGGAGTTCTTGGTGTGCTGAATTGTCTTGCTATGCCTTTGTTCCTAGAAAAGGAATCTAAAACATGATTAACAAATTCAGATCCATTATCACTTCTTAAGATTTTGATCTTTAAATCAAGTTGGTTTTCAATCTTAGTGATAAACTCCATTATGTTTCTGATGTTTCACTTTTATGTCTTAAGAAAAAGGCCCATGTGAATCTAGTGAAATCATCAACAATCACCAAATAGTATTTCCTTTTACCAATGCTCAAAACATTGGTTGGACCAAAAGATCCATGTGTAGCATTTTGAGAGGTGTTATGTTTATGTGTAGCATTTTGAGAGGTGTTATGTTGTGTTGATTGTTTTGGACTTGTGTGACACCCTATGTTGTTTTCCTTTGTAACATGATGAACAATGATTTGAACAATAAAATTCTTTCTTGGAAGGCCAATGACTAAGTCATGTTTGACCAACTTATTCATGTTCTTCATGTTTGAATGAACCATCCTTCTATGCCACAGTTGAGCTTCATCTTCTGATGACTTAGAAATCAGGCAGGTTTCATTGCTTGTCATAGAGGTGTTGTTCATATCCAAAACATAAGTGTTTCCTTTTCTTGGTGCTTTAAGAATGATCCAATCTGCTGGGACTTGAAAACCTGGCTTAAGAATGTAACAGAAAGAGTTATCAAATAAAGTGGTATAATTTTGATCATAAATTTGAGATACACTAAGTAATTTGTATTGTAAATTTTCAAAAAAAATTAACTTTCTCAAATTTGAGTACTCCATTTGTTACCATTCCTTCACCAACAATTTTACCTCCCTTCTTATCCCCACCAAATGCCACATATGAAGCATTTTTATGTTTGAAATCATGGAGGAGTGAATAGTTTCTTATCATATGCCTGGAACAACCACTGTCAACATACCACTTGTTGTCAGTCCTCCATGGATGTTCCTGTAAAAATAATGAAATCAATTAGAAAGTGGAGCCCAAGCCTTAATGATCTTGGGCTTACTGTTGTTATCTAGAATAGTTACTCTATCATGAATGAGCCTAGATGACTCAAGATTGTTTTTAGTCTCAATTGATTCATTATGTTCTGTTTGGGGTGAGGATGATTCTGTTTAAGACGGACTTGAAGCACTTTGATCTTGATTTAGAGTCACTTTCTCTGTCACTTCTTCCTTGAGTATCTTTTTCTTTAAACTTGAAGATGACATTTTGTTAGAAAAAGTGTCAGCATCTTTGTTTTTGACTGTGGTACATGATTACCCTGTTTAAAGTGATCAAAGAAGGCTTCATCTTCCTGCAACACTACCTTCTTGTGAGGAGTCTTGCTTTGATAGTGTTGCTTCTCCTTCTTCTTCTTTGTTTGATCATCAGCAGATGTTGGCTTCTTGACCTTTGGCACCTTTTGTTTTGGTTGCTGCTTCTTTTGTTTTGAGACCTTGATTCTTCATTCTCAGAAGATTGTGAGTCTGATCATCATTCTCAGATAGTTGTTTCTTTGGCACTTTAGATTGTTCTTCTTGTTGAAGTAGCATTCTTGAGTAGAATGTTCTTTGTTGCAAATAGCACAGTGCTTATTGAAGTAGCAATCAGAAGTCATATGATTGTTCATATTACATATGGAACAATAGCTGCTGAAATAACAATCTTTTGTGTTGTGATTATACATGTCACACCACTTGCAGTATTTTTCTTCAGCTTCACTATCAGACTCCACTGTCTTCTTCTGCTTCTTTTTCAATATTCTTTCAATCTTTGCAGCTGAAGTATCTTCTTGTTATTGCTCAGGATTCACATCTCTTTGTTGTTTCTTTACTTTCTTGACAGTTTGTGATTCAGCAAATGTTTTCTTCTTCCGTAGAGATCTTACGGATCTGTTTTATTCAGATGAATGCTTCTTCCATAGATCTTCTATGAAAGTTGACTTTGGAGCAATTTCCTTTGCTTTTCTACGGATGTGTGAGGACCAGTCTTCTTCTTCCGCAGGTGTTCTGCTGAAGTGTTTCTCTCTTCTTCCTTCGTAGTTCTTTTTGCTTACTGACTTTTGTGCTTTTTGTTGAGCTCCTGAATTCCTTCATTAAGCTGACCAATTCTTGTGTAGATGGTCTTCAACAAATTTTTTTGTTTTAGGGAATAAGGTAGCTTTCTTTCCTTAAGAACTTTAGGAATTATAGGTTCAATTACCACATTCTTTCCCTTACCCAACCTAGCACATTCTTGTCCATTAGGCTTATCAACCTCATCCAAATCATCACAGTCATCAAAGTCAAATTCTGATTCATTTTGTTTTGAAAATTTTGATTCGGATGAATTAGTTTCTTGATTTCAGTATCTTCACCATTTACTACTTCATTATTTTCAACTTTTGATTCAGTTTTGGTGCTTGACACAAAATGATTTGATAAACTGTTTGTCATTAACTCAGGTAGTGTGGTGTAATTATCATTTACTGGTGGTGCAACAGCATTAAATCCTAACCCATACCTGTTCTTTGATTCAATATGAGACTTTAACAGTTTCTCATATTGCTGTGATGATAATTGGAACTTCTAAAGTTTCACTTCAGTAGATGCATGATCAGACATAGACTTGGTTAAAGAGGTGGTAAGATGCTTAACTTGTGCTTTCAGATTATAATTTCCAGACACAAGTTTATCTAAATCCTTTTGCAAGGAAGTGATTTTGACCTGATACAGTTTATGTTCTCTTACATGAGATTCATTTAAAATCATTGTTTCGTTGACTTTATCAACCAATTGTTGAGCATGGACCCTATATCTCTCTACCTCTTTAACACATGTTGGTGAACATAACCTATCCCTTACCTCTCTGGCCGTGGGTGGAATTTTTTTTTCTAAGTTTGCCATCAGTATTGATTTTCCTCCCGCACTTCCTTCTCATACATGCTCCAATCACAAGTTCCATCCTGCAAAATAATCAAACCAGTTTCTTTAGAGTTACTAGTACCTGTTGAAGAACCTGTGGCTGGTGGGGATGAGTTTGTTAGCTAAGGTTGCTTGAAGCTTCTCTGATTTGCTTGTCTTGTGTCTGTTGTTGATTACTGATTGTTATTGCATTCCCTTGAGAAGTGTCCATACAAATTGCATTTGTAACACCTCACTTTGATTTGTCAACACCAATCTTTGTTGTTCTTCCTGCAACAGATAGTCCTTTGTTCCTTCTCATGTATATCTTGGCCCTGTAAGCAATCATGGCCATTTGCCATTGTAGATCTATCTCTTCCTCTTCATCAGGATGAAGTTCTTCCAGGTATTGTTGACAGATGTGAGCACGAGTCAGAATACTACCCAAGTAAGCTTGAAAGCTTGAACTGAATGCTGCAAATGCTGCTTTCTGTTCTTCTGTTTCTAGAACCACAGTGATTGGTTTAGATTTGTTGTTGTTTTTGTTGTTTGATGATCCCTATGCTGCTGAACTTTTAGAATCATCAGCTTTCGCTTTTGCTTTCTTGCTTGAACTGCTTTGAAAGCTAGATTTAGAAGTCTTTGCTGCATAGAAACCAGCTTCTTCTTCATCATCACTTTCAGCATAAGAGCTTCCATCATCCTCATTGGAAATAAAAGCACTTCCAACACCCTTAGCTTCTTTGAATTGGTATGGTGCTATTGATGCTTTAACACTCTTGTTCCTTGTTTTCTCATCCAACTCCAATGCTTCTACCTTGGCTACCAAAGTATCTAGTCCAATTGCCTTTAGATCAATGGTATTTTTGAACATAGACACAGTTTGTGTCCAACTTTCAGGCAAGGTATGTAACATCTTTTTGTTCAGTTCCTTATTACTGTACTTCAATTCAAGAATATTCATTTTAGTAACAAGTTGCATAAATCTATGGAGTTGTTAAGGGACGGATTAACCCTGAATATGATGGAATGTCTCATATTGTGAACGCATGGTATCCTTCCTGATGCTTCTAATCTCACCACTTGCCTCACACAAAGTGTGAAGAATTTTTCATAATGAGTTAGCTGCCTTGTATGCTTCACACCTGATCAGTAGGTCTTCAGGTAAAGCCATAGTAAGCATACTATAGTCCTTAATGTCGACTTTGACTTTCTTAGCATCATCAGGTGACAGATTGTTCAGACTTATGGGCTGATTGTCGTCTTTATAATCAGGTCCTAAAGCAGGTGGAATGTAAGGACCTTTAGTAATAGACACCCATAAATCAGAATTTGTATAGTTAACATGATTCCTGAATCTGATTTTCCATGTTTTGAAATCAAATTTGTTATCCAACTTCGGAGGTTGATAAGCTCCAACCACTGAATTGCTCATGTTGATTATAGCTGTTAATTATCAAAATTATCAATTAATCAAATATCCTATGACAGAGTAAAGACAATGCAAAACACTAACACGGCAATATCAAATCACTGATAATATTGATATCAAATCAACTAAGACAAAAATTCCTTGGAATTAATGACTTCTGTTGTGAATGGACTAATACATAATACACTCTTAATTAAATAAGAAGTTGTGGTCAAAATCAATCAAATCACTCAATATATTCTCAGTTAATTTGAAATTCTGATGTTAGATGATGATGGTTTTGTTTAAAACAGCCTTGAAAAATCGAACAATAACACAAATTCACGAATCAAAAGCGATTCTAATGCCAATCGAAATTAATCGAGCAATGGAACAGTGAATAATGATCGATAAAGCAAGTTTTTAATGATTTGATAAAAAAAACAAGCAATTAAAATAATCAAACTGATAGATCAATTGATCTAGATCAATGAGTACGAAGCTCTAATACCACCTGTGAATCCAAGGATCGAATCAGGATTATTAGTTTGATTGAACAAATAGAGATCGTGGAATTATCAATATTTGATTTTTTAATTTAATTGTTTGTGAAATTTAAATCGACTAACAAAATATAAAACAAATTGAAAACAGAATAATATAATGCAACAAAAGATTTGTTTCAATTGTTTTTCATTCATACATAATCGATTACAATTGCTATGATGCTCTGGTGATCTTGTGATCTCCAATGATGTTCTTGATGTTCTTGCTGTTTTGCTATTTTTCTTGAGTGATTGATTGATTGATTGATTCCGATACTAAGAATATGTCTCTTTATAGATGTATTGATCTCTCTTAATAACCTAACAAACTCTCCTAAAAGTGTGGATCCATGACTTATTTTTAGCGGCAGAGGGATTTAACAATGGAAATTATAACTTTCCTATTGTGATAAGTTACAGCTGTAACATTCCTAATATGACATCCTAAGTTCTCTCACATAAAGTTAGTCTTTCATAGATATTGACTTGATGACATCACTTCAGGCAGCTACTTGTTAATAATGTGTTGGTACTTGATGAGTGCTCATGCAAGTTGTTCTTCTGTAGGAAGTTGGTCTTCCGTAGGAGTTTGGTCCTTTATTCTTGAACTTCATCCTCAGGAGCAGATCTTCTTCCGCAGCAGCTACAGGACCTTGACTTCAAAACTTGTTCTTCAGTAGATGTTGAGCTTCCGCATGAGATCTGCGGATGCACATCACTTGTCCAGATATGCTCCAGAGAACATATACGGAAGAAAAAAATTGTTCATCCGCAGTTGTTCTTGTACTTTGTCAATTTTTCCAAATTGACCAAGTATGATGTTTTCCTACAATCATATAAAATCAACACAAATAATATTTGGGTTAACATAAATTTAATACATTATACAATGATAAAGAATTACAGAAGTTCATTACAAGAAATAAAGTCATCATCTAAACCTATATAAAAGATCTAGACCTAATAGTGGATACCGGTTCTTCACCATCAACTTGTTCAACTCACGGTAGTCAATGCACATCCTCAAGCTACCGTCCTTCTTCTTTACAAACAAGACTGGAGCACCCCAGGGAGAGATACTCGGTCGGATGAACCCCTTATCCAGCAACTCTTGCAACTGGACCATCAGTTCCTTCATCTCGGAGGGAGCTAGTCGATACGGTGCCTTGGCAATAGGTTGGGCACCAGGTATCAAATCAATCTGGAACTCGATCTCGCGGTCCGGTGGCACACCTGGTAGATCCTCCAGGAATACATCTGGGAAGTCACACACGAATGGTACGTCGGACAATCGTGGTACTGACGAATCCTCATCTTTCACATAAGCTAGGTAGGCACTACACCCACGTTTCATGCACTTCTCGACCACCACCATTGAAATTACCTTCGGAACCGTACTGACCCTATCGCCATAAATCATCACCGAACTCCCGTCAGGCACGGTCAATCGAATCATCTTCTTGTGACACACAATATTTTCCTCATAGGCGGCTAGCCAATCCATCCCTAGAACTACATGGAATCTGCCTAGCGGCATCACGAATAGTTTTAGCAGGGAACCTATGGCCTTCCAACTCTATGTCACAATCCTAAATCAGACTTACCAATGGTAGTTTCTATATTGAAGGGCTCATCAATACTTCTACTTCTAAAAAGCAACTTAACACAGAAGGCAGTAGAAATAAAACTCTTACTAGCACTAGAATCGAAAAGCACAGAGGCACAAATTTGGTTTACTAGGAAGGTACCTGACACAACATCGGGATCACTCTAGCCTCCTCCCAGGTCATAGTAAATGCTCTGGCCTTTGCCCTCTACCCTTCCTTCTCCTTCTTGATCCCCTTTCTCACCCCGGAGTTCTCAGACCTTGGTTTCTTGTAATCCCTGCTTAGATAGCCCCCTTCACCATAGTTGTAGCACCTCATCTCCCCACAATACCTTGCCATACGACCAGGCTTCCCACATTTGAAGAAAACGTTCAATAACCACTTACACTCTCCCATATGTTCCTTCCCACACTTCTTACATTCCCTCCTTTTGTTCCACTTACTCAATCCTGGGTGACAATCATCAATCCTCATCTTCTTCTCCCAGATTTCATAGTTGTCACTCCTGAACCTCTTCCCATTATTGTTCTTGTTCCAACTCTTTTCAACCTTCATCTGAATTGGCACCGGGTCCCTCTCATCATACAATCTTCCATCCAAATCTACCGTAGAACTAAACATGCTCAGTCTAGCGGCTATCATTGTAAGGCCCCGTTCCTGGGAACCCTACAGTTGGTCAATCACAACCTCATTTAAATCAAAACATATTAAGATTTATTAAGTAAATAAAATATTGCAGCAGAATAATTCATCAAAAACCATTTCATGCTTTAATAAATACATTTGCCAAGTAATATATCGTCATTAAAAGATTACAGAATATCACTTAGTTGTATTACAAAACACCATCATTATCATGCATGAAATGGATGCCAGACTTTGCCCGCCAAGTAGCTTCACCCTCGTTCCATCCTCAGCAACAAGCTACATGCCAACTGAAAATGCATAAAAAGTCAGCGTTGCTGAGTGAGTTCTAGTTTTAAATAATAAAATACTTTACCTTTAGTAGAAACCTTTTCTTTACTTTCGTTCGTGATCACACAACATACATACATCTTGATAATATCATTATTATCTTTCAACATTCTTTTCATTCATTTCGTACGTTTTGAACTTTCATTATTATCTTTCACTTTCATCTAGACTAATGTCATATGCTATACCCCAAACATTGTGCATGAAGCTGGTACTGGGCTGAAGTCTATAAATAGACCCCTAACATTATACACCAAGCTAACTCTAGTACCGGGGCAAGCGACCAGGGTCCCGTTTCATACTTATTGGCCAGTTACAAAGATTGACCCCTGTGTGCATCCTCATGGGTTAGCTAAACCGTACACAGTTGAGCTAACAACCCCTCAATGAGTTGTGAACCTTCTTTCAGTTGCTTGCAAGACTTTACATTCTTTTATCATGTTCCACTTTGTTAACGATGCCTTTCACTTTCATTATATAATACTTTACGTACAAAAGCATTAACACACCACGTAAAGTCATGTAATAATACGTAATAAGGAACATCAATGACAGGCCACAAACATGCATAACATGAACAAACATAAACCACCAAAACATTCCAGAGCTTAAATATTAATTTCCATTTCTCAAAATTTTAGAAAACTCCTAAGTCAGTTTAGGCGCATGAGCACTATGTTGGCGCATATACACTATGCAGGCGCACTAGCAGTGTGGGAACACTTGGGCGCATGGGCAAACACTTAGGCGCATGGGAAAAAACTTAGGCGCATGGGTACTATGTAGGCATGAGTACTATGTAGGCGCACGGGCAGTTAGGCGCATGGGAAAACTTAGGCGCATGGGCAAAAACTTAGGTGCATGGGCAAAAACTCAGGCGCATGGGAACTGCAGGTGCATGGGCAGTACTTAGGCACATGGGCAAAAATGTTAGGCACATGGGCAGTTCAGCTATTCTAACTTATACTAATTTTAGTTCCCAATCATCATCCTAATGTATTCTTAGCCAAAATCTAGCATATTAAGCACATAGAACAAGCATACAACCACATGATTCAGTCAAACATTCACAAATACACACACCCACTAAAAACAGGGGTAACACATACGGTTTCAACATACTGGGAGTTATAAAAATGATAATTTATATGCATTTCAGCCCCACAACAAGTATAAAACAGAAAAACCAGGGATCTAGAACTCACCTACAGCAGCCTTCGAGTAAAACTCCTCCAAACTCGAGAGCACTTGGAGTTCAAACACCTAAACACACCAAAAACACCCAACCAAACACAGAGGAACACATAAGACTCGGTCCACAAGCTGAAAATTTAGCTAAACCCGAACAAAACACAAGAAAAACTAACCTTCAAGTCGATCTTCATATTCTTCTCTCTAAAAACCGATGGAAGCTCTGTTCTTTTTCTTTTTGCAGTCGAGCAGCTGGGTGGAGCAGAGGTGTGGGCGGCCATGCCCACATTTTAAACATAATTATAATAAAGTTTGCCTCTTGCACAACTTTAGCCCCTTAACTTGGGTTATTTCACCTTTCTTTCTTTACACTTCTCTTTTCTTTTCTTTTCTTTTTTTTTTGTAACATTTCGGGTGTTACAAGTCCACCCCCCTTATATAGGTTTCGTCCCTGACACCTGTCACTCCTCGAACAATTGTGGATAATGCTGTCTCATCTCTTCCTTAGTCTCCCACGTAGACTTGGATCCCTTCCTGTGCCTCCACTGTACTCGCACCAATGGAACCACTTTATTCCGTAATCTCT
Source organism: Flaveria sonorensis (assembly GCA_025506505.1). Taxonomy (NCBI): domain Eukaryota; kingdom Viridiplantae; phylum Streptophyta; class Magnoliopsida; order Asterales; family Asteraceae; genus Flaveria; species Flaveria sonorensis. The sequence goes on along the minus strand of CM046424.1, from coordinate 48,300,520 downwards.
TCTCTTTTCGGTCAATGATTGCCACTGGGTGCTCTACGTAATTGAGTCATTCATCCATTTCAATGTCCTCCAGTGGTACAATCATATCTTCATCAGCTAGGCATTTTCTCAGATAAGATACATGGAATGTTGGATGAATCCCACTTAACTCGTCGGGTAGCTCCAATCTATAGGCCACCTCTCCTACTCGAGCAATGATTCGAAAAGGTCCTATATACCTCGGGCTCAGCTTACCCCACTTTCTGAACCGAATGATCCCCTTCCAAGGTGAAACCTTCAGCATAACTTTATCACCCACCTTGAATTCAATTGGTCTATGCCTCTTATCAGCATACGACTTTTGCCTATCCTTTGCCGCCTTCATAAAGGCCTTGATCTTCTCTAACTTTTCAGTCATATCCTCGATCACTTCAACGCTCCCCAACTCCTTCTGTCCGATGTCACCCCAACAAACGGGCGTTCTACACCTTCTACCGTATTGCATCTCATATGGTGGCATACCAATGCTGGCATGATAACTGTTGTTGTATGAGAATTCAGCTAACGGTAAGTGTTCATCCCAACTTCCTCCAAAATCAATGACGCATGCTTGGAGCATATCCTCAAGCGTCTGCATAGTTCTCTCTGACTGACCATCCATCTGAGGATGATAAGCGGTACTGATGTGCAACCTCGTCCCCATCGTGTCATGAAATCTCTTCCTAAACTTAGATGTAAACTGAGTGTCACAGTCAGACACGATGGACACTGGTACACCATGACGTGTCACAATCTCTTTGATGAACAGATCTGCCAACTTCTCAGATAAATATGTCTCGCGGATCGATAGAAAGTGAGCACTCTTCGTCAAACGGTCAACTATCACCCATATAGCATCGTACCCCCTTGCCGTATGTGGTAACTTCGTAATGAAGTCCATTGTGATGTGCTCCCATTTCCACTTGGGTATATCCAAATGTTGGATCTTCCCGTATGGCTTCTGATGCTCAGCCTTCACTTGCAAGCAAGTAAGGCACTGGCTCACATACTCCGCTATATCACGCTTCATACCCGGCCACCAGTAATCTTTCTTCATATCATGATACATCTTTCTAGCACCGAGATGAATGGAGTATCAAGTCTTATGAGCTTCATCCATGATTTTCCCCAGTAGGTCTCCATAACGAGGGATCCACATCCTCCCGAAGCGGGTTCTAACTCTGAGAGTGTTCTCACCCAACTCCGAGACTAGACCTTTCATTCTTTCGGAGTTGATTCGGTCTTCCTTCAGCGCCTCATCTTGAAATTCCTTGACCTGTGCCATCACATCGGAGGTCATCACCAACTGGTAAGCTTTCACCCGGATTGGCTCAGGTCTCTCCTTTTGGCTAAGGGCATCCACCACTATGTTGGCCTTGCCCGGATGGTAGTGGATCTCACAATCATAATCCTTGATCAACTCTAACCACCTCCTTTGCCTCATATTGAGGTCCTTCTACTCAAAGAAGTATTTCAAGCTCTTATGGTTAGTGAAGATAGTGCACTTCATCCCGTACAAGTAGTGCCTCCAAATCTTCAATGCAAAGACCACAGTCGCTAGCTCCAAGTCATGAGTAGGGTAATTAGCCTCATGGGTTTTGAACTGTTAGGATGTATAGGCTATAACCCTTCCCCGTTCTATCAACACGCAACCCAATCCTGAATAAGAAGCATCTGAATAGACCACCAAGTCTTCATTCCCCTCGGGCAATGTCAAAACAAGGGCCTGGTCAATCTCATCTTTAGCTCTTCAAAAGCACTCTCCTGTTCTAAACCCCATACAAACTTCACATCCCTGTGGGTTAGCTTAGTCAATGGTGAGGCTATCTTGGAAAAGTCTTGAATGAATCTCCTATAATAGCCTGCCAAACCACAGAAACTGTGGATCTCGGATGGTGTCTTTTGAGTCTTCCATTGCATCACCACCTCCACCTTTGCCGGGTCTACCATGATCCCTTCGGAATTTACCACATGACCCAAAAACTGAACCTCACGCAACCAGAAAGCGCACTTGGAGAACTTAGCATACAACTTCTCTCTTCTAAGTGTCTCCACTACTTCACGAATGTGACCGGCATGCTCTTCTTCGCTCTTCGAGTAAATCTGGATATCATCGATAAACACAATCACTGGTTTATCCAACATCGGCCGACACACCTGGTTCATTAAATCCATAAAGACAGCTAGCGCGTTAGTTAGACCAAAGACATAACAAGAAACTCATAGTGTTCATAACGCGTGCGAAAAGCTGTTTTAGGTATATCCTGCTCCTTCACCTTCAACTGATGGTAACCAGATCAGAGATCTATCCTCAAGAACCAACTGGCACCTTGAAACTGATCAAATAAGTCATGAATTCTGGGTAGTGGATATCAGTTCTTCACTGTCAACTTGTTTAACTCACAGTAGTCGATGCACATCCTCATACTACTGTCCTTCTTCTTTACAAACAAGACCGGAGCACCCCAGGGAGAGATACTCGGTCGAATGAAACCTTTGTCCAACAACTCCTGCAACTGAACCATCAGTTCCTTCATCTCAGATGGAGCCAATCGATACGGTGCCTTGGCAACAAGTTGAGCACCAGGTATCAAGTTGATCTGGAACTCGATCTCGCGGTCCGGTGGCACACCTGGTAAATCTTCTGGGAACACATCTGGAAAGTCACACATAACTGGTACATCGGACAATTGTGGTAATGACCCATCCACATCCTTCACGTAAGCCAGGTAGGCACTACATCCACGTTTCATGCACTTCTCTGCCACCACCATCGAAATCACCTTCGGAACCTTAGTAACTCGATCACCGTAGATCGTCACCGAACCCCCATCAGGCGCTGTCAATTGGATCATCTTCTTACGACACACAATATTTGCCTCATAGGCTGCTAAAAAATCCAACCCCAGAACCACATCAAACCCACCTTGGGGCATCACGAATAATTTAGCGAAGTACCTATAGCCTTCCAATTCTATGTCACAACCCTCTATCAGATCAGAAATCCTGGTAGACTTACTAATGGCAGTTTCTACATCGAAGGGCTCATCAAAATTTCTACTTCTAACAGGCAACTTAGCACAAAAAGCAGCAGAAATAAAACTCCTACTAGCACCAGAATCAAATAGTATAGTGGCAAAAGTTTGGTTTACTTGGAACGTACCTGACACAACATCGGGGTCCACCCTAGCCTCCTCCCGGGTCATCATGAATGCTCTGGCTTTTGCTCTCTGCCCATCCTTCTCTATCCCCTTCTTTGTCCCAGAACTTTCAGCCATCGGCTTTCTGCAATCTCTACTCATATGCCTAGCCTCGCCACAATTGTAGCACCTCGTCACCCCACAATCCCTTGCCATATGCCCTGTCTTCCCTTATTTGAAACAGAGATTTGATCCCCACTTGCATTCCCCCGCATGCTCCCTCCTACACCTATTACACATCCTTGACACAGTACCTGCCGTCACCACCCTCCTGTCATCCATTCTTGCCTTTTTGCTTTTCGGGGTGAAACCACCACTGCCAAATCTTTTCCCCTTCCAATTTCTGTCACCATCACCTTTCTTATTCACCTCCACTACCGCCACCTCTCTCATCATATTGTCTCCCGTCCAGATCAACCACCGACCTAAAAGAACTCGGCCGGGCGGTGATCATGTGCCAGCGGATATCCGCTGACAAACCCTAGATATACCTCTTGATCTTCCTTGACATCGGCGTCACCTGATCCGGCACCAGCCTTTCCATCTCATTGAACTTAGTAGTATACTGCTGGTGTGTCATGTTTCCATCTTCTAGCTGTAAGAACTCTCTCTCGACCTTATCGAGCTCCCTATGAGGACAAAATTCCTCAATCACCAACTTCTTCAGCTCACTCCACCTCATCCTCCCAATCACCCTGCTACCCTCGGCCTGGACAATGTTGTTCCACCAGCATAAGGCCGAGTCACAAATGAGTGGGTAGCAAACTTCACCTTCTGATCCTCTCGGCACTCATTGATATCGAGCACCACCTCCATCTCCCTCACCCATCGGTGAGCAGCAGTAGCATTACCATTCCTATCAAAAGTTGGGGGCTTGCATCTCTAGAATGCCCCATAACTACACCCCTTAACCGTTTCCTGCACTGCTTCCTCCTCCTCATCATCACTGGAGACAACCATCTCAGTCTCTGGTTGCTCCCCTTCACCTAAACCTCTGTCCTCGCCCCCTCTCCCAACGGTCCTCCTCCTCTCCTCCTTCTCTTTCTTTTTATCCTCCCTCACAGCACGAACTTCCTCCATAACTACCTCCTTCACAGATGCTTTAAAATTAGCACTCTCATCACCACCTTCCTGGTGATGAAGCTCGAGCTCTGCAGGAACCGTTTCAGTAGCCTTAGCCTTGTTCCCGGTGACACGTGGCCTAGCACCACGACCACCCTGCACACCTCCTAGAGAAGCCATCGAACTTCTACCACCCACCATCCTCTAAACACTATAAGATTGAAACACCAACACGGTCATTCAAGGTAATAGCTCGGATTATGTCAAGTATAGTAAGTCCTTAATTATAGTGGCCAGTTGTGATTAGCCACTTACTTTACTCTTCATCCCCCAAGCATTGCCTATCCTGACTACATCAGTATCCAAATCTACTAAGAGCACATAAATTAGATAACATGCACACATAATACCGGTTAACCTTAAGAAAGTAAATTACCTAATGGCACGTATCTACTTGGGCTGGCATCCCTCCATTAGGTCCCATTCTCAGTTTAAGTTTAGGTTTTGAAAATATTTACCCATTTCTCTTAAACTTTGGCTCTGATACCAACTTGTAAGTCCCCGTTCCCGGGAACCCCACAGTTGGTCAATCACAACCTCATTTAAATCAAAACATATTCAAATTTATTAAGAAAATAAAATGTTGCAGAAGAATAATTCATCAAAAACCATTTCATGCTATAATAAATACATTTGCCAAGTAATACATCGTTGTTAAAAGAGTACATAATATCACTTAGTTGTATTACAAAAGAACATCATTATCGTGGATGAAATGGATGCCAAACTTTGCACGCTAAGTAGCTTCACCCTCGTGCCATCCTCAGCAACAAGCTACCTGCCAACTGAATATGCATAAAAAGTCAGCAGTGCTAAGTGAGTTCTAGTTTTAAATAATAAAATACTTTACCTTTAGTAAAAACCTTTTCTTTACTTTTGTTTGTGATCACACAACATACATACATCTTGATAATATCATTATTATCTTTCAACATTCTTTTCATTCATTTCGTATGTTTCGAACTTTCATTATTATCTTTCATTTTCATCTAGGCCAATGTCATATGCTATACCCCAAACATTGTGCACTAAGCTGGTACTGGGCCAAAGTCTATAAATAGACCCCTAACATTGTGCATGAAGTTGACTCCAGTACCGGGGCAAGTGACAAAGGTCCCGTTTCATACTTATTGGTCAATCACAAAGATTGACCCCTGTGTGCATCCTCATGGGTTAGCTAAACCACACATAGTTGAGCTAGCAACCCCTTAATGAGTTGTGAACCTCCTTGCAATTGCTTGCAAGACTTTACATTCTTTCATTATGTTCCACTTCATTAACGATGTCTCTCACTTTCATTATATAATACTTTACGTACAAGAGCATTAACACACCACGTAAAGTCACGTAATAATACGTAATAAGAAACATCAATGATAGGCCACAAACATGCATAACATGAACAAACATAAACCACCAAAACATTCTAGAGCTTAACCATTAATTTCTATTTCCCCGAATTTCAGAAAAATCCTAAGTCAGTTTAGGCTCATGAGCACTATATGGGCGCATAGACGCTATGCAGGTGCACGGGCAGTTGGGCGCATGGGAACACTTGGGCGCATGGGGAAAAACTTAGGCGTATGGGTACTATGCAGGCGCATGAGTACTATATGGGCACACGGGCAGTTGGGCGCATGGGAAAATTTAGGTGCATAGGCAAACACTTAGGCGCATGGGCAAAAACTTAGGCGCATGGGAAAAAACTTAGGTGCATGGGAACTATGCAGGCGCATGGGCAGTACTTAGGCGCATGGGCAAAAATGTTAGACGCATGGGCTGTTCACTTATTCTAACTTATACTAATTTCAGTTCCCAATCATCATCCTAACGTATTCTTAGCCCAAATCTAGCATATTAAGCACATAGAACAAGCATACAACCACATGATTCAATCAAACATTCACAAATACACACACCCACTAAAAACAGGGGTAACACATACGGTTTCAACATCCGGGGAGTTATAAAAATCATAATTTATATGTATTTCAACCCCAAAACAAGTTTAAAACAGAAAAACCAGGGATCTAGAACTCACCTACAGCAGCCTTCGAGAAAAACTCCTCTAAACTCGAGAGCACTTAGAGTTCAAACACCTAAACACACCAAAAACACCCAACCGAACATAGAGGAACACATAAGACTTTGTCTACAAGCTGAAAATTCAGCTCAAACCGAACAAAACACACGAAAAACTAACCTTCAAGTCGATCTTCTTCTTCTTCTCTCTAAAAACCGATGGAAGCTCTGTTCTTTTTCTTTCTACAGTCGAGCAGTTGGGTGGCCATGCCCACCTTTTAAACATAATTATAATAAAGTTTGCCTCTTGCACAACTTTAGCCCCTTAACTTGGTTTATTTCACCTTTCTTTCTTTACACTTCTCTTTTCTTTTCTTTTCTTTTTTTTTTGTAACATTCCGGGTGTTACAATCATGTTCCTCCTAATGTCCACGGGCAATCCCTGCATGTACGTCTTAATCTTCTTGGACTTCGGAGTTACTAGATCCGGCACAAGTCTTGCAAGTTTATTGAACTTAGAGGTATTCTCATGATGAGTCATGTTTCCTGCCTCCAAATGCAAGAACACCTTCTCAATTTTGTCCAACTCCTAATGTGGACAATACTCCTCCAGTACCAGTTCCTTCAAATCCGACCACCTCATCCTTGCTATAGACCGTTTTCCCTAGGCTTGGACAATGTTGTCCCACCAGCATAATGTCGAGTCAATGAAATAATGGGAGGCAAACTTCACCTTCTAATCCTCCTGGCACTCACTGATGTCTGGGACTGCCTCCATCTCTCGAATCCAACGGTGAGCAGCAGTAGCATTGCACCTCTGAAACGCCCCATAGGTGCACCCCTTAGCGGTCTCCTTCTCCTCCTCGCTATCATAATCATGAATTACAACCTTTGGGCTAGATGGATCTTCTTTTGCTTTCTCCTTTTTCCCAGCATCATTTGTTCTCTCACTCTCCTTTACAGCCCTTAAAACTTCGGTCACCACTGAGGGAAACACAATTTGCATGATGTTGTAGACCTCGTTAGCAATAGCTTCGTTTACCGTAGACTTGAGGGTAGCTAATCCTGCACCCTCTGGTGGCTATGGAGGTTTGTGTCCTTATGAATCATCTTAGGAGCCTTAGCCTTGTTCCTGGTGACACGTGGCCCAGTAGTACGCCCACCATGAGCACCACCTCAGGTTGCCTTCCTAAATTTTCTCCCCGCCATAAAATCTACTTCCTATAAGATTCAAACACTAACAAGGTCTTTCAAGGTAAACGCTCAGATTATGTCAAGTATAGTATGTCCCTAATTATAGTGACCAGTTATGATTAGCCACTCACTTTACTCTTCATCCCCAAGCATCCCCTATCCTGACTATATCAGCGTCCAAATCTACTAAGTGCACATAAATCAAATAGCACACGCACATAATACAGGTTCACTTTAAGAAAATAATTTACCTGATGGCACGTAGCTACTGGGCTGGCATCCTTTCATTCGGTCCCATTCTCAGTTTAAGTTCAGGTTCGGGATATAATTTACCCAATTCTCTTAAACTTTGGCTTTGATACCAACTTGTAAGGCCCTGATTCCGGAGACCCCACAGTTGGTCATTCATAGAAACATTCTATTAAAATCTCATTTAATACATATTAACATAAGAAACTATTGCAGCGGAAGAATTATCAGAAACCATTTCATGTATTAATAATTACTTTTGTCAAGTAATACATCGTTGATTAAAGTCACAAAAGAATACTTAGTTGTATTACAAAACAACAACATAATTTTGCATAAGATGGATGCCAGTCTTTACTTGCCAAGTAGCTTCAACTCCGTGCTACCCTCAGCAACTACGTTACTTGCCAACTGAAAATGCATATAAAAAGTTAGCGTTGCTGAGTGAGTTCTAGTTTATATAATAAAATACTTTACTTTTAATAAAACCTTTCATTTACTTTCGTTTGTGATCACACATCATACATACATCTTGATAATAATCATTTATTATCCTTTATTATCTTTTAAATCGTTTGCTTCGTACTTTATTATCTTTCACTTCTATCTAGATCCTGCCATGCCTCCTCCTCGGTGCACAAAGCGACTAAAGCCTTGGGGGCAAGTGGCAAGGACCCCATTTCGTACGTTTCTATCAGTCACAAAGACTGACCGTTTGGTGTGCACTTGGTAGACTATCGAGGTGGCAACCCATAAAGAGCTGTGAACCCCCTTTTATATGCTTGCAAGACTTTTAATTCATTCATTACATTCCACTTCTCATTATCTTTATCTTCCACTTTCATTACAATAATACTTCACGTACACAAGCATATCATACCACATAAAGTCACATAGTAATACGTAATATAGAACATTAACAACAACCCTTTAACATACATAATATCAACAGACATAAACCATCAAAACATTTCAAAACTTAACATAACATTCTACTTCCCAAGATTTCAAAAAATCCTAAGTCCCCAAAGAAATGCGGATGAACATAAGCCAATGCGGCTGAATGTTCAGCAAATGCGGACAAGCAAATGCGGATAATAGTCTTAGAAAATATTCTAAGTGTCTAAAGATGTGCGGGTGAACGAAATGCGGAAGAACAAGTCCAAATGTGTATGATCAAGTCCAAATGTGGATGAACAATTCTAAATGTGGAAGAACAAGGGAAAATGCAGATGAACAAAATGCATATGCGGATGAACAATGCCCACAGCTGACAGCTAAAGTCCACAGCGGATGAGTAAATCACTAAGTGTGTTCATAGCGCACAACTGAAACATTCAAGGCACCACAACGGACAGCCAAGTCCATAGCAAACATGTAAAGTCTATCGCGGATAGCTAAATGCCTAAGTGTCCACAGCAGACACATTAATAATGTCAAGTGTCCACAGTGGACAGTGAGTGTCCACAGCGGACAGTGAGTGTCCACAGTGGATGACCTGGACAACCTTCCTAAGTGTCCACAGCGGACATACGAGATCCACAACGGACAGCTTATTGCACCTGCAATCCAACTTACTTAATTTCTAGTCTCCATACATCATTTTAAGCATATTCTTAGCTTAGATCTATCGATCTAACACTTAGAACATCTTAAACATTCATACAATCCTCATGAAAATCATAAAACATAACTATATCATCATAAGCAACCGTAACATACATGGAAAATCATTACTTGATTCAAAAACATCAGTTTAATATGCACACCAGCCCTAAATAAGTAGAGAACATTTAAAAGAGGGGATCTAGAACTCACCTTTAACTGCTTTCGAGTAAAACTCCTCCAAACCCGAGAGCAACCTGAAGTTCTAGCACCTAAACACATGAAAACACACAACCAAACACATAGAAACACTTAAGGATCGGTCCAGAAGTTGAAAACCCAATAGAAACCAAGAAGAACACCATAGAATCTTACCTTTCGAAGACTTTCTCTTGCATGAGAGAGAGAAGTATGGGCGGCCTTATCACCTTTTTGAACCCATTATGGGCAAGTTTGGCCCTTGCCCGCTTTTAACCCCTTGTTTTACAATAATTCTCATTTTCTCCCTTGCTTTCTTTTCTTTTCTTCATGCTGAAATTTTCCAGGTGTTACATTTATCATCTGCAATTGGACAAGGCTGCAACCTCATCAAATCGTCCCTTCCAAACTTAAGCAAATCCACAGGGTCGATGATACGGTAGTCTTTATCTACATAATGTATTAACGCATGACCTGTCTCCTTCTCACAACTCCACCACATAAGCTTAGACAAGCTATTAACTAGAATTGGAGCGTGTATAGGGATCTTCCTAACATATCTCGGATGCTTATAAACCCTTATCTTTATTGGCTTGTTTGTGTTTAGGTCTATCAGAGTCTCATCTTCAATGACCTTAGATTTTAAAGTTTTGAAGTCTTTGAAGTGTTTGGGCCTCTCCGAGTCTCATCTAGTTCCCTTTTCCATAGTTACTTGGGTTGATAAATGGAACACGACCCATTGCATACAAATCTAAAGTTCTGAGTGTATGCAAGTTATGTTCATCCTGAAAATACTCTATGGCTCTTGCTTTTCTTTTAATCACATATAGCTTCTTCTCAACATCATACACCTAACTAAGAATTGGTTATGAGTTTTCGTACCTTGTGAAAGGTTTAGAATGTCTCAGCATGTGTATATAAGCTAGCGGTGGAGGAGCCTCAACAGTAATATTCCCAACCTGACATACAACACTTTGACCAGTTTGATCTGCTCTCTTGTTAGTCATTTCACCCGCACTTGACTCTCTAACTATCTCTCCTTCTTTAATCAAAATATCAGAAAATAAATCCTTAAGACTATTTCCAAATACATCTGTGTAGTCTACTGTCTCCTCTAAGTCATCAAATGAACCAAAATCTTCATCTTCTTCCACAGCAATCAATCTTTGCTGGAAAGAGTAAAACTCTTTCTCATACGCTGCTTCAGTAGCTGGATCTAAAGGAGTGTAATCAACTGTATCATCAGGACTTGGTCCGAAGACATTATCAATGCCTAATGATCCAGCAGTACCAGCAGCTGCACCCATATCCTCCCCTTGATCATCATTATCATCCTTTTTATCATCATCACCCTCATTATTATCTCCTTCATCACCATCATGTCCATCATCATCCTCATCATCATCACTAGAATCATAATCAATCAAGTCTAAAACATCATCATCATCTACTGGGTTTGGAATAGGAATATCATGTTCAGGCTCTACAAACGCCTCCCAGTATAAACCACAGGTTGATCCTCAGTAGCCTGAATAAGAATATCTGATGATGGCTCTTGATCAACATTACCAGTGTCTGTTGTCCTTTCTATATCATCAGGATCAACAACATGCTCTGTAGCATCAGTAATAAGATCATCAGCAGGTTTAGGACCAACAGATTGCTGTCCACTAGATTCTCCAACTTCTGTGGTCCTTTGTGATGTAAACTGAAATGACACACGCGAAGTGAGATCTCTCAAATTCTGCTCTAGGATCTGAACATAGCTAAAATGAATGTTTACTGATGTTTAAGACCCCTGATCTTCTCTTCCTTTTCAAATAGCTGCCTCTGCATATCATCAATGATCTAAGTTTTTTCTAACATCTCCCTCTCTAATGTATTAACCCTTTCTTCCAGTGTAACTGATGTAGGTGGACTAGTAGAAATACTAGCACCTTGTGTTGGCGCAGGAAGGGTGTTAAGAAAATCTTCCATTCCTATTATCTTTTCAAACCCTTAATCTCCTGGTGGAGTACTCAGCACATCCTCAGTAGCAGGCATAGTAGATGGTGTCTCTAAAGTAGCAGCCTCGCTAACTATGGCAAGAGTGTCAGAGATACGTACTTCTTCCTCAGTCGACACAATGGTCACAGGGGTCTGACGCTTTCTCAATACACCTCGTCCTCTACCCCTACCATGTGGACTATCACCGGCTATTCTTGCCATCCTATTCTTCCTACCTCTACTAACAATAGTCTCTTCAGGAACAAAACCTATATTACATTCCTCAGTAGTGCGTTTTGCAGGTGTTTCAAGCACTCTGGGACGTTCTTGCAGCACATAAGTCACATTCCCAATTTGGTCACTATCAGTCTCACTATCACTCCCAAGTGTCTATACCAAGAATCAATCTCTACGTCTATATAGACCTTCTAGCACCCTGAGAAAAGAGAAGTGCTTCTTGTAACATCCGGAAATTTAAAAAAAAAAAGAAAAGAAAAGAGAAGTATAAAGAAAGAAAGGTGAAATAATCCAAGTTAAAGGATTAAAGTTGTGCAAGAGGCAAACTTTATTATTATTATGTTTAAAAGGTGGGCATGGCCGCCTACTACCCTACTCCAGCAACTACTTCGACTGCAAAAAAGAAAGAAAGAAGAACAACAGAGTTTTCTATCGGTTTTTAGAGAGAAGAAGAAGAAGTTTGGCTTGAAGGTAAACTTTTTGTGTGTTTGTTCAGTTTTAGCTGGATTTTCAGCTTTTGGATAGAGTCTTATGTGTTTCTCTGTGTTCGGTTGTGTGTTTTTGGTGTGTTTAGGTGTTTGAACTCCAAGTGCTCATGAGTTTGGAGGAGTTTTACTCGAAGGCTGCTGTAGGTGAGTTCTAGGTCCCCAATTTTTCTATTTTAAACTTGTTTTGGGGCTGAAATGCATATGAACTATCATTTTACAACTCACAGTGTGTTGGAACCATATGTTACCCCTGTTTTACGTGAGTGTGTGTGTTTGTGAATGTTTTGACTGAATCATATGGTTGTATGCTTGTTCTAAGTGCTTAGTATGCTAGATTTGGGCTAAGAATACGTTAGGATGATGAATGGGGACTGAAATTAGTATAAGTTAGAACTGGTAAAATGCCCATGCGCCCAACTGCCCATTCGCCTGCATAGTACTCATGCGCCTGCATAGTACCCATACGCCTAAGTTTTTCCCATGCTCCTAAGTTTTTTTCCCATGCGCCTAAGTTTTTCCTATGCACCCAACTACTCAAGCGCCTGCATAGTACTCATGCACCAACATATTACCCATGAGCCTAAGTTTTTCCCATGCGCCTAAGTGTTCCCGTTCGCCTAACTGCTAGTGCGCCTGCATAGTACCCATGCGCCTAAGTTTTTTTCCCATGCGCCTAAGTTTTTTCCATGCACCCAAGTGTTCCCATACGCCCAACTACCCGTGCGCCTGCATAGTACCCATGCGCCTACATAGTGCCCATGCGCCTAAATTGACTTAGGATTTTTCTAAAATCTTAGGAAATAGAAATTAATGATTAAGCTCTGGAATGTTTTGGTGGTTTATGTTTGTTCATGTTACTCATGTTTATGGTCTGTTATTGATGTTCCTTATTACGTATTATTACATTACTTTACATGGTGTGTTAATGCTATTATACATAAAGTATTATCATAAAAGAAGCGAAAGATTAAAGATAATGAAAACTGAAACATAACGAATGAATGAAAGTCTTGCAAGCAAATATAAAGAGGTTCACAACTCATTGAAGAGTCGTTAGCTCAACTGTGTGTGATGTAGCGTGTGATCTTGGCTAACCCATGAGGGTACACACAGGGGGGGGGGTCAGTCTTGGTGACTGATCCATATGTGCGAAGCGGGATCCTTGTCACTTAACCCCAAGACTGAGGTGGCTTCGTGCCTAATGATGGGGCATAGCTTATGACAGGATCTAGATGGAAGTGAAAGATAATGAAAAAGTGCGTAATGAATGATTATGAACGATGATAAAAGATAATAATGATATTATCAAGATATATGTATGTTGTGTGATCACTAACGGATGTAAAGGAAAGGTTTTTACTAACAGTAAAGTATTTTATTATTTAAAACTAGAACTCACTCAGCAACGCTGACTTTTTATGCATTTTCAGTTGGCAGGTAGCTTGTTGCTGAGGATGGCACGAGGGTGAAGCTACTTGGCAGGCAAAGACTGGCATCCATTTCATGCACGATAACGTTGTTGTTTTGTAACACAACTAAATATTCTTTTGTAACTCTTTTAAAACAATGATGCATTATTTGTTAACATAAAATATTAATGCATGAATGGTTTTTGATAAATTAATCCGCTGTAATGTTTTATGAAATTTATTGTGTCTTATTATAAATAAGGTTGTGATTGACCAACTGTGGGGTTTCCGGGAACGGGGCCTTACAAGTTGGTATCAGAGCCAAAGTTTAAAAGAAATGGGTAAATATTTTCAAAACCTAAACTTAAACTAATAATGGGTCTGAATAAAAGGATGCCAGCCCAAGTAGCTACGTGCCATCAGGTAATTTACTTTCTTAAGGTTAACCGGTATTATTTACGTGTGCTATCTGATTTATGTGCTCTTAGTAGATTTGGATACTGATATAGTCAGGATAGGAAATGCTTGAGGGATGAAGAGTAAAGTACATGGCTAATCATAACTGGCCACTTTAATTAGGGACTTACTATACTTGACATAATCTGAGCTATTACCTTGAATGACCGTGTTGGTGTTTGAATCTTATAGTGTTTAGAGGATGGAGGGTGGTAGATTTTTGAAGGCTTCTCGAGTAGGTGTACAGGGTGGTCGTGGTGCTAGACCACGTGTCACCAGGAACAAGGCTAAGGCTGCTGAGACGGCTCCTGCAGAGCCCGAGCTACATCACCAGGAAGGCGATGATGAGAGTGCTAATCTGAGAGCCTCTGTGAAAGAGGCAGTTATGGAGGAAGTTCATCAGGTCATGTAGACGATCCTACCATCTATTGTGACCGAGGTTATTCGTGCTGTGAGGGAGGATGAAAAGAAAGAGAAGGAGGAGAGGAGGAGGACTGTTGGGAGAGGGGGTGAGGAGAGAGGTTCTGGAGAAAGGGAGGAACCAGAAACTGAGATGGTTGTCTCCAGTGTTGAAGAGGAAGAGGAAGCGGTGCAGGAAACTGCCAAGGGGTGTAGTTATGGGGCATTTCAAAGATACAAGCCCCCGACTTTTGATGGTAACGGGAATGCTGCTGCTGCTCACTGATGGGTGAGAGAAATGGAGGCTGTGTTGGACATTAGCGAATGTAGGGAGGACCAAAAGGTGAATTTTGCTACCCACTCATTCATGGACTCGGTTTTATGTTGGTGGGACAATATTGTCCAGGCCGAGGGTAGCAGGGCGATTGGGAGAATGAGGTGGAGTGAGTTAAAGAAGATGGTGATCGAGGAGTTTTGTCCTCACAGGGAGCTTGACAAGATTGAGAGAGAGTTCTTACAGCTGGAGGCGGGAACCATGACACACCAGCAATATACTACTAAGTTCAATGAGATGACAAGGCTGGCCCTGGATCAGGTGACGCCGGTGTCAATGAAGATGAAGAGGTATATCCAGGGTTTGCTGGCAGATATCCACAGGCACATGATCGTTGCCCGGCTGAGTACATTTAGGTCAGTGGTTGATCTGGCAGGGAGGTTGTATGATGCGAGAGAGGTGGCAGTGGTAGAGGTGAGTAATAAGGGTGGTGACAGGAACTGGAATGGGAAGCGGTTTGGTCGTGGGGGTTTCACTCCAAATAACAAGAATGCAAGGGTGGAGGATCGAAGGGTTTTAACATCAGGTACGGAAATGAAGAGGTGTGGTAAGTGCTGGAAGGAACATATAGGGGAGTGTAAGTGGGGACTGAATCTTTGCTTCAAGTGTGGGAAGCCCAGTCATATGGCAAGAGAGTATGGGGTTGTAAGATGTTATAACTGTGGTGAAAAGGGCCATCTGAGTAGGGATTGCAAGAGGCCAAGGGTCAAGAACTCCAGGGTGAAGAAAGGGGTTGAGAAGGAGGGACCGAAGGCAAAAGCAAGAGCATTCATGATGACCCGGGAGGAGGCTAGGGTGGACCTCGATGTCGTGTCAGGTACGTTCCTTGTAAAGCAAACTTGTGCCTTATTACTATTTGATTTTGGTGCTAGTAAGAGTTTTATTTCTGCTATCTTCTGTGCTAAGTTGCCTGTTAGGAGTAGAAAGATTGATGAGCCCTTTGATGTAGAAACTACCATTGGTAAGTCTACCAGGATTTCTGATCTGATAGAGAATTATGACAAAGAGTTGGAAGGCCATAGGTTCTCTGCTAAATTATTCGTGATGCCCCTAGGCGAATTCGATGTGGTTCTAGGGATGGATTGGTTAGCAGCCTATGAGGCAAATATTGTGTGTCGTAAGAAGATGATCCGATTGAATGGGCCTGATGGGAGTTCGGTAACAATCTACGGTGATCGAGTTTCTATGATTCGGAAGGTGATTTCGATGGTGGTGGCAGAGAAGTGCATGAAACGTGGATGTAGTGCCTACCTGGCTTACGTGAAGGATGTGGATGCGTCAATACCACAATTGTACGACGTACCAGTTGTGTGTGACTTTCCAGACATGTTCCCAGAAGATTTACCAGGTGTGCCGCCGGACCGCGAGATCGAGTTCCAGATCGACTTGATACCTGGTGCTCAACCTATTGCCAAGGCACGGTATAGATTAGCTCCATCTAAGATGAAGGAACTGATGGTTCAGTTGCAAGAGTTGTTGGACAAATGGTTCATTCGACTGAGTACCTCTCCCTGGGGTGCTCCAGTCTTGTTTGTAAAGAAGAAGGACAGTATTATGAGGATGTGCATCGACTACCGTGAGTTAAACAAGTTGACGGTGAAGAACCGATATCCACTACCCAGAATTGATGACTTGTTTGATCAGCTCCAAGGTGGCAATTGGTTTTCGAGAATAGATCTCCGATCTGGTTACCATCAGATGATGGTGAAAGAGCAAGATATCCCCAAAATAGATTTTTGCACGTGTTATGGACACTACAAGTTCCTCGTTATGTCTTTTAGTCTAACTTACACGCCAGCTGCCTTTATGGATTTGATGAACCGGTTGTGTCGGCCGATGTTGGATAAATCAGTGATTGTGTTTATCGATGACATCTTGATTTATTCTAAGAGCGAAGAAGAGCATGCCGGTCAGATTCGTGAGGTATTGGAGACACTTAGAAGAGAGAAGTTGTTTGCTAAGTTCTCCAATCTCGCTTTGTGGTTGCGCGAGGTTCAGGTTTTGGGTCATGTGGTAAATTCCAAAGGGATCATGGTAGACCCGGAAAAGGTGGAGGCGGTGATGCAATGGAAGACTCCAAAGACGCCATCCGAGATCCGTAGTTTCTTGGGTTTGGCTGGCTATTATAGGAGATTCATTCAAGACTTTTCTAAGATAGCCTCACCATTGAACAAGCTGACCCGCAAGGATGTGAAGTTTGTATGGGGTCTGGAACAGGAGAATGCCTTTGAGGAGTTAAAGACAAGATTAACTCAACCTCCTGTCTTGATGTTACTGGAAGGGAATGAAGAATTGGTGGTCTATTCAGATGCTTCCTATTCAGGATTGGGTTTCGTGCTAATGCAATGGGGAAAGGTTATAGCCTATGCGTCCCGACAGTTGAAAATCCATGAGGCTAATTACCCTACTCATGAATTGGAGCTAGCGGCTGTGGTATTTGCATTGAAGATTTGGAGGCACGACTTGTACCGGACGAAGTGCACTATCTTCACTGACTATAAGAGCTTGAAATACTTCTTTGAGCAGAAGGACCTCAATATGAGGCAAACGAGGCGGTTAGAGTTGATCAAGGATTATGATTATGAGATCCACTACCATTCGGGCAAGGCCAACGTAGTGGCGGATGCCCTTAGCCGAAAGGAGAGACCCGAGCCAATCCGGGTGAAAGCTTACCATTTGGTGATGACCTCTGATGTGATGGCACATGTCAAGGAATTTCAAGATGAGGCGCAGAAGGAAGAGCGAATCAACTCCGAAAGAATGAAAGGTCTAGTCTCGATACTCCATTCATCCCAGTGCTACGAAGATGCATCATGAAATGAAGAAAGATTACTGGTAGCCGGGTATGAAGCATGATGTAGCGGAGTATGTGAGCAAGTGCCTTACTTGCTTGCAAGTGAAGGCGGAGCATCAGAAGCCATATGGGAAGATCCAACCTTTGGATATACCCGAGTGGAAATGGGAGCACATCACCATGGACTTCATTACGAAGTTACCATGTACGTCAAGGGGGTACGATGCTATATGGGTGATAGTTGACCGTTTGAAGAAGAGTGCTCACTTTCTACCGATCCGCGAGACATATTCATCTAAGAGGTTGGCGAATCTGTTCATCAAAGAGATTGTGACGCATCATGGTGTACCAGTGTCTATCGTGTCTGACCGTGACACTCAGTTTACATCTAAGTTTTGGAAGAGATTTCATGACACGATGGGGATGAGGTTGCACATCAGTACGGCTTATCATCCTCAGATGGATGGTCAGTCAGAGAGAACTATACAGACGCTTGAGGATATGTTCCGAGCATGCGTCATTGATTTCGGAGGAATTTGGGATGAACACTTACCGTTAGCAGAATTCTCATACAACAACAGTTATCATGCCAGAATTGGTATGCCACCATATGACATGCTATATGGTAGGAAGTGTAGAACGCCTGTATGTTAGGGTGACATCAGACAGAAGGAGTTACGGAGCGTTGAAGTGATCGAGGCTACGACTGAAAACTTGGAGAAGATCAAGGCCTTTATGAAGGCGGCAAAAGATAGGCAAAAGTCGTATGCTGACAAGAGGCGTGGACTGATTGAATTAAAGGTGGGTGATAAGTTTTACCATGGAAGGGGATCATTCGGTTCAGAAAGCGGGCTAAGCTGAGCCCGAGGTATATAGGACCTTTCCGAATCGTTGGTCGAGTAGGAGAGGTGGCCTATAGGTTGGAGCTACCCGATGAGTTAAGTGGGATTCATCCAACATTCCATGTATCTCATCTGAGAAAGTACCTAGCTGATGAAGATATAATTGTACCACTGGAAGACATTGAAGTGGATGAACAACTCAATTACGTAGAGAAACCAGTGGCAATCATTGACTGAAAAGAGAAGAGATTACGAAAAAAGGTGGTTCCACTGGTGCGAGTACAGTGGAGGCACAAGAAGGGATCCGAGTCTACGTTGGAGACTGTGGAAGAAATGAGACAGCATTATCCACAACTGTTCGAGGAGTGACAGGTTTCGAGGACAAAGCCTATATAAGGGGGGTGGACTTGTACACCCGGAGATTTTCAAAAAAAAAACAGAAGAAAAGAAAAAAGAAGTATAAAGAAAGAAAGGTGACCCAAGTTAAGGGGTTAAAGTTGTCCAAGAGGCAAACTTTATATTATGTTTATAAGGTGGGCATGGCCGCCCACTACCCTGCTCCACCAACTGCTTCGACTGCAAAAAAAAAAAAGAAAGAAGAACAACAAAGTTTTCCATCGGTTTTTAGAGAGAAGAAGAAGATCGGCTTGAAGGTAACCTTTTTGTTTGTTTGTTCGGTTTTAGCTGGATTTTTAGCTTTTGGACTGAGTCTTATGTGTTTCTCTGTGTTTAGTTGTGTGTTTTTGGTGTGTTTAGGTGTTTGAACTTCAAGTGCTCTCGAGTTTGGAGGAGTTTTACTCGAAGGCTGCTGTAGGTGAGTTCTTGGTCCCTGATTTTTCTGTTTTAAACTTGTTTAGGGGCTGAAATGCATATGAACTATCATTTTACAACTCATAGTGTGTTGGAACCTTATGTTACCCCTGTTTTACGTGGGGGTGTGTGTTTGTGAATGTTTTGACTGAATCATGTGGTTGTATGCTTGTTCTAAGTGCTTAGTATGCTAGATTTGGGCTAAGAATATGTTAGGATGATGAATAGGGACTAAAATTAGTATAAGTTAGAATTGGTAAAATGCCCATGCGCCCAACTGCCCGTGATCCTGCATAGTACGCATGCGCCTAAGTTTTTCCCATGCACCTAAGTTTTTCCCATGCGCCCAACTGCCCATGCGGCCAACTGCCCATGCGCCTGGATAGTACTCATGCGCCTGCATAGTACCCATGCGCCTAAGTTTTTCCCATGCGCCTAAGTTTTTCCCATGCGCCTAAGTGTTCCCATGCGCTTAACTGCCTGTGCGCCTGCATAGTACCCATGCGCCTAAGCTTTTCCCAAGCGCCTAAGTTTTTTTCCCATGCACCTAAGTTTTTCCCATGCGCCCAAGTGTTCCCATGGGCCCAACTGCCCATGGGCCTGCATAGTACCCATGCGCCTACATAGTGCCCATGCGCCTAAATTGACTTAGGATTTTTCTAAAATCTTGGGAAATAGAAGTTAATGATTAAGCTCTGGAAAGTTTTTGTGGTTTATGTTTGTTCATGTTACGCATGTTTGGGGTCTGTTATTGATGTTCCTTATTACGTATTATTACATGACTTTACATGGTGTGTTAATGCTCTTATACATAAAGTATTATAATAAAAGAAGCGAAAGATTAAAGATAATGAAAAGTGGAACATAACGAATTAATAAAAGTCTTGCAAGCAAATTTAAAGAGGTTCACAACTCATTGAAGAGATCTTAGCTCAACTGTGTGCGATGTAGCGTGCGATCTTGGCTAACCCATGAGGGTACACACATGGGGGGGGGTCAGTCTTGGTGACTGATCCTACATGCGAAACGGGATCCTTGTCGCTTAACCCCAAGACTGAGGTGGCTTCGTGCCTATTGATGGGGCATAGCTTATGACAGGATCTAGATAGAAGTGAAAGATAATGAAAAAGTGCGAAACGAACGATTATGAACGATGATAAAAGATAATAATGATATTATCAAGATATATGTATGTTGTGTGGTCATGAACGAATGTAAAGGAAAGGTTTTTACTAATAGTAAAGTATTTTATTATTTAAAACTAGAACTCACTCAGTAACGCTGACTTTTTATGCATTTTCAGTTGGCAGGTAGCTTGTTGCTGAGGATGGAACGAGGGTGAAGCTACTTGGCGGGCAAAAACTGGCATCCATTTCATGCATGATAATGTTGTTGTTTTGTAATACACCTGAATATTCTTTTGTAACTCTTTTTAAACAATGATGTATTATTTGTCAACATCAAATATTGATGCATGAATGGTCTTTGATAAATTAATCCGCTGAAATGTTTTATGAAATTTATTATGCTTTATTATAAATAAGGTTGTGATTGATCAACTTTGGGGTTCCCAGTAACGGGGCCTTACACTTCTTGTACAGGATGTGTAGATGTATCAAATATATCATCTCTATGAACATGGTGAGTCTCTGTCTCATGTAATCGTGCCTCTGCTTGAAAATCTTCAACAAACCTCCTAAGCTTAGCAAAATGGGATCCATCCCAAGCATTCCCTCTAGCTCCCATCAGATAAGTGAATATGTCTTTCTTCATTACCATGACAACATAGGTAGATGAATCAGACACAGCTAACTCAGGATGAGCAGCATTCACTATCATTTGTAAAAATCTTTGATACATGATGAATTTCTTCCCAACAGTGGCTATGACATTCTTTTGCATCTCTGGAAATATAGCCTTGGATATGATGTAAGGAAGATCATCAACAAGAGATCCCAGCAGGGATCCAAATACAACGCTCATGCTATCCATACCAGCCTTCAAATTACTAAGGCAATGAATCACAACGTGGAACAAATACTTCCAAAAAGGAGGTAAATATTTCTTCTCCAAAGAAGGATATCTATGACTATACCCCATCCTTATCAGATAGTCTTTAGCCACTTCATCATCTATCTTAACAGGTGAATTTGGCTGATCCTCTAATAACAGCACGCTGTTAATCACCTCTGCTATGATAACTACCCTCTTGCCTTTCATTGTTGCTGATATGCACGGTTCCCTAGTCTCATCTATTTCATTTGCTGCCGACTTCCAGAACTGATCAATAATATCAGTGTATATAGTCAGACTAGCTGAAATGGCATGATGTATCCGAGAAGTCTTTAGACCTTCAATCAGAGATCTTAACAATGCCTTATCCTCTGAAACGTCTCCAAGATAATCAATAGCATTATGGTTTTTATTAAAAACCATTTGACCAGCCATCTGAAAAAATAAACAAACTTGATAAGTACATGCACATTTCAGATTTGCAAAAAAATTTACACTTAGAAAAATTTTGAAAAATTAACTTCTCGTGCGAAAACATCAACTACTCACGCGAAGGCATTAAGTTTCAGATTTAAATTTTCGCGCGACAAGATGAGTTCTCGCATGAAACAGACTTTATCTGTAAGTCAGCTTTTCGAGCGAATAGTTTACTTTTCACGCGACTAGTTTTGTGCGAATTCGAAAGTTCTTGCATCTGTTCAATTTTAGATTTTCAATTGATCAATTCTAGAGTGTTTTAACCACTAATACATGTTCATTAGGTGTCGCCTAAGTCATTTTTAAGGTTAATCATGTTTAATTTGTTCAATTTAACATGTATAAGTCCATTTAACTTTCGGTCATGAATCAAATACATTCAAATCTAAACATTAATCATCAATATACCTTAAATGTCACCAGGGAATCACAATGCGAACAAAGTGGATATGAGAATCAAAGTATAAATGGTTTCGACACTTAGAATTTTGAGTGAATTTTTTCTGAAAGTTGTCGTGCGAATAGTGACTTTTCGCTCACCTGTTGTATTTATAGTACTCTGACTTCTCGCGCGATAAGTCAGATTTCTCGCAGCGAAAAGTTCAATTTTCTTTACTTCATGAAAAATTTTCAACTTTTCAAATTTTCAAATTTAATTATCTTTTAAACCATTTGATTTGTTATAAAAATGATTATGTTTAACTAAGTGTTTACAATTATTCAAGCACCCTTAATTTTTGAAAAAAATTTTGAAAATTTTTATAAAATTGAAACAAGTAAGCTAAATGCATATTTAACAAAATAAACAATTTGACACACTATTATATTATTTACTTAATTATTTTTAATAAATTTTCAAGTACAGGATCATATTTTTTAGAAATCTATCATTAACATCATCCAGCATTATCATAAATAAGACTGGTTATGTTGATTGTCAATATATTATGTCCATTTTAAACTTAGACTTCAAGTTTTACTTAGACATATAAGCTGTGATATTTACCATATTTTGATTAAATAATATGAAATCTATGTGTCCCACAATCAAAAATCCTATAGAACCTTATCCAACTTCAAGACACTTTCGAGATTTCAAGTCACCCCAATTTGACTTAAACCTTTCACTTCTGATCAGCATTTTCAGAATGATTTTTCTAATATAATATCTATTATGAGCATAACAAGCCTGAGAAGCATTTCTTAACACAAAATATTAACAAGTTTTAGGACTTATTAACAGCCAGTCGGACTTATGTCTGGCCCTCGCAAGACATTTAGGACTTACATGCCAAGTCGGACTTACATGCCCCATCTTTTGATTTTACCTCCTATGTCAGAACATATTTTCAAAAAGGAAAATATTTATCATATAGTATGTATGTCTATGACATATCTTTTATTATTGTGCTCATTGGCATCTTTTATTCCTATATGGCCTTTTGGCTTCTTTTTGCTCCTTTTGCTTGTTTTTCTCTTTTGTATTTTGTTTTCATTTGTATATTTATTTTTGTATTTGGATTTTTACATATATATACAGTATTTGAAAGAAACTGGATCAGAAAGTAACTGGTTTAAGTATGACCAGACTATAACCCTCAGTCTGTTTTAGCATGGAATCAAAGTTACCACAAACCTTAATGAGTTACCCACTTTAGTCATAGATAGTTACTTTCAGTGCATCACAAAACATAGTGCTTTTGCCTATCAACATATCAAACATAATCCAAGTCCGTTTCTTGTAAACCTTAGGATGCAACAAATCAAAATCAAGAAATATACTATAATTTCCTGTTTAATCTTGAAAATTTAATTTTCTCAATCTTTGTAGAACAAAATCTTTTTGTACTTTTCTTCAGACTATTTACTCCCCCTAGGCACAAAATCGTTTTGAAATATTTTCAAATTTTCTCTCCCTAAAATTGTGATTATCTAGACAGAAAATAACAATTTTAACTAAAAACAAAGACAATATTTTGTGAAGGGTGTAAGAATAAGTGTTAACCAAAGTTAATCATTCCCAAAGATTGGACTGAAAAATCAAATCTGAAATGATCAAACGTCTTAGTAAACAACTCAGCAATGTTGTCATCTGTGGAAACTGACTCCAAATGGATAAGTTTGCGTTCAAAGCAGTCACGAATAAAATGCATGCGGATATCGATGTGTTTTGTCTTTGAATGTTGAATTGGATTCTTCACTATGTTTAAAACTGCAGTGTGATCACATAAAATTTTAGTGTCATAAAAATTAAGGCCATAATCAAGAAGTTGTTGTTGAATCCAAACAATCTGTGAACAACAACTTAATGCAACCACATATTCAGCCTCTGCAGTTGATGTGGATACCGTCTGCTGCTTCTTTCACTGCCATGAAATCAACCTATTGCCAAGAAATTGACAACCTCCAGTAGTAGATTTCCTGTCCAAGTTACATCCTACATAATCACTATCAGTATAAGCATATAAATTGAAATCGGAATTTTTAGGATACCAAAGGCCGAGTGTTGGTTGACCCTTGAGATATTTAAAGATCCGCTTGACAGCTTTCATGTGAGATTCCTTTGGATTACTTTGATAACATACACACTAACAAACAGGAAATATGATGTCAGGTTTGCTTGTAATGAGATACATCAGAGAGCCGATCATTGATCTATACATATGCTGATCAATGTCTTCTCCTGTGAGATCAGGAGTCAAAGTGGGACGAGAAGACATAGGAGTAGAAGCTATCTTGGAGTCTTGAAATTTGTATTTGTCTAGGATATTGTGAACATATCTTTCTTTATGTATCAGTATTCCCTTATCATCTTATTTAACTTGGATTCCCAAGAAAAACAACATTTCCCCAAGAGAACTCATTTCAAATTTCTTCTTCATGACCGCTTCAAATTCCTTGAACATATTATCATTCGTAGAACCAAAGATAATATCATCAACATAAACTTAAATGAGAATAAGATCATCACCAGTCTTCTGTATGAATAAAGTTTGATCAATTGCACCCCGTGTATATCCATTTGCAAGCAAATGTTCAGTGAGGGTGGCATACCAAGCTCGAGGTGCTTGATGTAAGCCATAAAGTGCTTTGTCTAACTTGTAAACATAGTCAGGATGATTCGGATCTTCAAAACCTGGTGGTTGAAAAACATAGGTTTCTTCTTTCATTTCGCCATACAAGAAAGCAGTTTTGACATCCATCTAATATACTGTGAAGTTCTCGTATGAAGCATATACCAGAAAGTTTTGTATAGCTTCTAGTTTTGCAACGAGAGCGTATACTTCTTCATAATCAATCCCTTTAATTTGATAGAATCCTTGAACAACAAGTCTAGCCTTGTTACAAACAATCACATCTTTTTCATCCGTTTTGTTCTTAAAAATCCATTTCGTACCGATTGGCAACTTACCCTTTTGTAGTTCACACAAATACCATACATTTAGCTTCTTGAATTGCATCAGTTCATCCTGCATGGCCTCTACCCAACTATTTTCTTTTAATTCCATCTCAACATTCTTTGGCACAATTTGAGAAATAAAACATAAATACAAACATGTATTTATTGTGCCTGATTGGATGGTTTTGTTGGATGGTTTCTATGAATTATTGCTTTTGTTGGATGGTTTCTATGAATTCTCAGCTGTGGAATAGCATCTTCAGAAATAACTTCATCTAAGTTAGACATATGTCCAACTTGTTCTTCTGCAGTGTTTCCTCCTTTAGGTTGATAAACAATATCTTCATCTTGATTATCATTGTTGACAGAGAGATCTTCAAATAGTACTTGAACTGTATCAATTGGATCAACTTGAGTAGAAGAGGAATTCTAATCAGAAACCTATGGGGCTTGTTCAACAACTGGATCTAAATGAGATAAATCAGCTTCAGAAACAGAATGTGGAACAACTGCAACATTTGAAGAAGGTATATCTGAAGATATTCCAGTTGCTTGAGAAGGAATAGATCCAATATTATCAGCAAAAATATACTGAATTGAGGATGTCAAAAGCAGATTAGCTGTAGAAATAACAGATGATCGATTAAATGGTTCAAATAAAGAAGCATAATCATAGACCCATGAAGTTGCAGAACCTGGATCTGTTTTGTTAGATTCACGCCAATCAATATCAAATAACTGAATTATTTGTTTTGATCTTTTATTATAAACCCAATATGCTACTTTGTTGGTTGAATATCTAACAAAATAACATTCATCATCTTTTTCATCAAATTTTGATATAGAATCAGATGTGTTTAGCAAAGTACAACAACATCCAAATGTTTTGAAATATTTGACTTTGGGTTTATGTTTGAAAAAGATTTTGTAAGGAGTCATATTTTGTTGTTTGTTGATTAACACATGATTCTGAACATAACACGCAGTGTTAATAGCTTCAGCGCAAAAGAATGATGGTAATTTGGCTGCTGATAACATTGTTCTGGTAGCTTCAAATAAAGTTCTGTTTCTTCTTTCAGCAACTCCATTTTGTTGTGGAGAACTGAATTGTCTTGCTATCCCCTTTGAATCACAGAACTCATTTAATGTACAAATGCAAAACTCTATTCCATTATAACTTCGAATGCACTTGATTGTTTTGTCCGTCTGATTCTCCACGAGTGTCATGAATTTTATCAGAAAATGAGGTGTCTTATTTTTGGTTGCTAAGAATAAAACCCATGTAAATCTAGAAAAATCATCAGTAATTAACATTTACATGTCCAAGACGATGATGCCATAACAATGTATAACTTTTCGAGGCTTTAGATAACAAACATGTCGCATTTACAAATGAGTGTGAATCATTCATATCAAGTAAGTATGTGTCTTTGTTTCTTAGTGTTCTTAATAAGACCCATTCATCAGGAATTACAAATCCAGGTTTTAGAATAAGACATTCCTTATCAGTGAAGTGTGTAGAATATTTTTTGTCACAAATTTGTGAAACACTCTACAAGTTATGTTTTAGTTCTTAAAACAAAATTAACATCTTCAAAGCTTAACACACCATTCGACACTGTACCTTTCTTTGTAATCTTACCACCTATATCTCCTACAAAGATAACATATCCTCCGTTGTAAGGTTGTATGTTGTTTAACGGAGATATGTTACCAGTCATGTGCTGTGAACAACCACTATCTACATGTCAAACACTGTTGATAACTTGTCTTGGTTGTTCCTGTACATTTGGACAAATTTTTTCATTTTTAGGAACCCAAGCCATGGTGGACTTGAGCTCTTTGTTTTCATCTAAATATGATACATGTTGCAATATCATATCTCTTTTGTCATTGAAAACACATTTGTCAACAACAAAAGGCTCAGGTGATTTGTCTTTAACTTTCCACCTTTGAATTTGTCTGATTGGTAATGTGGTGGAACTGTTATCATCAACTTGTACTGATTTTACATTTGACTTTTCTTTATTCAAATCAGTATTGTTTTTAGCAAAAGAATTTAATAGATTTAAGTTTCTATTTAAATTTTCATTTACAAAGAAATGTTTTCTATTGTTTGAAATTGAATTATGAAATCTCTGTTTGCTTGTCAATTGATGTTGATGATGACAATTTCTAGCCTTATGATATGACTTCCCACACACATAACAACATATTTTATGATATGTATTTAACACTTGTATGTTTTGCACAAACTATTTATGATAACTTCCATAGTTATCATAGAATCTGGCCTTAGTATGTCTTTGGCCTTGAGATTCTTTAACAGTCTCTCTTTCCTTTCTCTTGTTATGGATTGTTTGAGATGTTTCTGGAAGGATTGAGGTTTTTTCTTAACATTTCGATTCATTTCTGATGCTGATGAAGCAGAATTGTATCCTTATCCTTATGATTCGTCTGTACTGGAGTAGGACTAGTGTCTTTCATACCTGATCTACAAGCATCTTGTTTCATAGAGTTAGCAATGATAGAAGATTTATTTTTAAAGAAACTAGCATTGGTTTCTTTGAAAATATGATCTTCCTTATCAATGTTGCCTTTCGAAATTAATCTGTTCTTGAAATCAGTTTTCAAGTCAGATATAGATGTTATGATTTGTTTTATTTCTTTGGTATTAAAATCTATTTTTGATTTTAGTTTCTTTTCTTTGTTAGACATTTTTGAACAGATATTTGTAACACTGAAAACTTCTAAACTTTCATTAATATTTGATGACGAATTACATGAAGATTTTGAATTACAAATTTTATTTTCCTGAAATTCTATTTCATCATCACTCTCCCACTCTTTAACCAACCCTTCTTTTTTCATACTTTCTACAGAAAAATTGTCATGGTTAATATTAATTTTAGTTTTTATAATAGGGTCAAACAGTTAGTGAAACAATGACTGGAGGTGTTAAGTCTGACTTTGGTTGAAAACATAATCCATAGGTCTCTTCATCATGAGTTGCATTTGATATAGGCAAACAACTATAATCATGATTAATGGGTGGTGCAATGTTAACAAAACCAACTCCACTTTTACCACCATTAATTTTCTGTGTCATTTGAGACTTGATTATACCTTCAACCATATTTGATGAAAGCTCAAATTTTTCAACAACCAATTTAGCAGATAAGAGTTCACTATTGATTTTGTTAATTTCTAAAGATAGTTTATCATTACGTGTTGTCAAATCTTTTATGTTACACTTTTTATCATGAAGATTTAGTTTTGATTAATAAATTGATTTGTTTAAACCATCTATCTTTTCTTTAAAACTTTTCTTATCAGTTTTATATTTACGAGCTTGATATTGAAGTTTTTCAACTTCTAAGATAAAGCGTTCGTTGTGAACTCTATACCTATTAACATTTTCTATGCAATTATCTGAACAAAGATTAGTATATACCTCTTCAATTCCTTCTTTCTTCTTTGTCTCTTCAGGTATAACTTTTACCATGAAGGCCTTTAGCACAACGTTTTCTTCTGCTTTAATTACTGGAGTGATCTCATCAGTATTTTCTTTTATTGGATAGGTAGCCCAAATCATATGGGATTTGATCCCATCCCCCAGATTTATTGGATAGGCAGTGCAGGACAATGTACAACAAGAACTTCCAATTGTAGGAGAAGTTAAACTTGTACATTATAGACTTGTGCACATCGCTTCCATATCCCATCTGAGTGTAAGTGTCTTCCAAACTCAGATTTGAGGAACTCAGTAGGGCATCCTCATCATAAAACTGGGGTGCTCCCTGATGGTTGATTAAGTAATGATGATCTCCTATTCGCAGATCCTCGAACGGATGACCCGTTCACCATTTAGCGTTTCATCTTGACCATTGGCCTAGAACTCGGCCATGTGGTTAGAGTAGATGGTGGGGTTAACGGTGAGGGCGGTGAAGTATGCCGATTGGGACAAAAATTCGATGATAGGGGCAAAATCGGCATCCTTTGAAGAATCAATGATAGCGACCTAATTATGTTGGGGATTTAGGCCATTGTTAAGAGGTATGGTAGGATTGAAGAAATTTGAGAGTGATTGAAGAAGATGGTGGTAATTTGGAGCTTTTGCTGTGGTAAAGAAAGTAAAGAGAGAAAGAGAGTTAGAAATTTTAAATGGGGGTTAAAAAGCAAACCAATAAGGTGAAAGGACAGTTTAGGTTTCGATTTGACAGAGGCGGTAAGATAAAACATTTAAAATATTTCGACAATCATCAATAAAATCTTACTTTTTACAGAATGGGGCCCAAAGATTTCCGTTACACAGTAAAGATGTTCTTCCGAAGGTAAACTTGCTTCCGAGAGAAAACACTTGTGTTTCTCAATATTGTGTTCCAAATTCATTTTTACTTCCGAAAGCAAACCATGTCTCAATGACATGTTTGCTTCCGATAGTACAATCTTCTTCCGAGAATAGAAGTTAGTAAGCTTCGAAAGTAAATTTGATCTATGATCAATTGTTCTTTCGAGGCTAAAGACTCTTCGAAAGATAATATTTAGGCAGAGGAATTTTCCTTCGAAAGAAGAATAAAGATTTATTCCGAGAGTAAATTTCTCTTCGGAAGTATTTACACTTAGATTTTTGAAAAACGCCTTTTTGTAACAGGGCTTAGATTGTAGTTAGACAACATAGACACGACATATTTTAAAAAGGTTTTTCTAAAGAGAAGAACTAGTCAATGTTAATCATCCCAATAGCTGTAATTAAATATTTAAATCTTTGTTCATCAAAGGCTTTGGTGAACAAGTCAGTATATTGTTCATTTGAATTCACTTTTACTAGTTATATTAGATTTTTCTCATGAATATCTCTAATGAAATGATACCTGATGTAGATATGCTTTGTCTTGGAGTGCTTGACCGGTTTTTCTGTGATAGAAATGGAACTCTTGTTGTCTAAATGGATAGGAGTCTGCATGAAGTTGAAACCACAGTCCAGCATCTGATTCTAAATCCATAGCAGTTCAGCACAGTAGCTCGCAACAACAATGTATTCAGCTTCAGCAGTTGATGTAGAGAAACATGATTGCTTCTTGCATTGCCAGGAGATAATCCTTCCACCAAGAAATTGACATCCTCCTGATGTGGATTTCTTGTTGATGTTGCAACCACCATAATCACTGTCAGTGTACCTATAAAGATTGAAGTCCTTATTCTTAGGATACCAAAGACCCAGTTTAGGGGCTCCTTTAAGGTATCTAAGAATTCTCTTGGCAGCTATTAGGTGAGACACCTTCGGAGCAGCCTGATATCTTGCAAAGATGCAGGTTGCAAACATGATAGCAGGTCTACTTGTAGTGAGATACATCAGAGATCCAATAATTGCCCTGTACTGATGCTGATCAGTATCCTCCCCCTCGAAATCAGGACAAAGATTGTGATTTCTGGGTATGGGTGTCTTGGCTGGCTTACAATCTCTCATCTCAAATCTTTCTAAGATGTCCTTGACATACTTAGATTGATTGATGAAGAACCCTTCTTCTATCTGCTTCACTTGAATTCCAAGGAAGAAATCCATCTTTCCCATTGAACTCATCTCAAACTTCTTCCTCATGATGCTCTCAAAGTCTTTGCACATCTGGTCATTTGAGGAACCAAATATGATGTCACCAACATAGACTTGAACAAGCAGTATGTCCTTCTCGGACTTCTTTATGAAAAATGTCTTGTCTATGGTGCCTCTAGTGTAGCCATTCCTAAGAAGAAATTGAGACAGAGTCTCATACCACAGCCTAGGTGCTTGACGCAACCCATAGAGAGCTTTATCCTGTTTGCACACATAGTTGGGGTACTGTGGGTCTTCAAATCCAGGTGACTGACACACATAGACTTCTCTATCAATATCCCCATATACAAATGCACATTTGACATCAAGTTGATGGACAGTGAAGTTCTTGGATGCTACAAAAACAAGGAAGATTCTCACAGCCTCAAGTCTTGCAACAGGTGCAAAGACATCAGTGTACTCTATTCCTTCCTCCTGTGTGTATCCTTGAACAACAAGTCTTGCCTTGTTCTTGATGATCAAACCTCTATCATATCTCTTATTTATGAACACCACTTAGTGCCAATGGGGACTTGGGTAGGTGGCAATGGACACAAGTTCCATTTTGCCTCTTGAACTGAAGCAACTCCTCTTGCATAGCTTCAATCCAATTGTTGTCCTTCTGGGCTTCTTCCACCTTCTTTGGTTCCATTTGAGAGAGAAAGCATGAGTACAAGCAGACATTCTCATTATGGGTCTGACTCCTTGTTCTCTCACCTTCTGAGACATCCCCAATGATTTTTTCAGCTGGGTGAGTGTTATGTATCCTAAGCCTAGGGATCACATCTAGTTGCATAGATAGATCCAGATTTGAGAAGTTTTGCTCAGGGGTTTGAACACCATGACCAGCTGATGTCTCACACTCATTCAATGAGGACTGATTGAATGAATGTGTTATAGCATCAATGATATTCTGCTAAGAAGTAGTATCAACAGTTTCCTGTTCCTCCATATTACTGTCTTCATCAGCTTGGTGTTGAATGCTGGAGTTGTCAGCTAATGCGTTTTGAGGCTCAATTGGCTGACAACTTGTTGAAGCTCCATAATTTCCTGAGATTTTCAAGCTTTTAGGACTTCTAGTAGTGGGAGCTTGTTCTTTAATTCCTCTTGGAGAACTAGGAATAGGTCTGGGTAACTCAACATTTGATCTTCATAGATGTCACTTTGAGTTCCTGTTCCAGATGAAACATTCTCACAAGATGGTTTAGAATAGTTTGGAAACAATTCTAGATTGAAGATATGATCAGGCCCATTGCCTCTAACACAAGGAGTGTGCTCATTAACAACAATGTTGAATGATTCCTGAAATTGTTGATATTTAATATTATATACTCTATAAGCAATAGAGGTTGAGGAATATCCAACAAAGATAGCATCATCCGACTTTTCAGCAAATTTTGCTAAATTGTCTTTTGTGTTGAGTATGGTACACCTACTGCCAAAGGACCCAAGAAAGCCAATAAATGGTGGCCTCTTGTTCCATAACTCATAAGAGGTCTTTCCATGGGGCTTAACAATAAGAACCCTGTTCTGCACATAGTATGCAGTGCTGACTGCCTCTGCCCAGAAAGTTAGAGGCAGCTTTGAATCAGCTAACATAGTTCTTGTAGCCTCAATAAGTGTCCTATTCCTCCTCTCAGCAACACCATTTTGTTGAGGAGTTCTAGGAGCACTGTATTTTCTGACGATCCCTTTTGAGTTGCAAAATGAGTCAAGAACTTGATTCTTAAACTCAATCCCTTGATCACTTCTAATGATTTTTACATTGTGATCCTTTTGATTTTCAATTTTAAGAATAAAAGATTTTAAAGTTTCAGTCATTTTATCTTTAGTTCTTAAAAAGAGTACCCATGTAAATCTTGTAAAATCATCAATAATCACAAGGCAATATGATTTCCTTCCAATGCACATTATACTTGTGGGACCAAAAAGATCCATGTGCAATAAGTGTAATGGAGTGGTGATGGAGTTAACTTCTTTGGATTTGTGAGAAACCTTGTGTTGCTTTCCTTTCAGACAAGCAACACAGTTATCTTTGCAGAAAAATTCCTTTTTAGGCACACCATGTACCAAATTATTTTTAACCAGCTTATTCATGTTTTTAAAATTAACATGGCACATTCTTTTATGCCAAAGAGTTGACTGATCACCATTAGCTTTGGAAAGAAAGCATGATACTTCACCCAGTGGAGAAGCATTATTCATATCAAGCTTGTACATATCCCCTCTCTTGGGAGATCTAAGAAGCACCAATTCCTGAGGAATTATCATCCCAGGTTTGAGGATAATGCACACATGTTCTGTGAAAAGCATTTGGTGCTTTTGATCACAGAATTGAGAAACACTTAAGAGATTGTGTTTAACCTGTTTGACAAAGTTTACTTTGTCAATGTTTAACTTACCATTGGATACACTACCTCTACCAGAAATGTATCCTCCGGCTTCACCTCCAAACTGAACAGGACCTCCATCAAAATGTTCAAATTGTTATAGGAGAGATATGTTCCCTGTCATGTGCCTGGAGCATCCACTATCCACAATCCAGACATTTCCATTCTTGTCATGTGGATATCCCAACACATAAGGTGAAATGATTAGTTATTGTTAGAAACCCAAGCCTTGTTGGTCTTGGGTTCTTCCAATGAAGATGATATCATCGAACCAAATTGTATGCATGGGGGCTCAATTATAGTTTGTGAAGAAGAGGTTTGGGCTGCAGCATCTTTTCTGGTCTTCCATTCCATCCTATGGTTGACCTGTGTTGATTGAGCCTGAGGAGGCTTGTGCACCATGACTTGCTTCCGAAGCTTATTTCATCTCGGAAGAAGTCTTCACTACCTTTTCTTCTGAAGCAGCCTTCTTCTTGGAAGATTTCAAGGAAAGGTTTTTATTTCTTTATTTGTTCTTTGGCTTGTCTTCCGAAGCTATTTTCCTTCGGAAGAATGAGTTTCTTCGGAAAGCAACTTGGCTTCGGAAACATGCTTTCCTTTCCATAACACTTGGATCATATGGTAAGGTCCAATATGAAACCATCCTTGACTTCTTTTTTCTTAACATTGGTTGCATAATGTGTGCTTGCTGGATTATAGTAACAATCTTTAGCCATATCGTTATGCAGGCCACAGATTATGCACTCAATGTTAATCTTGGTGGGACATGTGGGCTGTTGTTTCTTGCACTTCTTCTCTTCTTCAACAGCCTTTCCCTTTAGTTATTGATCCTTCAGCTGGATAAGAGTGCTATTACTACTCTCTTTTCCTGAATCAGAACTTCCAACCACTTGGAATCCAGCTGAGATGGATACACCGTTTTGCCTTGGGTCTGTCTTCATCTTAGTCTCAACAACCTTTTTAGCAGTTTTTCTTGCTGCCCTGATCTGGTTCTTTCTAGCTTTGGTGGTCAAGGGTTTATCAACTGTGGGGATGAGGTTTTCTACCTTATCCTTCTTTGTGGTGGTTTCCATTATTACATTATTCTTCTGCTCACTAGGTAGTGGATCAGCAGTTGGAACCTCTTGCTCATCAGTACCACATCTTGGCTATCTTATAGACACAAGAGAGTGTGGTGGAGCAATTTCATTGGATCCCAACCCACTTTTGTTTTGATAGCATACCTTGGAGTGGGAGGATGATGCTATAATGGTGTTGAAGTTTTGGTCTTAAACAACATACTTCTCTGCTTTAGCCTCAGCTATGACTAGCTAGGCTTAAGCTTCAGTCAACTTGGATATTAGGTCTTTTATTTGAGTCCTATAGTTGGTATGTTCATGTTTTAAAGAGGACACAGTTTTCTCTAACTCTTCTATTTTAAGCTTATAGTCAGATTCTGCTCTTTTAAAATTAGATTTTAGGATATTCAAAGACTCAATATCAGATCTAATTTCCATATTGTAGTCCTGATACAACTTAACCTTAGCAATACAAGCTGGAGTACAGAGATGTTCATGTACCTTGCTGTCTTCAGTTCCAGCCATGAGAGCTTAAGCAGGAGTGACATCTTGCACTATAAAGCTCCAGTCAACTTCTTGAGCAATAGTAGCAGTTTGTGGCTCAGTGGGTTTGGTTGCAGCCTTTGAGGTAGAAAAATGTTAGGAGGCTTGAGCTGCTCCAGGATTGGATCTTGGAGCTTTACATTCCCTAGCAAAGTGACCAAGCTAGTTACAGTTGTAGCATTTAGCCTTGCTCTTATCAAACCCGAATTTGCTGTTAGTTGGGTTCTGAGGAAACTACCTTCTAGTTATTTAAAGAACTTCATTACTCTGTAGGTTAAAAGAGCCATTTGCTGGACAATGTCCATATGTTCAACATCATTTGGGCTGAAACACTCTAGATCATCAAAACAGTATTGAAAATCTCCAGAGTGCTCACTCCCTGAAACAAAAGCACAACTCTCTTGGAAGGGAATATGTTGAGCCTGTTAAGACCTGGGTGTCTCAGGGAAAGTGATATATGGCCCAGAAGAGGATGATGGCTGTTAGGGGTAGTTCAGGTACAACTAAGGCTGGGGAGTTCTTGATCCTTCAACAATATGTAGCGCATTGTTGACTGGAGGATTTGAGGGTCTGTTCATCTGTTGGCTCTTCTGAGTCTCCATCTCCATATGGTATCCATCAAGAATTCCATACAGTTCAGTCATAGTGAGAGTGTTGAGATTTTCAGTTCTCTTGATTGAGACATAGTAAAAAGTCCACTCATGAGGAAGTGCACTCATGAATTTTCTGACTATGTCTCTTTTCTCAAAAGCAACTCCCATAGTCTAAAGAGAGGTGATCAAGTCCATATACCTGAAGTATTATTGGCTCAAGGTCTCGCCAACAACATAAATGAAGTTCTCAAACTTCTACTTTAGCATATCCTTCTTGTTTTCCTATGATTCAGTGGAACCAGAGTACATCAGCTTCAAAGCATCAAAGAGTTCTTTGGCGGTCTCGCATTGCTTAAAGCCTGCCATTATGGAGTTTGGTATGGCAGTAAGCAACACGGTCATTGCTTTGTAGTTGATGTCCATCTTCTTGAAGTCTTCATCAGAGTAGTCTTCAATAGCTTTCTCAATCATGCCGCCATTACCAGCCGGGTCTGCCACCTTTGGCTTGTAAGGACCATGAGTGACAGATCTCCACATACGACTGTCTTGATACTTGATAAAACCTTTAATACGTTTGCTCCAGGTTCCAAAATCATCAGGGGTGATGATAGGAGCCTTGGTCATGGTTCCCATCTTGGACTCAGAAAACTTTTGGTTAAGAGCCATTTGAGTGAAGTGAGTAAGTGTGAAGAAATGAGGGTGATTTGGGATGGTTAGATCTCACAATCAAGAGCCTAAAAAGCTATGATACCAATTGCAGGATCGATGTTGATCTCTCAACACAAGTTTTGTATCTCACAAAGTCATTAAGTCTCACTCGGTTGATTAAGAGGAATCTCTAACTAGGTTGAAAATAATATAATAAGTTAATGAACACAAGAATGGTTTTCAAGATATTTGTATATATTATTTCTAAACTCAGTATTACAAGACTCTTACAAGCATGGTTACATAAGTTACAATTAGAAATTGTATATACTACTATCTACAGCCGAATATACTTGGAACCAGCTGGAATTTACCGCTTAGCAAATACTACATTGCTAGAGTAAAATATCTAAGATAAAATAATATCTTAGATTAGGTAGTCATGATAGGTCCATGACTTACCTTTTGTCACCAACTAAGTATGGTAACTGTACTAACTGAAAAAGGTAAACAGTGGATTAAAGTATGGTCAACTACATGGGAGTGGGAAAACGCCATGCAGTGTATCAGAGTTGTCAGTGGATGTCAGATAGCCCATACTTATGTCCACTGGTTTATAGTTGATTCTTCCGAAGGAAAAATGTCTTCGGAAGAATAAGTTCTTTCGAGGCCATTTATACTTCGGTAGAATCAACTTCTTCCATGTCTTCTGCAAGTCTTTGTGACTTCATTCTTTGGAAGACTTTGTCTTGGATCTTCTAAGTGTGAATGCTTCGGAAGGAGAATTACATGGTCTTCATATACTTTGGAAGACTTGGTTCTACCTTCAGAAGTTCTTCATATACTTCGGAAGTAAAATTACTTAGTCTCGGAAGACTTAATTTTTCCTTCGAAAGTTCTTCATACTTAAGCTTCAGAAGATCTTCAACTTGTCTTCGGAAGAGCAGCTTTAGCTTTGGAAGACTTCGTCAATTGTACCTCAAAAATATTCTAAGTGTTGTTTTGGTTGCACCAGCCTCATATGATTCAACAAAATATTTATCATCCGACCATTCAAAGATGTGTGCTTTTTACCTTTTTATACAGAGAAGCAATTATGATCGCCTTTACCATCTAAATCATGTTGCTTGAGGCACTTTTTCGGCACGTGATCTTCCATTCCATAACTAAAACAAGCCTTGAAGGGCTTTTGGTTCTTGATAGACCCATGTGATGTAACTAGGGTTGGATCTTGTTTTGAACTTGATTCAGCTTGATGAGGGACTTGCGATTTCTTTTGTTGAATTGGGAATGAGAGCTTCACTTGTTTCTAACAGGATTTAAATATGTCAAGCTGAGATTGAGATTGTCTTTGCTTTGCTTTGGAATGACTGAATCGTTCAGCAACTGGAGATGATTCATGACTCGTACATTTTCTCACAACTTTGACGGGCTCAAAGGTAGGAATACCCCCTGTCTTGAACTTATCAAAGAAGTTGGAAGAAACATGTACACTTTTGGGTAAATCAACACAATATGTGTTGAAACCCAAACCAACAGGAGGATCATGCTTATCTTGAATCTCATTGTGATTAACACCACTTAGTCCTGCATGCAAACGGTTAGCATTCTTATTTTCAAATAAATCATTTTTCAGATGAGGACGAGGTAAGGGTGAATAACATCCTGTTGTGGGAGGTGGAAAAACATTTTTAGCTTTTTCAACATTTTTGAGGTAACCAACTCCATCTTTTTTAAACACAGATCTCTTTTTTGAAAGAATTTCATCACTTTTCATTTGAGAAATGGTCCATTTATCAAGTTTAGTTTGGAATTGAATTACATCGAATTGAGCTAGAGTTAAACATTCTGTTAACATATTAATTTCAATGTTTCTTTCATAAACATGTCTTTTAAAAAGTTCAATTTCAGCTAAAGCTTCATTTAGCTTTATCTGATATGCAACTTCATTTTCTTTTAGCTCTTTGTTTATCATCCTCAACTCCTCTTGATCCTGAATCAAAATCATATTTGCTTGGATGACATTTAAGCTTCTAGCTCTACATGTAGATGAACACATATCATGCATCACCGCATAGGGAACATCCAGCACCTTCTTTTCCATCTCATCATCAGTTGCTTCACAGTCAGATTCATTCTCTTTCTCTACCATCAAAGCTTGTTCATTTTCTTCTTCAATCTCCCTGTTTTTAGCTTTCAAATTAGACTCAGTTGCCGAAATGGTTTCTGTTTGTTCTGCAAGAACTTCAGTTTCGGTGACAAATGTTGTGTTGGAACGTAGATATATCACTCGATTGTATTCCACTCGTTTGAGATCCATTTCTAGCGATTTCAATTTGTTGATCACCTTGTAGAATTTGTAATCAGGAAATCCTCTTTCTTGTCTAATCGATTTGCATTGTGAGATCCATTTGGATGGAAGTTAATCAAAAAATCTCTGAACTTGTTCAAAGTTGGTGAGATGTGGGTCATGCTTCTTTAGATTATTTGCCACAATTACAAATCGATCAGTGAATTTGGACAGTCCTTCATTCTTCATTCTTGTAAAACAATCAAAACGACTTTGTGCCGAAACGACGTTATCTGATTCAAAATCGTCAGAAAAAGACATTTTTAATTAAAAAATTATAACTCACTTTAACGCCCCAAAACTATTTTTTTTCCAAAAAAATTGTTGAATAATTCTCCCCTTGGGAAAATATTTTTTTATGATGCCGAGCTCCGTAAGTCGTTGCTTCTTGAGTTTCCAGAGGGGATTATGAGATTGGATGGATGGGATTGGCTGGTATAGATCTGTGGTTTTGATAGTAGTTGGTGCAGTTGGTGGTATAGATTGTCGGTTCAGGAACAGGAGGTTGTGGGCCGAGATTGGGTTTC
Organism: Flaveria sonorensis; assembly: GCA_025506505.1. Taxonomy (NCBI): domain Eukaryota; kingdom Viridiplantae; phylum Streptophyta; class Magnoliopsida; order Asterales; family Asteraceae; genus Flaveria; species Flaveria sonorensis. Next base: position 48,261,565 of record CM046424.1, on the reverse strand, counting down.
AAAAGGTGATGGTGGTCAAGGTTAGATGGAGATGGTGATGATAATGAGTGACAACAGCGAATTAGGTGAAGTTTGGATTGAGATAAAGTCTCCGGTAACTTCGCCGGAAAATGCAAATTCGTCTGCAAGTTCTCCAGCAAGTTTTCGGGCAAGTTCGCCAGCAAGTTCACCGGCAAGTTCGCCAGCAAGTTCTCTAGCAAGTTCTCCGGAAGAACAATAAGTTCACCGGACCAAGAACTTTTGTTCAAAAGCTGTCAAACTTGCCAAAATCTGATGTAAACTCGCAGGATGAAGATTTGAAGCTTCTTCAAAGACTGTCAAGAATACACATAGTGTGTATGTGTGAGAAACACCTTCAATCTTCAAATTTCTTTTCAATTTCTTTTACAAATAGATTTGTAGATGTAAAATGTGATATAAAATGATGTAATTCAGCTCTGAAATGATGTAGATCTGATCAAAATCAATATAATTGATGAACACAAAACTCAGATCTAGTTTCTCTCTCTAAAACCCCATTTTCGCTCTCTAAAAACTTCAACAAAATCTTCAGTTCAGCACCATAAATCTTTATAATAAACAATCCAAAATTGATTCAAGTAGGCTCTAATACCATTTGTTAGTCCCAAGAGCACTTGAAACAATCAAATAACAATGAAGATTTGGATCAAAATGATAAAATATGAAGAACTTGGATGAACACAATGAATAACACTCATGAAAACCCCATTTGATCCACTTTGATTTGCCTCTAATTTTATTTACATAGAAACCCTCAAATCATGCTCTTGCAAGCTTAACAACACTCAATGACTCTATCTATTTATAGTCTAATGACCATTAGCCTTAATGACATTTAGCCCTCTAGACTTATACTTAACTAGAAATTTACAAATAAAGCATTAAAAGACTAATAAAAGACTAAATATATTTTGTTGACATAAAATATATTTATTACATTAAAATCCCTTAGTTTATAACTTTTCCAAAGTCTTGTCTTGATTCTTCGTCTCGAACATGTTTGGTTTGACTTTTGCGTTGACTTTGACTTTTGTTGACTTTGACTGTGTTGATAATATTAGACTATCTTTCAGAACAGGCAGGGACTAGGGTCAAGTGAGATAGCTCCTCCACACACACTCCTATTTGTTAGATCTTTAAGGTGTGGAACTTGTCAAGATGAGCTGCCTCCTATTGATCCTATCCAAGAAAAGGATGAAGATGTAGAAGAGATAATGAAGGATGAACCTTAGGTGAGTGACAAGAGTTATCCTAAAAAGGGTCACTATTTTCCTGGAGAGAAGAAAGAACCAGAGATGATCAAGTCTGCAAGAAAAAACTTGATAAGGGCAGCCAAAAGAAAATCAAAGAAAGCCCAAGAAATTAAGGCCACTTTTAACTCCAAGCAAAAGCAAGTTTTCATTTCTGCTAGGTTTGAAGTGGTAAAGACTGAAGACTCCATAATGGACTCTAGTACCAGTAGTCCTAGTTCATTTCCAAATCATCCTAGTCAAGAGAAGAAGACCGATCAAATGTGCACCACTGCTGCACAGCCTAAATCATCTGGTTCCAAGAGCAAGCCTCACCCTAAGAAGCCTGTTGCATCATCTGAGAAGATGAAGAAGGAAGTGGAAAGTGATCAAGCTCAGCCTCCTACTCAAAAGAAGACTTTCAGAAGCATGCCAACTGAATGCATCATGTGTGGTAGTACTTCTCACTTTGCAAAGGATTGCATCTACAATCCTAAAAGTACTATCCACATGACCAAGAAGAAAACTTCTGAGAAGCAGAAGATGATAGCTTCGAAAGTAAAATCCTTTCCTTTCCGAAGCTCCAAAGTGAAGAAGAAGATAAGTGAAAACTTGCCTTCAGAAGAAAATCTGGTCTCGGAAGAAATGAATGCTTCCAAAGTACTAAAGTCTGCTGCAATGGATGCAAAAGCTTCCGAATAGTCTCCAAAACTTTCGAAGTCATCAAAACTTCTAAAGTATTGAAGGCCAAGTCTAGTCTTCCAAAGATGGTGTGGAAGATACAGGAAGGCCATGTGACTGAGCGTTCTTCATCAACAACAACAAATGATCCTTAAAACTTGCATATAGGATCATTTACTATTGCATTATCTTCAGTTCACTTTGACAAGCCCAAGACCAATGAGGCATGAGTTTCCAAATGTAACTAACCATCTCTTTATGTGTAGGAACACTTAAATACCTAAAGGAATACATGAATCATTGATAGTGGCTGTTCTAGGCACATAATAGGCAATGGCTCTTTACTTCAGAACTTTGAGAAAATTGATGGATGGCCAGTTGCTTTTGGAGGAGAATCAGGTGGTTACATCACTGGAAGGGGCAGAATCACAAATGGTAAGCTCAGCATTCAGAAGGTAAACTATGTTAGGGAGCTTGGGTACAATCTCTTTCCTCTGTCATAAAAGAATATGCATGTAAACTTTAAGAACATTAATAAATTTATTAAGAATAATTTGGTAACTAGAATGCCAAAGAAAGAGTTTACAAGTGATGACCATTGTATTGCATGCCTAAAAGGGAAGCAACACAAAGTGACTCATAAGCCAAAGAAAATGAACTCCATCACTACACCCTTATACTTCTTACATGTGGATCTCTTTTGCCCTACCTATGTAATAAGTCTAGGAAGGACCTCATATTATTTGGTGATCACAGATTACTTCACAAGATACACTTGGGTCTTTTTCCTTAGAACTAAGGATGAGACCCCTGAGATCTTGAAGAGTTTCATTCTAAAAATTATGAATCAATGTGATCATAAGGTCAAAATCATAAGATATGATCAAGAAACTAAATTCAAGAACCAAATCCTTGATACATTTTATGATGAGAAGGGTATTACAAGACAATACAGTGCTCCCAGGACTGCTCAGCAAAATGGTGTTGCTGAGAGGACATCACCTTCTGGGCAGAGGTAGTCAATACTGCCTGCTATGTGCAGAACAGAGTTTTAGTAGTCAAGACTCATGATAAGACTCTTTATGAACTATGGCACAAAAGGAGACCTTTCATTGGTTTCCTCAGATCATTTGGATGTCCTTGACCATCTTGAATACCAAGGATCAAATAGCCAAATTTGCTGAGAAATCAGATGATAGACATTTTATTAGATACTCTTCCCAAGCTAAGGCTTATAGAGTATATAATCTTAGAACTAGAGTAGTTGAGAAGTTAGCCAATATGACCTTCAATGACCACACACCTAGTGTGAAAGGTTCTGGTCCTGATTGGCTGTTTGATCTTGATTTAGTTACCAACCGTTTTAACAAATCTTATGAAGATATTTCAGGATCTACAGGTAGCTTATCAACAAGAGATTCTAATCCAAAACTTGAACTAAGAAGATTAAGTGTTCAAACTACTTCAGCTCCAGTGGTAACTAGCCCTGTAGTTGGAAATCCTATCAACAAAACCATAACAAATTCTTCAACTGATACATCTAAGGTGCCTATAAATTTCAGCACAGAGACACAAAACTCAAATAAAGGAATTTCAAATGTAGGTGGAGATGGAGGTGGTGATAGTGTCAAGAATTTCTTGATGCTGATAACCACTCCGTAGAAGACAACATCAATGATATGACACACTCATTGGATCAAGTTTCTCTTGATAAGTGTGTTAATGTGGTAGATGATACTCAATCACCGAATCTGAATTTTACCAATTTAGATCTGTCCAACCAACTTGCTGTGATTCCTCAACTGAATCCACAAGTCACATCCCACCACAAACATTATTAGAAATGTTAAGATAGGGGTGGGAACAAAAGGACAAACCTATGACAAAATTTTTTGTCTTCACTCTTGTTTCTTGTCCCAGATTAAGCGTAAGAAGATTGACGAGGCTCTAAATCTTGGAACCTATTTCCTCTTCCTTAAGGGAAGACTACTATAGGTACCAAGTGGGTATTCAAGAATAAGAAAGATGATAGATTACTTGTCATCAAGAACAAGGCAAGACTAGTTGTTCAAGAGTACACACAATAAGAAGGGATTGACTACACATATGTTTTTGTTCCTATAGTAAGACTTGAAGTTATTAGGATATTTCTTGCTTTTGCAGCTTCCAAGGATTTCAAGGTCTACCAACTTGACGTCAAGTGTGCTTTCTTATATGGGGTGATTGATGAGGAAGTGTATGCCAAACAACCACCTGGCTTTGCAGACCTAGATCCTCATGATTATGTTTATAAGCTTGACAAAGCACTTTATGGGATGTATCAGGCTCCAAGGAAGTGGTATGAGACACTATCTCAGTACCTCTGTCAGCATAGATACAAGAGGGGTACTATTGATGGAACACTCTTCATTAAAGGAACAGGAAATGACTTGATACTGGTTCAAGTTTATATAGATGACATCATTTTTGGCTCAACTAATCTGAAGCTCTGCATAGAATTTGAGATACTAATGAAGAATAGATTTGAAATTAGTGCCATGGGGGAACTCAATTTCTTTCTAGGAATTTAAATGAAGCAGGTTCACAATGGCAGGTTCACAATGGCAGCTTCATAAACCAGTTAAAGTATATGCAAGACATACTTACCAGATTTCATTTGACTAAGTGTAAGGTTACTAAGACACCCATAGCTAGAAACCACTCTTTAGTACTTGATCTTGAGGGGGAGTGTGTTGATGAATATCTATACAGGGTTATGATTGGGTCTCTACCTGATATCATGTTTGCTACATGTATTTATGCAAGATATCAAGCCAAACCCAAGATGTCACACCTAGTTGCTATCAAAAAGATTCTTAGATATCTCAAAGGTGCTCCTAAACTGGGCATTTAGTATCCAAAGAATTCTGACTTCAATTTGTATGCCTATACAGATAGTGACTATGGTGGCTGCAATATGACTGCAAAGTCTACATCTGGGGGATGTCAATTTCGTGATGGAAGATAGTCTTATGGCAATGCAAGAAACAATCTTGTGTGTCTGCATCAACTGCTAAAGCTGAGTACATTGCTACTGTAAGCTGTAATGCTCAAATGCTTTGGATTCAGAATAAAATGCTGGACTATGGATTCAACTTCAAGGAAACTCCTATTCACATAGACGACAATAGTGCTATCTATATTACAGAGAATCCTATGCAGCACTCAAAGACAAAGCACATCAACATCAGGTATCATTTGATTTGAGATAATTTTGAAAAAGGATTGATAAAACCGTGAACAGCTAAGGAATATCTTCCGAAGCCAAATTGGCTTTGGAACTTTTCTCAAACCTTCCAAAGACAAATTACCATCAGAAGATTTTAGACTTCGAAGAAAACTACCTTTTGGGCACTTTTTCAGTGATGGGACCGACATCCGGATTTCTAAGTTTATCCTTTTGGTGTTAACCTTTTGTCAAATCCTTACCATATATATATATATATATATATATATATATATATATTATATATATATATATATATATATATATATATATATATATATATTTGTTCAAAGGTTCCACCTCTTTCACCTTCTCCTTCATCTACAAAAGTTCAAACCCTAAATTCACCCACAAACCAACTCTGTTCTTACCTTTCTTCACTTCAAAGCTACTCAAAATAGCCAACCCTGATCCATGAAACCAACCAGATTTTTCCATGCATCTTCACAGGTAACACAATCAGGTTGGTCTATTATCATTTGAGAAAGAACCAGGTTTCTCAGATGTTTGCTACTTCTTATCTCTATTAACCTACCTCACCGCCCACACAGTAGGCCCTCTATTCTAAGAAGATCAACTCCTAGAGTTCTAGAGGACCTGCCAAGAGGTCATCTTGAAAGGTGAGAAAGCACTGTCTGCCATAGTTCAGGGGAGAACAATATTCATCACTGCAGCCACAGTCAACTCTCATCTGAGGTTGGATGATGTAGAAGGCGAGTTATCTTCCCCTAAATGTATTGTAAACAACTCATTCCAGCAGATGGGCTATGAAGGGGACTACTTAGTAAGAACCTTCAAAAAATTTAAGGTCTCCTCTTAGTGGGAGTACCTCCTCCATGTGGTCATCCACTCTTTATCTAACAAACATGGAGGCTGGGACCAAATTCCTAAGGACTTATCCTATATAGTCCATGGGATGGTTCAAGGGATCAAGTTCAGGTACTCACAGTTTGTTTATGCAAACTTGCTTGCTAACTTGGACCCCTTAGAATATTATATGTTCCCTAGATATGTTCAACATATTTTTAACTGTGAACTGGGCACATAGTTAAAGGTAACAAGTAATATTCTTAAAATGGGACAGATGAAGCCCAACATCTTCAAGACAATGAGAAAGTCCACTGTTGGCATCTTAGGGGTAGGAACAGCCCTGGTCCCAAAAATGTTAAAGCTCATTGCTCAAGGTGACAACTTGATAACACCAGTCAATGTTGAACCCACACTTTCTACATCTGCATCGCCCATACAGCCACAAATCACCATCACCTACCAAAGAAAATCCAAATGAACCCTTGCTCTGTCTACTCAGGTTGAGCAGGCACCTATATCCCTACCCATGTAGGAAGAACTGGAAACAAGAGCTCCCACTTCTCTTGAGGAGCAGACCACTCCAATTATTTCTTTAATTAGTGTTGAGGTTCCTTATGTTTAGCCTGATGAGCTGATTACCCTAGCCTTAAGCCTTCACTTAGAGTCTTAGAACTCTAGTGATCAACCTTCAGGGGAAAGCTACCATCCATAGCCGCTAGATCTCAACCAACCAATCCCCAACCTAGAATTCTATGATGATAAGGATATGGGCTTCAATGAGTACCATGAGTCTCTCTTCTTCACTCCTGCTCAAGGAGAGATGAGTGCTTCTGAATCACCCATATCTAGCCCACATCATCCACCCCCAACTGAGGTGGACCTCCCTAAACATGTCAGGAGGCCCATACGGAAGAGGCTCTCACTTTTGCATGTGATTACATTATTAAGAACTCAACCATGGCAACCCAACACATTGACACTTCGTTTGAAGCTGTCAGTGTGTAGAGGAAATCCAGCAGCCAAGAAACACAAGCTGGTGGTAAGGAAGAAGAATTTGGTCCTATTCTCTCACCCCCCATGATTATTCAGATGAAGATAAGGGGAGTATGCAACTAAAGGTGCAAAAACTGTCAAAACTCTACACCTATTTAGTTTCTAAGGTTAGTCACATAGAATTTCAGGTGACTAGCTTACAAAGACAAGTAAGCGACCAACAACTTGAGATCATCGATCTCAAGGACAAGTTAGTAGAGAGACCTGTCAGACAAACACAACCATGTCCATAAGAACCTATGGATATGGTGGACCTAACCCTTAGATCCCCTATGCAAGAGGGTGATGCTACCAAAAAGGGGAAGAAAGTGCTACTTATAATCACAGAACCTAGGAGTTCTGCCAAGAGTATGGATATAGAGGACTCACCACCCTCACTTGTAGTTGTCTATACTCAACAACCTCCTCAAGCTCACATTGATGTAGATTCACTAATTTAGATCCTGTTTAAGGAGGGTATACCAAGGGCAATGTCTACCCCATCCATCCCTGCTAAAAATCCAATTGTGGAATGGAGGTATGATGCTAATATGAGAGCCCTGGTACTCTCTAGATCTCAAGGACAACAAGAGGTCTTTAACTTTCATAACCTGAGATACTATGAGAGCTTCTCTTTAGTTGACTTGCCACTTGCCAATCCAAGTCAATCCAAGCAAGCTGCAAAGTTAGCTGAAAGAATTCAAGAAAAGGTGTTTAAAGAGTTCAAGCAGAGATCCAAACTATATAGACAGAGGCTAGCAGGCAGGACCATTGGTCAACTAGATGCTGAGGTGGACCCTAAGATTAGATTTGAAGGGGAAACTATAGGGGTTGAACCTAGAGGCTTGGGAAATCAAATCAAGATAAGAAGATCAAGCCATGCGAGAAGTATAAGTTGCCGCGCGAAAAATGGTTCTCGCGCGACAACAATAAGTCGCACGAGAACTAGTGACTCACACGAGAACTCTTAGTTTAGAATAAATAGGAGTTTTGTAATGAAATTAGAAAGCTTTTGTTCATTTCCTGATTTTGTGCTTACTGTTATTTGTAATCAAATCAGAGAGCAATACTACTCAAAGTTATTTACATCTTGTGTTCATGTTCATCAATTGATTCAATCTTAACTGTAATGTCAATATTTCGCATTTTCATTACGAGATCGATCTACATATTGTATTAATCCTTACAATTGGTATTAGAGCCTTGTTGCTCTAGATTAATGGATTTGAAGATTGAAGTGAGACTTTTGGAGTGTTCTTGAATCTTATTCTTGAAGATCTACTTGATTTCTGCAAATTTTGATCATTTTTGAAGATGGTGAAACAAATAATTTCGGCATTTGAAGATTTGAAGATGTTTTTTACCTTAATCAAGCTTGATTGAATCAATTAGTGATAATTAGGATCTTAATTGAACCTAAATCACTAATTACACCTTTAACTAATCAAATTTTAATCAATTTGGTGAACAATTGAAGCTGAAAATCTTCGAAATTGCACACATGGATCAAGCGAAAAGTTGGTGATTCTGTGTGAAAAGTTGGTATTCGCGCGAAAAGTATTAGTTTTCGCAGAAGTTTGTTACAAAAAGATTCCTTTCGCGCTAGAAGTCATTGTTTTCGCAAGATTTAGTTACAAAAACTTTCCGCGTGAAAAGTTTGTTAGATTTCGCACGGGAACTTGAGTATTTGCGCGAAAACTTAAAGTTTGAAGAATTTTTTAAAAGTTGATCTCAAATTCTAAAAAATGGAAAATCTGAAGCACATTACTACTACACTCAATCTCAACAATGAGATCGAAACAAGCACGAAGCCTCCCTGACTTCTCAGCGAGGAAGACTATCCGGATTGGGTCTATCGCTTTGAGAACCATGTCATCTACACAGAACCCAGGATGATGAGATCCATTAAACAGGGTCCGTACATTCCAATTTACACTAATGACAAGGGAGACTTAGTGCCGAAGCCTGAGCATCTATGGGATGAAGAAGAAATGAAAAAGATACAGCTTGATGACAAAGCGTATGCTGCCATCACTATGGCGCTTACAACTGAGATAGCCTAGAAATTCAAGGACTTCAGGAAGGTGAAAGATTTATGGGATGCTATGGAAAAGCAGATAATGGGAAACAAAGACATGCGGGAAAGCAGGAAAGACATGCTTAACCAAGAGTTCAATATGTTTAATCATATTCTTGGTGAAACTTTGGAAGCCCAGATGTCTAGGTTCGTCAAACTCATAGCCAAAATGCAGAGTGCAGGAATTACACTGGAGGGCATTTCAATGAATAAGAAGTTGTTGAACTCAGTACCATATAGCTGGAACAACAACTGCACTACTATTAAGAGAACCAAAGATTTGTTTACCCTATCCCTGAGCGATCTAATCTCGACCATCAAGTCCTATGACATGGTTGAAAAACAAAGAGCTGCCAATTATATCAACACAATGGAAGCTGAAGCATCTGATTTGTATGCCAAAATGGCTAGTAATCCGAATTACTATGTCAGCTACTCCCAGTTATGTCAGCAACAACAACAATTAACATCTGGCATTCAACTGTCAAGGATCAATCTTTGCCTCAAGTTAAACCATTTATCCCATCCTATCCTCAAAGTCAATCATCTCAACCTGTACAACAAGCATTTGTTGTTAATTCCCAACCAAATAAGCAGACAATTCAGATAGTAGAAGAACACCTTGCCTTATTTACATCATTCATGAACAGCTATGAAGCTTTCTCTGCTGGAAGACTCAATACACCCAACATCATGGTTGATGATTTGCGACAAGTCAACCCAGATGATGTAGAAGAGAATGAAATCAAATATTAGATGGCCATGGTGGTATATCGTGCTAAGAATTTTACAAGAAGAACCAGGAGGAAAGTTTTTGGTTTAAAAAACTCTAGCAAAATTGGGTTTGACCAATAAAACTTAAGATGTTACAACTGTGACAAACCTAGTCACTTTTCTAGAGAATGCACTAAGGGAAAGTCTGTTCAAGCTGATAATAGAAAGAAGATGGTCATGGTGGAGGTTAAAACTAAAGGAGATAAGGCTAGTAATTCTAATAACAAAGCACTAGTATCTCAGACTGAAGGAGAGTATGACTGGTCTGACCAGATGGAGGTATTTGATATGAAGCTATCTACTGCTTTTTTAGCAGAAATTCAGAGTGATGAAGATCGAGTTTAAGAGAATGTGTTGGCTGAGTTTGTGTCTAAAGAGTTGCTAGAAGAAGTGTTTGAGAAAGTGGAAGTGAAGAAGGTTGAAATTATGAATGAGAATGCTAAAGAAGTAAAAGAAATAGCTGTTGAGTTGACTCTAGCTTAATCAACCAAGGTCAATGAGAAGGAAGTTGAAATGAAAGAAAAGACTGTTGAAGAGGTACATTCTAATCTAAGTTCTGATAATTGCATAGAAAAGGTAAACAGATATAGAGTTCACAACGAACGCTTGATCTTGGGAGTTGAAAAACTTCAATATCAAGCTCGTAAATACAAATCCAATGAGAAATTTTTTAAAGAAAAGATAGATGGTTTAAATAAATCAATTTACCAATCAAAACTAAATCTACATGATAAAGAGTGTAATATAAAAGATTTGACAACACATAATGATGAACTATCTTTAGAAATTAACAAACTCAATAGTGAACTCATGTCTGCTAAATTGGTTGTTGAAAAATTTGAGCTTTCATCGAACATGGTTGAAGGTATAATCAAGTCTCAAATGGCACAGAAAATTAATGGTGGAAAAAGTGAAGTTGGCTATGCTAACATTGCACCACCAATTAATCATGATTATACATCTTCGCATTCATCAATTACAACTCCTGATGAAGAGACCTATGGATTAGGTTTTCAACCAAACATAGACTTCACACCTTCAGTCAATGTTTCGCTGACTGTTGCCCTGTCATAAAAACTAAAATTAATATTAATCATGACAATTTTTTTGTAGAAAGTATGAAGATAGAAGGGTTGGTTGAAGAGTGGGTGAGCGATGATGAAATAGACTTTAAGGAAAATAAGATTTGTAATGAAAAACAATCTTGTAATTCATCATGTCTCATAAATGAAAGATCTTTAGTTTTTAATGATTCAAATGTCCGTTCAAAAAAGTCAAATAAAGAAAAGAAAAAGGAATCAAAAATAAACTTTAAGAATAAAGAAAGTAAACGTGTCACACCATCCATATCTGACTTGAAAACTGATGTCAAGAACAGGTTTATTTCTATAGGCAACATTGATAAGGAGGATCATATTTTCAAAAACAAATCTTCTATTATTACTAACTATGTGAAACAAGATGTGTGTAGAACAAGTTTGAAAGACACTGGTCCTACTCCAGTACAGACGATACATAAGGATAAAGTGACAAATCATGCTACATCAACATCAGTAGTGAATCTAAAAGCTAGGACCAATACCTCGGTTCCTCCGTAATCATCTCGAACAAATCATACCGAGAAAAAGGAAAGAGAGACTGTTAAAGAATCAAAAGGCCAAGGACATACTAAGACCAGATTCTGTGATAACTATGGAAGTTATCCAAAACAATTCGTGCAAAACATACAAGCATAAAATACATATCATAAAATATGTTGTTATGTGTGTGGAAAGCCAAATCACAAGGCTAGAAATTGTCATCATCAACATCAATTGACAAGCAAACAGAGATTTCATAATTCAATTTCAAACAATAGAAAACGTTTCATTATAAATGCAAATTTGAAAAGAAATTTAAATAAGTCAAATTCTTTTGCTAAAAACAATACTGGTTTAAACAAAGAAAAGTCAACAGTAAAAACAGTACAAGTTCATGATAACAATTCCACCACACCACCGATCAAACAAGTTCAAAGATGGAAAGTTAAAGACAAATCCCCTGATCCTATTTTTGTTGATAAATGTGTTTTTGATGACAAAAGAGATACGATATTGCAAAATGTATCATATTTAGATGAAAACAAAGAGCTCAAGTCAACCATGGCTTGGGTTCCTAAAAATGAATAAATTTATTTAAATGTGCAGGAACAACCAAGACAAGCTATCAACAGTGTTTGGCATGTAGATAGTGGTTGCTCAAGACACATGATTGGTAATATATATTTGTTAAACAACATACAACCTTACAACGTAGGATATGTTATCTTTGCAGGAGATAAAGGTGGTAAGATTACAAAGAAAGGTACAGTGACAAATGGTGTGTTAAGTTTTGAAGATGTTAATTTTGTAGAGGAACTAAAACATAATCTGCTTAGTGTCTCTCAAATTTATGACAAAAAGTATTCAACACATTTCACTGAGAGACAACGACACATATTTACTAGACATGAATAGTACACATTCTTTTGTAACTGCGTCGTGTTTGTTATCTAAGGCCTCGAAAAGCGATACTTTTTTTATGGCATCATTGTCTTGGACATGTAAATGTTAAGACTATGAACAAACTGGTTAGAGCAAATCATGTTGTTGGTCTACCTCTGAAAGAATTTCAACTAACTGAACATTGTCTGTCATGTTCAAAAGGCAAACAACACAAACTTCCTCATAAACCAATTGCTCTTACCGAAATTGACTCTATTCTTCAATTATTACACATGGATTTATTTGGTCCTGTTAGTGTTTTGAGTTTGGGACGTCGTGCATATTGTTTAGTCATTACTGATGATTTTTCTAGATTTACATGGGTTTTCTTCTTAGCAACCAAAGATGAGACACCTCATTTGCTGATAAAATTCATGTCACTCGTGGAAAATCAGACGGACAAAACAATCAAATGCATACACTATGATAATGGAATAGAATTTTGCAATCATACATTGAATGAATTCTATGATTCTAAGGGGATAGCAAGACAATTCAGTTCTGCAGGAACTCCACAACAAAATGGAGTTGCAGAAAGAAGAAACAGAACTTTAATTGAAGCAGCCAGAACTATATTATTAGCAGTCAAATTACCATCATTCTTTTGGGCTGAAGCTGTTAACACTACATGTTATGTTTAGAATCATGTGTTAATCAATACACAACTAAACATGACTCCTTATGAAATCTTTTTCAAACATAAACTCAAAGTTAAATATTTCAAAACATTTGGTTGTTGTTGTACTTTGTTAAACACATCCAAGTCTAAATCAAAATTTGATGAAAAAGCTGATGAATGTTATTTTGTTGGATATTCAACCAACAAAGTATCATATCGGGTGTATAATAAAAGATCAAAACAAATAATTGAGTCATTTGATATTGATTGACATGAATCTAACAAAACAGATGCAGGTTCTGCACCTTCATGGGTTTATGATTATGCTTCTTTATTTGAAACAATTAATCGACCATCTAATGTTTTTACTGCTAATCTACCTTTAACATCCTCAATTCCAGATATCTTTGCTGATGATATTAGATCTATGACTACTCAAGCAAAAGGAATATCTTAAGATATACCTTCTTCTTCAAGTGTTGCAGCTATTTCAACTTTTGTTTCTGAAATCGATTTACCTTATGATGATCCAGTTGTTGAACATGCTCCACAAGTTTCTAATCAGAGTTCCTCTTCTACTCAAGTTGATCCAATTGATACAATTCAAGTACCATTTAAAGATATTTTTGTCAACAATGACATTCAAGACGAAGATATTGTTTATCAACCTGAAGGAGGGAGCACTGCTGACGAACCAGTTGGACACATGTCTAACTTAGATGAAGTTATCTCTGAAGATGCTATTCCACAGTTGAGAATTCATAGAGATCATCCAACAGATGCAATCATTGGTCCATTTTCACAAGGTGTTCAAACTTGAAGTCAATCAGGAACAATATATACATGTTTGTACTCATGTTTTCTATCACAAGTTGTGCCAAAGAATGTTGAAATGGCATTAAACGAAAATAGTTGGGTAGAGGCCATACAGGACGAACTGATGCAATTCAAGAAGCTGAATGTCTGGCATCTGTGTGAATTACAAAGGGTAAATTGCCAATCAGTACGAAATGGATTTTTAAGAACAAGACGGATGAAAAAGATGTGATTGTCCGCAACAAGGCCAGATTTGTTGTTCAAGGATTCTATCAAATTGAATGGCAAGATTATGAAGAAGTATACGCTCCTGTTGCAAGACTAGAAGCTATACGAATTTTTCTGGCATATGCTTCATACAAGAACTTCCCAGTATATTAGATGGATGTTAAAACTGCTTTCTTGTATGGTGAAATGAAAGAAGAAACCTATGTCTGTCAACCACTAGGTTTTGAAGATCCAGATCATTCTGACTATGTTTACAAGTTAGACAAAGCTCTTTATGGCTTACACCAAGCACCTCGAACTTGGTATGCCACTCTCACTGAACATTTGCTTGCAAATGGTTATACACGAGATGCAATTGATCAAACTTTATTCATACGGAAGACTGGTGATGATCTTATTCTTGTTCAAGTTTATGTCGATGATATTATCTTCAGATCTACTAATGATGATTTGTGCAAGGAATTTGAACCAGTCATGAAGAAGAAATTTGAGATGAGTTTCCTTGGAGAAATAATGTTTTTCTTGGGCATTTTAGTTAAACAAGATGATAAGGGAATACTGATACATCAAGAAAAGTATATTCATAGTATCCTAGACAAATACAAATTCCAAGACTCCAAGACAGCTTCTACTCCTATGTCTTCTCATCCTACTTTGACTCCAGATCTCACGGGAGAAGATGTTGATCAACACATGTATCGATCAATGATCGGATCTCTGATGTATCTCACTGCAAGCAGACCTAACATCATGTTTCCTGTTTTTCATTATGCACGTTATCAAAGTAATCCAAAGGAATCTCACATGAAAGCTGTCAAAAGGATTTTTAAGTATCTCAAGGGTCAACCAACACTCTTCCTTTGGTATCCTAAAAATTCCGATTTCAATTTATTTGCTTACACTGATAGTGATTATGCAGGATGTAATTTGGATAGGAAATCTACTACTGGTGGTTGTCAATTTCTTGGCAATAGGTTGATTTCATGGCAATACAAGAAACAACAGATAGTATTCACATCCATTGCAGAGGCTGAATTTATGGATGCATCAAGTTGTTGTTCACAAATCGTTTGGATTCAACAACAACTCCTTGATTATGGCCTAAATATTTATGATACTAAAATCTTTTGTAATAATACTACAGTTTTAAACATTGTGAAGAATCTGATTCATCATTCAAAGATAAAACATAGTGACATCCGCATGCATTTCATTCGTGATTGTTTTGAACGCAAACTTATCCATTTGGAATCAATTTCCACAGATGACAATATTGCCGATTTGTTTACTATGGCGTTTGATCATTCCTGATTTGATTTTTAGTTAAATATTTGGGCATGATTAACTTTGGTTAACGCTTATTCTTACACCCTTTACAAAATATTTTTCTTTATTTTTGGTTAAAATTGTTATTTTCTATTTTGATAATCATAATTTTAGAGGGAGAAAACTTGAAAATACTTAAAAAGATTTTGTTCTTAGGGGGAGTAAATACCTTGAAGAAAAGTGCAAAAAGATTTTGATTTTCAAAAAATTGAGAAAATTAAATTTTCAAGAGTTTTCAGGAAATGATAGTACATTTCTTGATTTTGATTCGTTGCATCCTAAGGCTTACAAGAAACTAACTTGGATTATGTTTGATATGTTGATAGGCTGGACATTCAAGAATGAAAAGCACTATATTCTGTGATGCACTAAAAGTAACTATGTATGACTAAAGTGGGTAACTCATCAAGGTTTTGTGGTAACTCTGATTCCATACTAAAACAGACAGAGAGTTACAGTCTGGTCATACTCAAGCCAGTTACTTTCTGATCCAGTTTCTTTCAGATATTGTATATATATGTAAAAATTAAAATACAAAAAATAGATATACAAATGAAAACAAAGTACAAAAAAGAAAAACAAACAAAAGGAGCAAAAGAAGCCAAAAGGCCATATAGGAATAAAAGATGCCAATGAGCATATTAATAAAAGATACGTCAAAGACATACATACTCTATGATAAAAATTTTTTTTTGAGAATATGTTCTGACATAGGAGGCAAAATCAAAAGATGGGGCATATAAGTCCGACTTGACATGTAAGTCCTAAACTCTTGCGAGGGTAAAAACATAAGTCCGACTAGCTGTTAATAAGTCCTAAAACTTGTTAATATTCTGTGTTCAGAAATGTTTCTCAGGCTAGTTATGCTTATAATAGATATTATATTAGAAAATTCATCTTGAAAAAGACTGATCAGAAGTAAAAGGTTTATGTCAAATTAGGGTGAGTTGAACTCTCAAAAGTGTCTTCAAGTTGGATAAGGTTCTACAGGATTTTTGATTATGGAACACACTGAAGACATATAATTTAATCATAACATGATAAATATCACAGCTTATGTGTCTAAGTAAACTTGAAGTCTAAGTTTAAACTGGACACAATATATTGACAATCAACATAACTAGTTTCATTTATAATAAAGCTGGATGATAGTAATGATTGATTTCTAAGAAATATGATCCTGTACTTAAAAATTTATCAAAAATAGTTAATTAAATAATTAGTTAGTTAATATTGTTTGTTTACATATCTTTTTCTACTTGTTTCAACTTTATATCTTTTACAAAATTAAGGGTGTTAGAATAATTCTAAACACTTAGTTAAACATAATCATTTTCATAACAAATCAAATGGATTAAAGAATAATTAAATTGTTGAAAATTTTGAAAAATAAAAAGTTGAAAATTCTAAAAGGAAAATTGAACTTGGCGCATGCGAAAAGTTCATCTAATGCGAGAAGTTCAAAACAAATGCGAGCAGTTCAGCTGATGTGAAAAGTCTGAGTATGCAAGAACTCCGACTTCTCGCGCGAGAAGTCAAAATACTTTAAATGCAACAATTGTGCGAGAAGTCACACTTATCGCACGAAAACTTCAGAAATATTTCTCTCAAAATTCTAAGTGTAGAAACCTGTTAAACTTTGATTATAGTGTCCATCTATCTCGTATTGGGTTTTATTAGTGATTTACAAGGTATATAGATGATTTTGTTCAGATTTGAATGTGTTTGTTACTTGACCGAAAGTTCATATGACGAATACATGATAAATTGAACAAATTAAACATGTTAAACCTATAAAACGACTTAGGCGACACCTACTAATCAAGTTTTAATGGTTGAAACACTCTAAAATTGAACAATTGAAATTCTAAAATCTCACATACTTTTCGCATGCGAAAAGTAGGCTGAATATGAATAGATGCGAGAACTTTCAAACTTGCACAGAACTATTCGCATGAGATTTGACTTGTCGCGCGAGAAGTTGACTTTTAGTCAAAGTCAGTTTCAAACGAAAACCTATCTTGTCACGTGAAAAGTTAAGACTGAAACTTAAAGCTTTCGCACGAGAAGCTAATGTTTTCACGCGAGAAGTTTCATTTTTCAAAAAAAATTTTAAGTGTGAATTTCTATTTTTATTTGAATTTTTGTTTCATGTTTGAAATATTTTTGTTCTTATTAAGTTTGTTCTATGTTTCAGATGGCACGTCTATTGGTTTTTAACAGAAACCATAATGCTGTGGCATATCTAGGAGATATACCGGATGACAAAGCCCTGTTTACATCACTTATTGATGGGTTGAAGTCGTCTCTGATTCATTATGCCATTTCGGCTAATCCCACTATTTTCACTGATGTTATTGATCAGTTTTGGAAGACAGCAGTTAATGAGATTGATCAGCATGATGAACCCTGTATTTCTACAACTGTGAAAGGGAAGAGGGTTATTGTCACAGCTGAAGTGATCAACAGTGTGTTATTGCTTGAAGATCAACCCAACTCACCAGTGAAGATAGATGATGAAGTAGTACGAGACTGCCTTAAGAGTATGGGATATGATCATAGATATCCATCTCTTGAGAAGAAGTATCTTCCACCGTTTTAGAAGTACTTATTTCCTGTAGTTATTCATTGCCTTAGCAATCTAAAGGCTGGCATGGTTAGTCAAAGTGCGGTGTTTGGATCCCTGCTGATTTCTTTAGTTGATGAACTCCCTTTCAGTATATCCAAGGCAATCTTTGCTGAGTTACAGAAGAACGTGATAGCGACTGTTGGGAAGAAGTTTGTAATGTACACAAGATTTATTCAGCTAATAGTGAATACTGCTCATCCGGAGTTAGCAGTATCCAACTCATCTTTGGGTGGTGTGGTCTCCGGTGTGTGTTTGGTGTGTGTTCTCTTGTGTGTGTGTGTTAAAATGGTCGAGAGAATCGAACACAGCAGCCAAAGGCTGCTGTGTGTGTTCGGTGTGTGTAGCTAGCGTGTGTGTGTAACATGTGTGTATGGCACCTACATATATATATATATATATATATATATATATATATATATATATATATGTATGTTATGCGTGTATATATATGAGACCGTGGGTGTATATGTATATAATCTATGTATGTGGGTGTATGTATATGTTTGTATATGTCATGCGTGTGTGCAATGTGTGTGTTTGTATATGCAGTGTGTGTGTGTGCAATGTGTGTGTTTGTATGTGCAATGTGTGTGTGTGTGTGTATATGTATGTGTGGGCGCATGGGGTGTGTGTGTGTTAGATGCATGCTGTGATTGGTATGTGTATATATATATATATATATATGTATATGTGTCGATTTGTATGAATATATATATGTGTGTCTTTGAATGAAGATAAATATATATATATATATATATATATATATATATATATATATATATATATATATATATATATATATATATATATGAGTGGTGTGTGTGGTTTTTTGTGGGTATTATTAATATTATTATATGTTGTGTTGCATATATATCTATTTGTGTGCTTGTCACGCGTCGAACCCAATCTAACCCGAAACCGGCCGGATGTACCTTTTCTCCTTGAATGCGCTTTAAGATTTAAATTACAATTGATTATAGGTGTTTGACCAATCGTTGCTCGCATCTCTTGAAGCTTTTTTTCGCTTTATTTTATAATCTTTTCAAGGTGAATTTCGCGGCCCCGTTTTATTACAATTATTTATAACATCAAGGGGGAAAAGTGTGCTAAACCTATTTTCATGTTGTGACATCAATTATTCATTTGGGACTATGTGTTACTGTTTTGCAAGTTTATATCTGGTACACGCATGAGTTTTCTGTGTGGTTCTTTATTCACAACTATTTAACTCAGGTGTTGGAGCCGATGGATAGGTATTGATAGTACTATTGGGTTGACACCCCCACCCTTGTTTGTTAGTATACTAGTTGGGGCTGACAGTGGCCACGGACGGACGGACCCTAGGGTGAATATGTTCTGAAAAGATCTGTGTGTACATCATAGGTTTAGTTGTGATGCTCATGATTACATGTGATGTTGCTTGCTTATAACTGTATACACTTATGTCCTACAAAACTATTACACAGTTAATTTGTATGTATTATTTAAACCTGCGAAATCACCAACAATATGTTGAACTTTTGAACATATCTTTTCATGTAGCAATCATTAAGGATAGCTAGGGATGCTGCTATAGCGACGAACCTAGGATTTACATTTTTTAAACTTATTGGGTGTTTTGACAATCATGTTTGGATGTTCTTTGTTATTCATATTTTGTTCACTTTCTCCCAGGTTGTGGGATTTACATTTCTTTTGACTGTTTGGCTATGTTTGTCATGCAATTGTCTAACCATGACACAAGTCTCCATTTGTGTAGGGTGACGTTATGACACATTGACCTTACATATTTAATGCATCTCTATAATTAATAATGTGTTATGACGATCCCGTCCTTTACATCGTCGTGTTTTCGCTATAAGTGGGGGGTGTGACAGATTGGTATAAGAGCCATTGGTTATAGAGAATTAGGTGGATTATTCGACCTAGACTATAACCTAAGTACCCACATGTAGTATGCATCATAGGATTATATGTGTACAACTATACATGTGAATGTTTTATGTGTATTAACTGTTGTGCTGTGTAGCCTGCCTTATGTGTTATCTGTGATCTTTTTATTTGGAGAACTTTGGTTGATGTATTATCTATGCATGCCTTGAGAAAGCATTAGGTAAGGACACCCTCTTGTTATGCGCTTGACTATTATTTGGTCTGGATTGACAAGTGCTGCAATAAGGATTCTTTTAAAAGGCCTAGGTTATTAAGCCAACCTTAATATGTGTGTTTGCTGATGATACCTATGTTATGAGTTGAATCTTGGGAGATGAACACGCTAGCTGATATGACACCAATAGACAAGAGCCATGGCATACTCAGGTTAGATGATTGCTTTATTAGATTTCAAACTATACTAAATGGATTCCTTTGACTATTCCTTACCCAAGTGAATGCTTTCTCAATCTATTCCTTTATATAACTTTGGTTACTTAACCTTGGGTTAGTAACCATATCCTTGATTCTCCAATCATGGTAGCATTCTATATTTGGCAAGATGCGTTGACTCCGGCAGGAGGAGCTAGGGGGACCATGCAAAGCAAATTACCATTATGGGTGCACACATAATTGCAATTTGCAGTGCATGCGAAATCTGGCAAAACCTTTTGTGAGATAATGCTCATAGTTAGTACGAATCTTCCATTCTATACATTGGACATTGGAGTTCCTGTTCTTGTAATAATCAACGGTGTGGAAACACCAATCTCATTTGTCCTTGCACAAGTACAAACTGATCTGGAGCCTTCATGGGAATCATACTGGGATATCTTAGCCCAATATCTATGAGAAGTATCTCTCGCTTTTGTTTTTGTGATCGTAGAAATGGACTACATGTTCAAAATGTACTTGGTCTTTGAAGAGTTGAAGTAGAGAGGTGAGACTCCTTGTACCTATGATGTTTTGTTCAAACTGATCTTAATACTTGGAGCATTGGTTGCGGAGACATTCTAGCATTATACTTGGTGGAATAAATGGATGTTATGTAACCAGTTTAGACGTCGTCCTTGATATATCGTTGGTGTGGTGGGAACGCTGCGGGGAACCCAATACATAAACATCTTCGGAATGCTAAGGATGTGCCTGAACTGGGCTATGTGATGATCCTAGAGAATTAGAGTTGGACATGGTTAGACTGATAATGTGGAAGGATATGGCACTGGATGCAGGATTGGTTGTACGTGCATGGATTTCATGACGTGCAAGACAATAGAGTACGACGAGAAAGATGGAGCAATAGCCCTGACCCGTTGCATTGAGAAAACAGAAACGGATGTGGACATCGAGATCTGTGCTAATAATCAAAAGGCAAAGAGTGGAATATCCAAGTTCAAGTACGAAGTAGAAAAGTTGTGATAGCCATGACTTTGGACAGGTTTAAAGCATTAGTAATTGACGAGTACTACCTCATGGACAAGATGCAAAATACATATCATTAGTTTCGGAGTCAAGTAATGGTGGGATCTGGACATGTCACCTATCCCTACCAATTCTATAAGCTGGCAAAGCTGGTGCCATACTTGGTAACACCCGAGTCAAAGAGGATTGAGCATTACATCTGGGGTTTGGTACCATAAATCTGTGGTATGATGACGGCTGCAGCACCCCCAACTATCCAGAGTGCGATCTCGAAGGCAGGCGCCCAAACTGATGAGATGGTGAGAACTGGAGTGCTAGGTAAGGGTGGTGAGAAACGAAGTGATACTGGAGAATCTAGCAAGCAAACCGAGGGTAGGTTTGATAAGAAGGTGAAGGTGATGAGGAACTTTGTGGCGGTGAACCAAGGAAGGAGAGAATATGTCTGGCCACACCCCAAGTGTAATGAGTGTAATTTTCATCATCCGCATGTGGCGTCGTGCCAGGTGTGCATGAACTGCAGGCGTCCAGGACATGTTGCAAGGGATTATAGGGTGGTGCCTAACTTGGATGCGCCGAGCAATGTAGTTAATCTGACGGGAAACACCAGGGTTTGCTATGAGTGTGGAATTCCTGATCACTATCGGAATGTGTGCCCTAGACTGAATTGAGCACCGGGTCAACAAGGGAATAATCAAAATCAGGTGATGGCGATAGCTGGCAATCAAGGTCAGGCGAATCAAGGGAATGCTGCCCGAGGATGTGCATTCGTGATTGGAGCAAACGACGCTCGTCAGGATCCGAATGTTGTTACGGGTACGTACCTTCTCAATAATCATTTCGCATCTGTATTATTAGATACCGGGGCAGATAATAGCTTTGTTTCCTCCGAATTTGCACCTCTACTTGGTTTGAACCCTAGTTGCCTAGAGACTAGTTATTCGGTAGAAATGGCAAATGGTAAGTTTGCGAAGGCTAGTGAGATAATTAGAGGTTGCACGATAACTTTAGAGGACCACGCCTTTAATATAGACTTGATAACCTTTGAATTAGGAAGTTTCGACGTAGTAGTGGGGATGGATTGGTTATCGAAATGTGAAGCTGAGATTGTCTGCCGAGAAAAGGTGGTGCGAATCCTAATGTCTAACGGTGATGTGCTCAGGATACAAGGAGAACGGCCAGGAAGGAACCTAAAGCTTATCTCCTGTATGAAGACTCGTCGATGCCTACAGAAGCAATGCTACGTGTTTTTAGCGCATGTAATGGAAAAGAAAGCAGAGGAAGGGAAACTGGAGGATATTCCGATGGTGCGAGACTTTCTGGAAGTATTTCCAGACAACTTGTCCGGCTTACCTCCTCCTCGACAGGTGGAATTCTGTATAGATTTGATTCTGGGAGCAACACCCGTAGCAAAGACACCATATCGATTAGCACCATCAGAAATGCAGGAACTATCGAGCCAATTGCAGGAATTGTTGGATAAGGGTTTTATCTGACCCAGCCATTCATCATGGGGAGCACCAATATTATTCGTTAAGAAGAAAGATGGATCGTTCCGAATGTGCATCGATTATCGAGAGCTGAATAAGTTGACCGTGAAGAATCGATATCCTCTCCCTAGAATCGATGATCTATTCGACCAATTACAGGGAGCTTCTTACTTCTCTAAGATCGATCTACGATCGGGCTATCATCAATTAAGGGTTCATGAGGATGACATACCAAAAACAGCGTTTAGAACTCGATATGGACACTATGAGTTCTTAGTCATGCTGTTTGGACCGACCAATGCTCCGGCAGTGTTTATGGATTTGATGAACCGGGTTTGCAAACCCTATCTGGATAAGTTTGTAATCGTGTTCATAGACGATATTCTTATCTACTCTCGATCGAAGGAAGACCATGATTAGCACCTAAGAGCAATACTGGAGCTATTAAAGGAAGATAAACTTTACGCCAAGTTCTCAAAGTGTGAATTTTGGTTGCGAGAAGTGAAATTTCTAGGACATCTGGTGAATGAGAATAGAATTCACGTTGATCCTAGAAAGATCGAAGCAATTAAGAAATGGGATACACCTAAGACGCCCTCAGAGATTCGGCAATTCTTAGGGTTGGCTGGTCACTATCATCGATTCATTTCAAACTTCTCTAAAACTGCTCAACCATTGACAATGTTAACTCAGAAGGATAAGAAGTTTGATTGGGGGCATAAGTAAGAAGAGGCATTCCAGACATTGAAGGAAAGATTGTGCAATGCACCGATATTGACTCTCCCGGATGGATCCAACGACTTTGTGGTTTTCTGCGATGCATCACATCACGGACTAGGTTGTGTGCTAATGAAAAAGGATAAGGTGATTGCTTGCGCCTCGTCTTAGCTTAAAGTTCATGAGAAGAATTATACGACACACGACCTGGAATTAGGCGCGGTGGTATTTGCACTTGTGATATGGAGGCATTATCTATACGGGACTAAGTGCGTTATCTACACTGATCATAAAAGTCTTCAACACATTTTTGATCAAAAGGAACTTAATATACGCCAAAGACGATGGGTGGAACTTCTTAGTGACTATGATTTCGAGATCCGATATCATCCAGGAAAGGCAAATATGGTGGTTGATGCCTTGAGTAGGAAGGAACGCGTGAAACCCTTACGTGCGCGAGCATTGGGAATGACCATTCAATCAAATCTGAAAACTCAAATCCTGACAGCACAAGGTGAAGCGCTGAAGGAAGAGAATGTTGCAAGTGAGGAGTTTTGAGGGTTGGATAAACAGATGAATTGTAAAGAGGATGGTGTACGGTACTTTGTGGGTCGTATATGGGTATCTAAGTGGGGAGATGTTCGAACCCTAGTTATGAATAAAGCACACAAGTCTAAGTATTTTGTTCTTCCTGGTACAGACAAGATGTACCAAGATCTTAAAGAATTATACCGGTGGCTAGGTATGAAGAAGGACATTGCCACGTATGTAAGTGAATGTTTGACTTGTTCGAAAGTCAAAGCTGAACATCAGAGACCGTCGGGACTATTACAGCAACCGGAAATTCCCGAATGAAAATGGGAAAATATAGCGATGGACTTCATCACTAAGCTGCCTAGAACAAGTAGTGGGCATGATTCAATTTGGGTTATTGTGGATCGAATGACGAAGTGAGCTTACTTCTTATTGATTCGCAAGGACTATAAGATGAAAAACTAGCAAGGTTATATGTAAATGAGATTGTGACTAGGGATGGGGTGCCTGTGTTAATTATATCAGATCGTGAAAGCCGATTTACATCGCGGTTTTGGCAGACTTTACAGAAGGCAATGGGTACCTGATTGGATTTAAGTACTGCCTATCATCCACAAACGGATGGTCAAAGTGAACGTACGATACAGACTCTAGAAGATATGCTTAGGGCATGTTTGATCGACTTTGGTGGTAGTTGGGATACTCATTTACCGTTGATCGAATTCTCTTATAATAATAGTTACCATACGAGCATTGGATGTGCTCCGTTTGAAGCGTTGTATGGAAGGAAGTGTAGGTCTCCAGTGTATTGGACTGAGGTAGGTGAAAGTCAATTGACAGGTCCAGAGATCATTCAGGAAACGAGTGATAAGATATTTCAAATCAAGGATAGACTTAAGGCAGCTAGAGACCGTCAGAAAAGTTACGCTGATAATCGACGAAAACCCTTGGAATTTAGTGTGGGCGATCGTGTTTTATTGAAAGTTTCTCCTTGGAAGGGAATCGTATGGTTTGGAAAGAAAGGAAAGCTAACTCCAAGGTATGTGGGACCATTCGAGATCACTGAAAGAATTGGTCCTGTGGCGTATCGAATAAAGTTACCTCAAGAGCTTAGTAGCGTGCATGATACATTCCATGTGTCAAACCTCAAGAAATGTTTAGCTGATGGATCCCTACATGTTCCGATTAAGGAAATTAAGATTGATGAGAAACTTCATTTTGTGGAGGAACCAATAGAAATAATGAATCGGGAAGTCAAACGATTGAAGTGCAGCAAAATTCCAATTTTCAGGGTACGATGGAACTCTAAGCGAGGGCCAGAATTTACGTGGGAACGGGAAGACCAGATGAAACTCAAATGTCCATATTTGTTCACGGATAGAACTTCGGGATCTAACTCCAGCTGAATTTCAGGA
The DNA here is from genome assembly GCA_025506505.1 of Flaveria sonorensis. Taxonomy (NCBI): domain Eukaryota; kingdom Viridiplantae; phylum Streptophyta; class Magnoliopsida; order Asterales; family Asteraceae; genus Flaveria; species Flaveria sonorensis. The sequence goes on along the minus strand of CM046424.1, from coordinate 48,236,029 downwards.
CGAAATTCTTTCAACTGGTGGATACTGTGACATCCATCACTGGCAGGTCCGTCAATTAACGTTAAGCTTGTTAACTCTCCTTCTGTTATATTTATCTTTGCATAACTAATTCGTTGTCGAACCGAATCTCGTCTTATTTGTGTTACGCGTTGAACCTAATATGATATAAATAATAAATAATAAAACTAACGGTTAATAGTATAATTAATGTTATTTATATATTTTCTTTTCTTTTAAATTTAATGATGATATTATTATTATTATTATTATATTATTATTATTATTATTATTATTATTATTATTATTATTATTATTATTATTATTATTATTATTATTATTATTATCATCCGCACAGAAATCTGCCTAATCATGCACGTGACACGACAAACCATGAACGCGCTAATGCTATTTAGTATCACATCTTAGCCCGTAAATAGATCTCCTCTACATCGACTCGTCAGGGGTCGTTTTCTTTTAAGTTTGGTTTATATAAAATAGAAATAGATAGTTTAGGGTATAATAAAAATATTTAGTAAACTAAAAGGAATTAAATCATAAATAGTCTAGGGGGTAAACTGTAAATATAAACTTATAAATACAACTCAATCCCAACCTGTCGACACCCCCCCCACCGAACCCTACTGTCGTCGCATTCTAACGCCGTTGCACCACCGAATCAGCCCCGTTTTGCCGTCTTGAACCGTCGTCGGTTGCCGCCGACTCGTCGTTTGGTCGTTTCGCAGGTATACGATCCATCTAGACTTCGTTTCATTTATTTTCGTGATGTTCGCTCTGGTTGCTTTCAGTTTAGTTGGAGGTTTGGGTGGTGTGGTCGCTGGTGTGTGTTCGGTGTGTGTTCTGGTGTGTGTTTGCTATGTTGGTCGAGAGAATCGAACACAGCAGCCAAAGGCTGCTGTATGAGTTCGAGTGTGTGTAGCTAGCGTGTGTGTAACATGTGTGTATGGCACCTATATATATATATATATATATATATATATATATATATTGTATGTTATGCATGTATATATATGTGACCGTGGGTGTGTATGTATATAATGTATGTATGTGGGTGTATGTATATGTTTGTATATGTCATGCGTGTGTGAAATGTGTGTGTTTGTATATGCAGTGCGTGTGTGCAATGTGTGTGTTTGTATGTGCAATGTGTGTTTGTATATGTATGTATGGGCGCATGGGGTGGTGTGTGTGTTAGATGCATGCTGCGATTGGTATGTATATATATATATATATGTATATGTGTCGATTGGTATGTATATATATGTGTGTGTTTGAATAAAGATATATATATATATATATATATATATATATATATATATATATATATATATATATATGAGTGGTGTGTGTGGGTTTTTTTTTGAGTATTATTAATATTATTATATGTTGTGTTGCATATATTTCTATTTGTGTGTGTGTCGCGCGTCGAACCCAATCCGACCTGAAACCGGCCGAATGTACCTTTTGTCCTTGAACGCGCTTTAAGATTTAAATTAACAATTGATTATAGGTGTTTGACCAATCCTTGCTCGCATCTCTTGACGCTTTTGTTCGCTTTATTTTCTAATCTTTTCAAGGTGAGTTTCGCGGCCCCGTTTTATTACAATTATTTATAACATCAAGGGGGAAAAGTATGCTCAACCCATTTTCATGTTGTGACATCAATTATTCATTTGGGACTATCTGTTACTGTTTTGCAAGTTTATATATGGTACATGCATGAGTTTTGTGTGTGGTTTTTTATTCACAACTATTTAACTCCGGTGTTGGAGCCGACGGAAAGGTATTGATAGTACTATTGGGTTGCTAACCCCACCCTTGTTTGTTAGTATACTAGTTGGGATTGATAGTGGCCACGGACGGGCCCTAGGGTGAATATGTTCCGACAAGATCTGTGTGCACGTCATAGGTTTAGTTGTGATGCTCATGATTACATGTGATGTTTCTTGCTTATAACTGTATACACTTATGTTCTACAAAACTATTACACAACGTTAATTTGTATTTATTATTTAAACCTTCGAACTCACCAACAATATGTTGACATTTTTGAGCATATCTTTTCAGGTAGCAATCATTGAGTATAGCTAGGGATGCTGCCTTAGTGACGACCCTAGTATTTACATTTTTTAAACTTATTGGGTGTTTTGAGAGTCACGTTTGAATCTTCTTTGTTATTCATATTTTGTTCACTTTCTCCAGGGTTGTGGGATTTACATTTCTTTTGACTGTTTGGCTATGTTTGTCGTGAAATTGACTAACCACGACACAAGTCTCCATTTATGTCGGGTGATGTCGTGACACGTTGACCTTAGATCATTTAATGCATCTCTATTAATTAACAATGTGTTATGACGATCCCGTCCGTTACATCCTCGTGTTTCCGCTATAAGCGGGGGTGTGACAAGTTCATTTGTTAACCTTTATTTATTATGATAACTCGTTAACCTGAATGTAACAAACACTTACACCATAATTATGCAGTGTAATCGACTTTGACACCATGTTACATCACTGATGTAACGGTTTTTCCTCATTTTCAAAATTTCCCTCCAGTTT